>CM061753.1:176743168-177075820 GCA_030979885.1 Lolium multiflorum | reverse complement strand
ATAAAACATGCAAGTATTATCATAAAAGTAGCATGAAACATAAGAAATTATAGATACGTTTGAGACGTGTAAACATCCCAAGCTTAGTTCCTACTAGCCCTCGAGTAGGTAAACGATAACAACAAATAATTTCCTGAAGTGACATACTACCAACATAACCTTGATCAACATTATTGTAAAGCATATGAGATGGATGGAGTGATCTGAAGCAAAAGATTGCTAACAAAAGATAATGACTAAACAATTGAATCATATAGAAAACTTTTCATGAATAGTACTTTCAAGAAAAGTATCAACAAGACTTGCATAAGAGCTAACTCATAAGCAATAAATTCAAAGTAGAATGCATTGAAGCAACACAAAGGATGATTAAGTTTCAGCAATTGCTTTCAACTTGTAACATGTATATCTCATAGATAATTGTCAACATAAAGTAATATAACAAGTGCAATAAGTAAACATGTATGAATCAATGCACACAGTTGACACAAGTGTTTGCTTCTAAGATAGAGAGAAGTAGGTAGACTGACTCAACATAAAGTAAAGAATGCCCTTCGCGGAGGGAAGCATGGATTACTATTTGTCTAAGAAGAAAGCACGCATTGGATTTCCCGCTTTTGATTATTCTCAACTTAGACATCCATACCGGGACAACATAGACAACAGATAATGGACTCCTCTTTAATGCATAAGCATTCAACAACGAGATAATATTCTCATAAGAGATTGAGGTTGTATGTCCAAATGAAAACTTCCACCATGATACATGGCTTTGGTTAGCGGCCTAATATTCTTCTCTAACAATATGCATACTCAAACCATTTGATCATGAAAATAGCCACTTACTTGAGACAAGACGAACATGCATGGCATCTCACATGATATCCAACAAAGGTAAAGTTGATGGCGTCCCCAGAAACATGGTTACAGCTCAACAAGCAACTTATAAGAACTAAGACACATAACTACATATTCATCACCACAATAGTTTTTAAGCTATTTGTCCCATGAGCTATATATTGCAAAGATAAAGGAATGAAATTTTAAAGGTAGCACTCAAGTAATTTACTTTGGAATGGGAAAAATACCACATAGTAGGTAGATATGGTGGACACAAATGGCATGGGTTTGGCTCAAGGTGTTTGGATGCACGAGAAGCATTTCCTCTCAGTACAAGGCTTTGGGCTAGCAAGGTTGTTTGAAGCAAACACAAGTATGAACAGGTACAGCAAAACTTACACAAGAACATATTGCAAGCATTATAAGGCTCTACACTGTCTTCCTTGTTGTTCAAACACTTTACCCGAAAATATATAGACTTAGAGAGACCAATCATGCAAACCAAATTTTAACAAGCTCTACGGTAGTTCTCCACTAATAGATTAAAATACATGATGCAAGAGCTTAAACATGATCATGCAAGAGATTAAACATGATCTATGAGAGCTCAAAACAATTGCCAAGTTTCAAGTTATTCCAAACCATATGAAGCATTTTCCGATTCCAACCAAATAGCAATCAACGAAGCAATTTTCAGCCTTCGCCATGAACATTAAAGCATAACTAAGAACACAAGTGTTCCAATGAAAAAAGCGGAGCGTAATATCTCCAATACAAGGATGGTGGGATCCAACTTTATTCAAACCAAAACAAAAATAAAAGCAAACAAACGCTCCAAGTAAAGCACATAAGATGTGGTGGAATAAAAATATAGTTTCACTAGAAGTGACCTGATAAGTTGTCGATGAAGAAGGGGATGCCTTGGGCATCCCCAAGCTTAGATGCTTGAGTATTCTTAAAATATGCGGGGATGAACCACCGGGGCACCCCAAGCTTAAACCTTTCACTCTTCTTGATCATATTGTATCATCCTCTTCTCTTGACCCTTGAAAACTTCCTCACACCAAACTTCAAGCAAACTCATTAGAGGGTTAGTGCATAATCAAAAATTCACATATTCAGAGGTGACATAATCATTCTTAACATGGACATTGCACAAAGCTACTGAAAGTTAGTGGAACAAAGAAACCCATTCACATAGCAAAAACGGCAATGCGAAATAAAAAGGCAGAATCATCTGTCAGAAACAGAACAGTCCGTAAAGAGGCAAATTTTACAGAGGCACTTAACTTGCTCAAACGGAAAAACTCAAAACTAATGAAGGTTGCGTACATATCCGAGGATCACGCACGTAAATTGGCAGGTTTTTTCGAATTTTCTACAGAGAGTTCTACGCAAATTCGTGACAGACAGCAATTTTGTTTCTGCGCAGAAATTCAAATCTAGCATCAACTTTACCATAGAGACTTTACTAGGCACAAAAACATGATAAAGAGAGGTTGCTACAGTAGTAACAACTTCCAAGACTCAACAATACAGTAGTAAAATAAAACATGGGTTATCTTCCAAGAAGTGCTTTTCTTTAACGCCTTTCAGCTAGGCGCAGAAAGTGCAAATCAAGTATTACGGGTGCTTCTATTCTTGTAGACAGTGTTGGGCCTCCAAGAGCAGAGGTTTGTAGAACAGCGGCAAGTTTCCCTTAAGTGGATCACCCAAGGTTTATCGAACTCGGGGAGGAAGAGGTCAAAGATATCCCTCTCATGCAACCCTGCAACCACAAAGCAAGAAGTCTCTTGTGTCCCCAACACCTAATAGGTGTACTAGTGCGAAGAGATAGTGAAATACAAGTGGTATGAATGAATATGAGCAGTAGTATGGCGCCAGAAAGTAGCTTGCTGGCGTGCAGTTGATGGTAGTAATATTGTAGGAAGTAAACATGCAGTAGTAACGCAGCAGTAGTAACGCAGTAAAGCAGGTAACAAGCAGCGATAGCGGTATTTAGGAACAAGGCCTAGGGATTAGACTTTCACTAGTGGACACTCTCAACATTGATCACATAACGAATAGATAAATGCATACTCTACACTCTCTTGTTGGATGATGAACACATTGCGTAGGATTACACGAACCCTCAATGCCGAAGTTAACAAGCTCCACAATTCAATGTTCATATTTAAGTAACCTTAGAGTGTAAGATAGATCAATACGACTAAACCAAGTACTAACGTAGCATGCACACATTGTCACCTTCATGCTTATGTAGGAGGAATAATACATCAATACTATCATAGCAATAGTTAACTTCGCAATCTACAAGAGATCATGATCATAGCATAAACCAAGTACTAACACGGATACACACACTGTCACCATTACATCGTGCAGGAGGAATAAAACTACTTTAATAACATCACTAGAGTAGCACATAGATAAATTGTGATACAAAACACATTGCAATCATAAAGAGATATAAATAAGCACTTCCTTTATGCCATTCATAACGAATAAGTATTATTGAAATATAGCCTAAAGAGACTGGTGCACTGCTTGTCACCTTTACACACGTGGGACAAGGAGTCTCTAGGAGATCACATAAGTAAAACTCACTTGACTAGCACATAATGACATCTAGATTACAAGCATCATCATATGAATCTCAATCCATGTAAGGCAGCTCATGAGATTATTGTATTGAAGTACATGGGAGAGAGATGAACCACATAGCTACCGGTACAGCCCCGAGCCTCGATGGAGAACTACTCCTTCCTCATGGGGAGACAACAGCGGTGATGAAGATGGCGGGTGGAGATGGCGGCGGTGTCGATGGAGAAGCCTTACGGGGGCACTTCCCCGTCCCGGCAAGTTCCGGAACAGAGACTCCTGTCTCCCAGATCTTGGCTTCGCGATGGCGGCGGCTGCGTAACTTTTCTCGTCCCGTGGCTTATAGGGGTTTCGATGCAGGGGCTTTATATAGGCGAAAGGGGAGCCTCGGAGGGGGCCTGTGCCCTCACCACCAGGTGGCGCGGCCAGGCCTGGGCCCGCGCCCAGGTGTGGTGTGGGCCCCCCTGGCCCATCTCTGGCCCCTCTTCGGTGATCTGGAAGCTTCCGGGAAAAATAGGAACACAGGCGTTGATTTCGTCCAGCCGAGAATATTTCGTTACTAGGATTTCTGAAACCAAAAACAGCAGAAAACAGGAACTGGCACTTCGGCATCTTGTTAATAGGTTAGTTCCAGAAAATGTACGAATATGACATAAAGTGTGCATAAAACATGTAGGTATCATCAATAAAGTAGCATGGAACATAAGAAATTATCGATACGTTGGAGACATATCAGCATCCCCAAGCTTAGTTCTGCTCGTCCCGAGCAGGTAAAACGATAACAAAGATAATTTCTGAAGTGACATGCCATCCTAATCTTGATCCTACTATTTGTAAACATATGTAATTAACAGTGATCAAAACAATGGTAATGACATGAGTAAACAAATGAATCATATGACAAAGACTTTTCATGAATAGTACTTCAAGACAAGCATCAATAAGTCTTGCATAGGAGTTAACTCATAAAGCAATAAATCAAAGTAAAGGTATTGAAGCAACACAAAAGGAAGATTAAGTTTCAGCGGATGCTTTCCAACTTCTAACATGTATATCTCATGGATATTGTCAACATAAAGTAATATAACAAGTGCAATATGCAAGTATGTAGGAATCAATGCACAGTTCACAAGTGTTTGCTTCTTAAGGTGGAGGGAGATTGGTAAACTGACTCAACAATAAAAGTAAAAGAAAGGTCCTTCAAAGAGGAAAGCATCGATTGTTATATTTGTGCTAGAGCTTTGGTTTTGAAAACATAAAGAGAGCATAAAAGTAAAATTTTGAGAGGTGTTTGTTGTTGTCAACGAATGGTAGCGGGTACTCTAACTACCTTATCAACCAGACTTTCAAGAGCGGCTCCCATGAAGGACGTTATATCTACCAGCAAGGTAGATCATCCCTCTTCTCTTTTGTTTACACATGTACTTTAGTTTAGTTTTTTTCTTTATTTATGGATGACACTCCTCCCAACCTTTTGCTTACACAAGCCATAGCTAACCGAATCCCGGGTGCCTTCCAGCATTCACATACCATGGAGGAGTGTCTATTGCAAATTAAGTTGCTTGCGATGAATCAGGAGCAAAACATATGAAGAGAATTATTAATGAAAGTTAATTAATTGGGTCTGGGAACCATTGCCAGCTCTTTTGCAAAATTATTGGATAAGCGGATGTGCCACTGGTCCATTGTGAAGTCTGTCAAAAGTAAATGACAAGATCGAAAGATAAAACACATACTTCCTCATGAGCTATAAAACATTGACCTAAATAGAAGGGTGATGAATGATGGAATTTTAAAGTTAGCACTCAAGCAATTTACTTTGGAATGGCGGAGAAATACCATGTAGTAGGTAGGTATGGTGGACACAAGTGGCATAGTGGTTGGCTCAAGGATTTGGATGCATGAGAAGTGTTCCCTCTCGATACAAGGTTTAGGCTAGCAAGGTTTATTTGAAACAAACACAAGGATGAACAGGTGCAGGAAAAACTCACATAAAAGACATATTGTAAACATTATAAGACTTTACACCGTCTTCCTTGTTGTTCAAACTCAATACTAGAAATTATCTAGACCTTAGAGAGACCAATTGTGCAAACCAAATTTTAGCAAGCTCTATGTATTTCTTCATTAATAGGTGCAAAGTATATAATTCAAGAGCTTAAACATGAGCACAACAATTGCCAAGTATCACATTATCCAAGACATTTTATAATTACTACATGTAGCATTTTCCAATTCCAACCATATAACAATTTAACGAAGAGGAAAACTTCGCCATGAATATTATGAGCTAAGAACACATGTGTTCATACGAACCAACGGAGCGTGTCTCTCTCCCACACAAGGATGAACTTATTCAGAGAACTAAGATAACAAAACAAAAATAAAAGCACACGCAGACGCTCCAAGTAAAGTACATAAGATGTGACCGAATAAAAATATAGTTTCAAGAGAAGGAACCTGATACTTTGTCGATGAAGAAGGGGATGCCTTGGGCATCCCCAAGCTTAGATGCTTGAGTCTTCTATATGCAGGGATGAACCACAGGGGCATCCCCAAGCTTAGAGTTTTCACTCTTCATCATAATATATCATCCTCTTCTCTTGACCCTTGAAAACTTCCTTCACACCAAACTTTAAGCAAACTCATTAGAGGGTTAGTGCATAATCAAAAATTCACATGTTCAGAGGTGACACCATCATTCTTAACACTACATTGCACAAAGCTTCTGAAAGTTAATGGAACAAAGAAACTCATTCAACATAGCAAACGCGGCAATGCGAAATAAAAGGCAGAATCTATCAAAAACAGAACAGTCCGTAAAGACGAATTTAAAAATGGCACCAGACTTGCTCAAATGGAAAAACTCAAAACTAATGAGAGGTTGCGTACATATCTGTGGATCACTACGTAAATTGGCATAATTTTCTGAGAGTTACCTACAGAAAATAGGCAGAATTCGTGACAGACAGTAATGCTGTTTCTGCGCAGCAATCAAATCTAGCATCAACTTTACCATAGAGACTTTGCTGCAGCTTTTAATGAGTACAACAAACAAAGATAAGGAGAGGTTGCTACAGTGGTAAACAACTTCCAAGACTCAAATATAAAACAAAGTACTGTAGTAAAAAAACACATGGGTTATGTCCCAAGAAGTTCTTTCTTTATAGACATTAAGATGGGCTCCAGGTTTAATGATGCACTCGCAAGAAATAAGAGTTGAAGCAAAAGAGAGCATCAAGAGGCAAATTCAAAACACATTTAAGTCTAACATGCTTCCTATGCATGGGAATCTTGTAAATAAACAAGTTCATGAAGAGCAAAGTAACAAGCATAGGAAGATAAAACAAGTGTAGCTTCAAAAATTTCAGCACATAGAGAGGTGTTTTGTAACATGAAAATTTCTACAACCATATTTTCCTCTCTCATAATAACTTTCGGTAGCATCATGAGCAAACTCAACAACATAACTATCATAAAACATTCTTATCATGGGTCTCATGCATAAAATAATTACTATACCATTTGTGTTTTAGTGATTATTCATCAAAGTAGCTATCAAATATAGGAGGTATATTGTAATCATAATCAAATTTATCCTCCATAACAGGTGGTAACAGAAGACTACTATCATTATAATCATCATAAATGGGAGGCAAAGTATCATCAAAGTAAATTTTCTCCTCAATGCTTGGGGGGACTAAAAATATCATGCTCATCAAAGACCAACTTCCCCAAGCTTAGAATTTTCCATATCATTAACAACAATGGTGTTCAAAGCATTCATATTAATATGTTCCATGGGTTTAATTTTAGCATCAAACCATCCATGTCTTAAATCAGGAAATAGAATAAAAAGGTCATTGTTGTCCATTATACCTAACTAGTGTAAACAAGAAACCAAATGTCGCAATTGCAGAGTCTAAAGGAAATAGCTTCGAGCACACACAATGGCGCGGAAAGAATCTTGTTACTGGAACCGAAGTATGATGCCTTTTACCTTTCCTCCCAGTAGCAACGGCGCCAGAAAAGTGCTTGATGTCTACGGGTGCTTCTATTCTTGTAGGCAGTGTTGGGCCTCCAAGAGGTTTGTAGAACAACAACAAGTTTCCCTTAAGTGGATCACCCAAGGTTTATCGAACTCAGGGAGGAAGAGGTCAAAGATATCCCTCTCATGCAACCATGCAACCACAAAGCAAGAAGTCTCTTGTGTCCCCAACACACCTAATAGGTGTACTAGTTCGACGAAGAGATAGTGAAACACAAGTGGTATGAATGAATATAGCGATAGTATAGCGCCAGAAAAAAGTGCTAGCCGCGTGCGATTGATAGTAGTAATAATTGCGGGAAGTAAACATGCAGTAGTAACGCAGCAGTAGTAACGCAGTAAAACAGTAACAAGCAGCGATAGCAATATTTAGGAACAAGGCCTAGGGATTAGACTTTCACTAGTGGACACTCTCAACATTGATCACATAGCAGAACAGAATAGATAAATGCATACTCTACACTCTCTTGTTGGATGATGAACACATTACGTAGGATTACACGAACCCTCAATGCCGGAGTTAACAAGCTCCACAATTCAATGTTCATATTTAAGTAACCTTAGAGTGTAAGATAGATCAATACGACTAAACCAAGTACTAACGTAGCATGCACATTGTCACCTTCATGCTTATGTAGGAGGAATAATACACATCAATACTATCATAGCAATAGTTAACTTCGCAATCTACAAGAGATCATGATCATAGCATAAACCAAGTACTAACACGGATGCACACACTGTCACCATTACACCGTGGAGGAGGAATAAAACTACTTTAATAACATTGCTAGAGTAGCACATAGATAAATTGTGATACAAAACACATTGCAATCATAAAGAGATATAAATAAGCACTTCACTATGCCATTCATAACGGTGAATAAGTATTCTGTGAAATATAGCCTAAGAGACCCACACGGTGCACACACTGTCACCTTTACACACGTGGGACAAGGAGTCTCCGGAGATCACATAAGTAAAACTCTCTTGACTAGCATAATGACATCTAGATTACAAGCATCATCATATGAATCTCAATCATGTAAGACGCTCATGAGATTATTGTATTGAAGTACATGGGAGAGAGATGAACCACATAGCTACCGGTACAGCCCCGAGCCTCGATAGAGAACTACTCCCTCCTCATGGGAGCAGCGGCGGTGATGAAGATGGCGGTGGAGATGGCAGCGGTGTCGATGGAGAAGCCTTCGGGGGGCACTTCCCCGTCCCGGTGCCGGAACAGAGACTCCTGTCCCCCAGATCTTGGCTTCGCGATGGCGGCGACTCTGGAAGGTTTCGCGTACCGTGGCTTCCTCCGTCAGGGTTTAGGTCAGGGGCTTTATATAGGCGAAGAGGGCCTCGGAGGGCACCGGGGTGCCCTCACCACCCCGAGTGGCGCGGCCGAGGCCTAGGCCCCGCGCCCAGGTGTGAGTGTGGGGCCCCTGGCCATCTGCAGCCCCTGCCCGGTGATCTGGAAGCTAGGGAAAATAGGAACACAGGCGTTGATTTCGTCAATTCCGAGAATATTTCGTTACTAGGATTTATGAAACCAAAAACAGGAACCGGCACTTCGGCATCTTGTTAATAGGTTAGTTCAGAAAATGCACGAATATGACATAAAGTGTGCATAAAACATGTGGGTATCATCAATAAAGTAGCATGGAACATAAGAAATTATCGATACGTTGGAGACGTATCACAAATCAGTTTATCAAGAGATGAAGCATCAACATTACCTCGGGAGTTACGCCTACCCTTCTCTTTTTCTTACTCTTTGGTTTAGGGAATACATGTCTACCTCCCGGTGTAGAGGTGAATTTTAGGGTGCCTTCTCCCACATCTATGATTGCTCCCAATAGTTTCAGCAGGGATCTTCCAAGTGTGATTTGTCCTGTTCCTACACATTCAATAACAAGATAATCAGTGGATATTGTTCTTCCAAGAATGGTTGTGTGCACACCCTCGGCTATTCCCTTAGGAATTATAACAGAGTTATCAATAAGAGTTATTCCTTCTCCTCCTTCAACGAGTCCCCAAAGTGTCAAAGATTCATAAATACTCTTAGGCATAAGGCAAAATTCAGACATAATATCACAATGGGCATGAAAAGTTTTACCACCAATAATAACTTTAATAGTAGGGTCCCACATTGAAGGTTCAGAGTTCACTAAAACTTGATCAAGACGGGTTACGAACATAACTATACCTTTCTTTCAAGCAAGATGCACTTGTCTCAAGAGTGTTTAATCTATTATAAATGCTAATAAGAGCTGAATCAAAGTTATTAGCTGAACTATGTGATGCAACTAATTTTTTTATGGCATTAAAAGCTTGATCCCCATTGCAATGAAGGAAATCTCCTCCCACTACAGCATCTAAGGCATATCTATAGCGAATCATAAGCCCAAAATAAAAATTACTAAGGAGTAGACTTAGAGTCATTTGAGGTTCAGCTTTACGATAAGAATCAAAAATTCTAGACCAAGTGATACGTCTCCAACGTATCGATAATTTATTATGTTCCATGCTACATTATTGATGATATCTACATGTTTTATACACATTATATGTCGTATTTACGCATTTCTGGAACTAACCTATTAACAAGATGCCGAAAAGCCAGTTGCTGTTTTCTGCTGTTTTTGGTTTCAGAAATCCTAGTAAGGAAATATTCTCGGAATTGGGCGACGAAATCAACGCCCGGGGTCCTATTTTTGCACGAAGCTTCGAAGAAGACCGAAAGGGGGACGAAGTGGGGCCACGGGCGCCGCCACGCTGGGCGCGGCTGGGAAGGGCCGCGCGCGGCCTGCAGCGTATCTGAGGCCCCCGTGACTCTCCCGACTCCGCCCTTTCGCCTACTCAAAGCCTCCGTCGCGAAACCGAGAGCTACGATACGGAAAACCTTCCCGAGACGCCGCCGCCAATCCCATCTCGGGGGGATTCAGGAGATCACCTCCGGCACCCTGCCAGGGGAATCATCTCCCGGGGGACTCTTCATCGCCATGATCGCCTCGGGTGATGAGTGAGTAGTTCACCCCATGGACTATGGGTCCATAGCGGTAGAGCTAGATGGTCGTCTTCTCCCCAATTGTGCTTCATTGTTGGATCTTGTGAGCTGCTTAACATGATCAAAGATCATCTATCCGTAATACTATATGTTGTGTTTGTGGGGATCCGATGGTTAGAGAATACTATGTTATGGTGATTATCAATCTATTACTTATGTGTTGTTTATGATCTTGCATGCTCTCCGTTATTAGTAGAGGCTCTGGCCAAGTTTTTGCTCTTAACTCCAAGAGGGAGTATTTATGCTCGATAGTGGGTTCATCCATTGATACCTGGGACAGTGACAGAAAGTTCTAAGGTTGTGGATGTGCTGTTGCCACTAGGGATAAAACATTGATGCTATGTCTAAGGATGTAGTTGTTGATTACATTACGCACCATACTTAATACAATTGTCTGTTGCTTGCAACTTAATACTGGAAGGGGTTCGGATGATAACCTGAAGGTGGACTTTTTAGGCATAGATGCAGTTGGATGGCGGTCTATGTACTTTGTCGTAATGCCCGATTAAATCTCACTATATTTATCATATCATGTATATGCATTGTTATGCCCTTTTCTATTTGTCAATTGCCCGACTGTAATTTGTTCACCCAATATGCTTTTATCTTATGGGAGGGACACCTCTAGTGAACTGTGGACCCCGGTCCTATTCTTTACATCGCATACAATCTACTGCAATACTTGTTTTATTGTTTTCTTCGCAAACAATCATCTTCCACACAATACGGTTAATCCTTTGTTACAGCAAGCCGGTGAGATTGACAACCTCAGTGTTTCGTTGGGGCAAAGTACTTTGGTTGTGTTGTGCAGGTTCCACGTTGGCGCAGGAATCCCTGGTGTTGCGCCGCATCACCGCCGCCGTCAACCTTCAACGTGCTTCTTGGCTCCTCCTGGTTCGATAAACCTTGGTTTCTTTATGAGGGAAAACTTGCTACTACTGTGCGCATCATACCTTACTCTTGGGGTTCCCAACGAACGTGAGTTACACGCCATCAAGCTCTTTTACTGGCGCCGTTGCCGGGGAGATCAAGACACGCTGCAAGGGGAGTCTCCACTTCTCAATCTCTTTACTTTGTGTTTGTCTTGCTTTATTTTATTTACTACTTTGTTTGCTGCACCTAAACAAAACACAAAAAAATTAGTTGCTAGTTTTACTTTATTTACTTTCTTGCTCTCTATATCAAAAACACAAAATTAGTTACTTGCATTTACTTTATCTAGTTTGCTTTATTTACTGTTGCTAAAATGAATACTCCTGAAAATACTAAGTTGTGTGACTTCACAAACACAAATAATAATGATTTCCTATGCACACCTATTGCTCCACCTGCTACTACAGCAGAATTCTTTGAAATTAAACCTGCTTTACTGAACCTGGTTATGAGAGATCAATTTTCTGGTGTTAGTTCTGATGATGTTGCTGCCCATCTTAATAATTTTGTTGAACTTTGTGAAATGCAAAAATATAAGGATGTAGATGGTGATATTATTAAATTGAAATTGTTTCCTTTCTCATTAAGAGGAAGAGCTAAAGATTGGTTGCTATCTTTGCCCAAGAATAGTATTGATTCATGGACTAAATGTAAGGATGCTTTTATTGGTAGATATTATCCTCCCGCTAAAATTATATCTTTGAGAAGTAGCATAATGAATTTTAAACAATTATATACTGAACATGTTGCTCAAGCATGGGGAGAATGAAAACTTTGGTAAAGAATTGCCCAACCCATGGACTGACTACTTGGATGATCATCCAAACCTTCTATGCAGGACTAAATTTTTTCTTCGCGGAATTTATTGGATTCAGCTGCTGGAGGTACCTTTATGTCCATCACTTTGGGGCGGCTACAAAGCTTCTTGATGATATGATGATAAATTACTCTGAATGGCACACGGAAAGAGCTACACAAGGTAAGGGTAAATTTTGTTGAAGAAACCTCTTCCTTGAGTGATAAGATTGATGTGATTATGTCTATGCTTGTGAATGGTAAATCTAATGTTGATCCAAATAATGTTCCTTTAGCTTCATTGGTTGCTCAAGAAGAAAATGTTGATGTGAATTTCATTAAAAATAATAATTTCAACAACAGTGCTTAGGAACAACTATGGTAATAACTATAGGCCATATCCTTCTGCTAATGGTAATGGTTATGGTAATTCTTTGGGAATTCTTACAACAATAATAAGAGTACCCCCTGGTCTTGAAACCATGCTTAAAGAATTTATTAGTACACAAAATGCGTTTTTAACAAATCTGTTGAGGAAAAGCTTGATAAGTTGATATTATTGCCTCTAGAGTTGATAGACTTGCCTCTAATGTTGATCTATTAAATGAAAGTTATGCCTAATAATGATATTGATAATAAGATTACTACTACAGCAAATACCATCCAAGTTAGAATTAATGAGAATATAAGACTAATGGCTGAATTGCGTGCTAGGTGGGATAGAGAAGAAAATGAAAAACTAGCTAAAAGGAATACTGTAGCTAAAGTTTGGACTATTACCACCACTATTAGTAATGATAATGATTCACATGTTGCTGCACCTCCTACTATCAATGGTAAAATAATTGGTGTTGGCAATGTTTCTACTCCTAGTGCAAAGCGAACAAACCGCCTGAAATTGCTAAAACTGCTGAAACTACCCTTGCGATAAAACTGCTGAAATTTTTCCAACCTTGGGGACAATGATCCCATTGCTGTAGCTCTCTAACAGTTAGGAACACGATGATGGTTCCATCTCTGAGATTACTAAAGTTCACACAAAACTGCTAGAGTCCTGTCTGATGTGTAAATATAACCTTTTACAAAACATATTACAAATGCTCTTATAAAAGCTAGAGAAGAGAAACTAAAACTTTAAACTTCTATTCCTAGAAAGTTAGAAGATGGTTGGGAACCCATCATTAAAATGAAATTCAATGACTTTGAATGTAATACTTTATGTGATCTTGGTGCAAGTATTTCTGTTATGCCTAAAAAGATTTATGATATGCTTGACTTGCCACCATTGAAGAATTGTTATTTGGATGTTAATCTTATAGATAATGTTAAAAGAAACCTTTGGGAGGATTGATAATGTGCGCATTACGGTTAACAACAATAAACTTGTCCCCGTTGATTTTGTTGTCTTGGATATCAAATGCAATGCATCTTGTCCTATTGTGTTGGGAAGACCTTTTCTTCGAACTGTTGGTGTTGTTATTGATATGAGGGAAGGTAATATTAAATATCAATTTCCTCTCAAGAAAGGTATGGAACACTTCCCTAGAGAATTAAGTTGCCTTTTGATTCTATTATTAGAACAAGTTATGATGTTGATGCTTCTACTCTTGATATTACTTGATTTGCACTAGCTGAATGGCGTTAAAGAAAAGCGCTTATGGGAGACAACCCATGTTTTTACTACAGTATTTTGTTTTATATTTGAGTCTTGGAAGTTGTTTACTACTGTAGCAACACCTCTCCTTATCATGTTTTTGTGCCAAGTAAAGTTTATATGTTAAAGTTGATGTTATATTTGGGATCACTGCGCAGAAACAGCATTGCTGTCTGTCACGAATTCTGGCATAAGTCTCTGTAGAAAATTCGAAAAAATCTGCCAATTTACGAACGTGATCCTCAGATATGTACGCAACTTTCATTAGTTTTGAGTTTTTCCATTTGAGCAAGTCTAGTGCCCCTTTCAGGTTCGTCTTTACGGACTGTTCTGTTTGACAGATTCTGCCTTTTATTTCGCATTGCCGTATTTGCTATGTTGGATGAATTTCTTTGATCCATTAATGCCAGTAGCTTTGTG
Source organism: Lolium multiflorum (assembly GCA_030979885.1). Taxonomy (NCBI): domain Eukaryota; kingdom Viridiplantae; phylum Streptophyta; class Magnoliopsida; order Poales; family Poaceae; genus Lolium; species Lolium multiflorum. Next base: position 177,061,459 of record CM061753.1, on the reverse strand, counting down.
CAATGTCCCGGAAGTGTTAAGAATGATTGTGTCACCTGTGAATATGTGAATTTTTAATTGTGCACTAACCCTCTAATGAGTTTGGCAAGTTTGGTGTGAAGGAAGTTTTCAAGGGTCAAGAGAGGAGTATGATGTACTATGATCAATGATATAGAAAGCTCTAAGCTTGGGGATGCCCCCGTGGTTCATCCTTGCATATTTAAGGAGACTCAAGCGTCTAAGCTTGGGGATGCCCAAAGCATCCCCATCTTCATCGACAACATCATCGGGTTCCTCCCCTGAAACTATATTTTATTCAGTCACATCTTGTGTTCTTTACTTGGGGCGTCGGTTTGTTTTTGTTTTTATTTTGTTTGAATAAAATGGATTCTAGCATTCACTTTGTGGGATAGAGACACGCTCGTTGTTGCATATGGACAAATATGTCCTTAGGCTTTACTCATAATATTCATGGCGAAGGTTGAAACTTCTTCGTTAAATTGTTATATGGTTGGAATTGGGAAATGCTACATGTAGTAATTCTAAAATGTCTTGGATAATGTGATACTTGGCAGTTGTTGTGCTCATGTTTAAGCTCTTGCATCATATACTTTGCACCCATTAATGAAGAAATACATAGAGCTTGCTAAAATTTGATTTGCATATTTGGTCTCTCTAAGGTCTAGATAATTCTAGTATTGAGTTTTGAACAACAAGGAGAAGACGGTGTAGAGTCTTATAATGTTTACAATATGTCTTTTATGTGAGTTTTGCTGCACGGTTCATCCTTGTGTTTGCTTCAAATAACCTTGCTAGCCTAAACCTTGTATCGAAAGGGAATACTTCTCATGCATCCAAAATCCTTGAGCCAACCACTATGCCATTTGTGTCACCATACCTACCTACTGCATGGTATTTCTCGCCATTCCAAAAGTAAATTGCTTGTGGGTGCTACCTTTAAAATTCCATCATTCACCTTTGCAATATATAGCTCATGGGACCAAAATAGCCTTAAAAACTATCATAGTATTGAATATGTACTTATGCACTGTCTCTTATTAAGTTGCTTGTTGTCCGATAACCATGCTTCTGGGGACGCCATCAACTACTCTTTGTTGAATATCATGTGAGTTGCTATGCATGTCCGTCTTGTCTGAAGTAAGAGATATCTACCACCTTAATGGTTGGAGCATGCATATTGTTAGAGAGAACATTGGGCAGCTAACTAAAGCCATGAATCATGGTGGAAGTTTAAGTTTGGACATATATCCTCGATCTCATTTGATAAACAAGGTCTAGCACATATTGTAAGGGTACATTGCCCCTATGTGTGGTTTTGGTAATTAATGACAACCCCTATGGACTAATGTTTTCATTGAGTTTATATGAAAGAATATTCCATAGGTACTACTTGCTCTCCATGTGTTGGATTCAAGTATGGATGCCATGAAGATAAAGGTATATCTTGTGTATTGGCATCAAGATCATCGGTATGAAGATATATATATGTGATATGATCAATAAGAAGAAATGAAGATGGAGTTCTTATGTGGAACTCAATATTAGCCATGCTCTATCTTATGTGAGTATGTGAAGATACAAGGTTGAGTTGGGCAAGTTCAAGATGAGCATCTCAAGTGAATCACATGCTTGAAGCTTGCCATCCATTTGGTGATAATGGACTAGTGAAGATGTGTATCAATGGAGCTTTCCCATCATAGTGTATGGGGGAGCATTTGTGAGTCTTCACGAAGCAACATTGGTCAAGTGAGGCATTCCGGCGAAGCTTGAAGAGTTATCATCAAGATCAAGCGGGATGCGCAAGGCAAAGGTATGGCCTTGCTAGGTTTTCCTTTTACCGGTCTCAAGGTGGATGTTGGGAGACCGGATTATAGGATAGATAGCCGCACTATCAAGAGGGGCTTTCGGTTGAGTAACTTGATCACATCGTCTTAGGGAGCTCAATCCTTTGCATACTTTGCATATCCTTATTGCTTCTTGGTGTTTCTCTATGTGAGGTTCTTGAGCTTGTTGCTAGCTTTACAACAAGCCCAAGTTCATCGAAAACGGAATCCATATGCTATTGCGTTTTCGAGGTTGGGTGATTTTACCGTTATTCATGATATAAGGTTCTACCCTTTTATATTCATGATAAAATCCCCTCCTACAGTTTCTTGAGTTTGCACTTTCTATTGGATAGCATTTGTTGTTATCTTTCCAACGAAATTAGTTTCATGTCAATCGGAGTTCGGGAGCAATAGTTATTAAAGAAAAGGTAAAAAAAAAAAAGAAAAAGAAAAGAAAAAAGAGACAGCTGCCGGTTGCCGACTCCTTGCACATGCATGAAGCCCACTCGGGCGACCGTACCAAAGCAGGCCAGCCCAGCTGCGGTCCGTCCAACCGGAGGCAGCACCGAACCGCGCCTCAGCCCGCGGCCCTGGCTGGCAGCTGCCTCCCAGCCAAGGATCCGCCCCGGGCATGCTCCCGCGCCAAGGCCCCCGCGGCACGGCCTCTCCACGCGCGCCCCTTGCTCCTCGCAGATACGTCTCAACGTATCGATAATTTCTTATGTTCCATGCCACTTTATTGATGATACCTACATGTTTTATGCACATTATATGTCATATTTATGCATTTTCTGGTAACCTATTAATAAGATGCTGAAGAGCCAGTTGCTGTTTTCTGCTGTTTTTGGTTTCAGAAATCCTAGTAAGGAAATATTCTCGGGTGGACGAAATCTTCGCCGGGATCCTATTTTGCACGGAGCTTCGGAAGACCGAAGAGGGGAAGGAAGTGGGGCCACGAGGTGGCCACACCATAGAAGCGGCGCGCCCGGCCACGGCCGCGCTGGCCTGTGGTGTGGGCCCTCGTCGGCCCTCCCTGACCTACCCTTTCGCCTACTTAAAGCCTCCGTCGCGAAACCCGATCACCGAGCCACGATACGGAAACCTTCCAGAGACGCGCGCCGCGAATCCCATCTCGGGGATTGGAGATCGCCTCCGCACCCTGCCCAGAGGATCATCTCGGAGGACTCTTCATCATGTGATCGCCTCGGTGTGAGTGAGTAGTTCACCCCTGGACTATGGGTCCATAGCAAGTAGCTAGATGGTCGTCTTCTCCTAATTGTGCTTCATTGTTGGATCTTGTGAGCTGCCTAACATGATCAAGATCATCTATGTGTAATACTATATGTTGTGTTTGTCGGGATCCGATGGATAGAGAATACTATGTTATGGTGATTATCAATCTATTGTTTATGTGTTGTTTATGATCTTGCATGCTCTCCGTTATTAGTAGAGGCTCTGGCCAAGTTTTTGCTCTTAACTCCAAGAGGGAGTATTTATGCTCGATAGTGGGTTCATGCCTTCATTGACACATGGGAGTGTCAGAAAGTTCTAAGGTTGTGATGTGCTGTTGCCACTAGGGATAAAACATTGATTCTATGTCTAAGGATGTAGTTGTCGATTACATTACGCACCATACTTAATGCAATTGTCTGTTGCTTGCAACTTAATACTGAATGGGGTTCGGATGATAACCTGAAGGTGGACTTTTTAGGCATAGATGCAGTTGGATGGCGGTCTATGTACTTTGTCGTAATGCCCAATTAAATCTCACTATATTTATCATATCATGTATATGCATTGTTATGCCTTTCTCTATTTGCCCGACTGTAATTTGTTCACCCAACATGCTTTTATCTTATGGGAGAGACACCTCTAGTGAACTGTGGACCCCGGTCCTATTCTTTACATAGCATACAATCTACTGCAATTGTGTTTTATTGTTTTCTTGCAAACAATCATCTTCCACTCGATACGTTTAATCCTTTGTTACAGCAAGCCGGTGGGATTGACAACCTCACTGTTTCGTTGGGGCAAAGTACTTTGGGTTTTGTTGTGCAGATTCCACGTTGGCGTAGGAATCCCTGGTGTTGCGCCGCATCACATTTCGCGACCATCAACCTTCAACGTGCTTCTTGGCTCCTCCTGGTTCGATTCAACCTTGGTTTCTTTCTGAGGAAAACTTGCCACTGTGCGCATCATACCTTCCTCTTGGGGTTCCACAACGGACGATGTACATTTACGCGCATCAAGCCTGTTTCTGACGCAGTCACCGGGAGATCAAGACACGCTGCAAAGGGAGTCTCCACTCTCTTTACTTTGTTTTTGTCTTGCTTTATTTTATTTACTACTTTGTTTTTGCACCTAAACAAAACACAAAAAAAATTAGTTGCTAGTTTTACTTTATTTCTTGTCTTGCTCTCTATATCAAAAACACAAAAAAATTAGTTACTTGCATTTACTTTATCTAGTTTGCTTTATTTATTGTTGCTAAAATGAATACCCCTGAAAATACTAAGTTGTGTGACTTCACAAATGCAAATAATAATGATTTCCTATGCACACCTATTGCTCCACCTGCTACTACAGCAGAATTCTTTGAAATTAAACCTGCTTTACTAAATCTTGTCATGAGAGATCAATTTTCTGGTGCTAGTTCTGATGATGCTGCTGCCCATCTCAATAATTTTGTTGAACTTTGTGAAATGCAAAAGTATAAGGATGTAGATGGTGATATTATTAAATTGAAAGTGTTTCCTTTCTCATTAAGAGGAAGAGCTAAAGATTGGTTGCTATCTTTGCCTAAGAATAGTATTGATTCATGGACTAAATGCAAGGATGCTTTTATTGGTAGATATTATCCTCCCGCTAAAATTATATCTTTGAGAAGTAGCATAATGAATTTTAAACAATTAGATACTGAACATGTTGCTCAAGCATGGGAGAGAATGAAAACTTTGGTAAAGAATTGCCCAACCCATGGACTCTGACTACTTGGATGATCATCCAAACCTTCTATGCGGGACTAAATTTTTCTTCGCGGAATTTATTGGATTCAGCTGCTGGAGGTATCTTTATGTCCATCACATTGGGGGCGGCTACAAAACTTCTTGATGATATGATGATAAATTACTCTGAATGGCACACGGAAAGAGCTCACAAGGTAAGAAGGTAAATTCTGTTGAAGAAACCTCTTCCTTGAGTGATAAGATTGATGTGATTATGTCTATGCTTGTGAATGGTAGATCTAATGTTGATCCAAATAATGTTCCTTTAGCTTCATTGGTTGCTCAAGAAGAAAATGTTGATGTGAATTTCATTAAAAATAATAATTTCAACAACAATGCTTATAGGAACAACTCTGGTAATAACTATAGGCCATATCTTCTGCTAATGGTAATGGTTATGGTAATTCTTATGGGAATTCTTACAACAATAATAGGAGTGTACCCTCTGGTCTTGAAGCTATGCTTAAAGAATTTATTAGTACACAAACTGCTTTTAACAAATCTGTTGAGGAAAAGCTTGATAAAATTGATACTATTGCTTCTAGAGTTGATAGACTTGCCTATGATGTTAATCTTTTAAAATTGAAAGTTATGCCTAATAATGATATTGATAATAAGATTACTACTACAGCAAATGCCATCCAAGTTAGAATTAATGAGAATATAAGATTAATGGCTGAATTGCGTGCTAGGTGGGATAGAGAAGAAAATGAAAAACTAGCTAAAGAGAATAATGTAACTAAAGTTTGGACTATTACCACCACCAGTAATGTTAATGCTTCACATGTTGCTGCACCTCCTACTATCAAAGGTAAAATAATTGGTGTTGGCAATGTTTCTACTCCTAGTGCAAAGCGAACAAAACTGCCTGAAATTGCTAAAACTGCTGAAAGCTGCTTGTGATAAACTGCTGAAATTTTTTCCAACCTTGGGAACAATGATCCCATTGCTGTAGCTCATAATGATTTAGATTTTGATGATTGCCACATCTCTGAAGTTATAAAGTTCTTACAAAAACTTGCTAAAAGTCCTAATGCTAGTGCTATAAATTTAGCCTTTACAAAACATATTACAAATGCTCTCATAAAAGCTAGAAGAGAAACTAAAACTTGAAACTTCTATTCCTAGAAAGTTAGAAGATGGTTGGGAGCCCATCATTAAAATGAAATTCAATGACTTTGAATGTAATGCTTTATGTGATCTTGGTGCAAGTATTTCTGTTATGCCTAAAAAGATTTATGATATGCTTGACTTGCCACCATTGAAGAATTGTTATTTGGATGTTAATCTTGCCGATAATGTTAAAAAGAAACCTTTGGGGAGGATTGATAATGTGCATTACGGTTAACAATAACCTTGTCCCCGTTGATTTTGTTGTCTTGGATATCGAATGCAATGCATCTTGTCCTATTGTGTTGGGAAGACCTTTTCTTGAACCGTTGGTGCTGTTATTGATATGAGGGAAGGTAATATTAAATATCAATTTCCTCTCAAGAAAGGTATGGAACACTTCCCTAGAAAGAGAATGAAGTTGCCTTTTGATTCTATTATTAGAACAAGTTATGATGTTGATGCTTCTACTCTCGATGTTACTTGATTTGCACTTTCTGCGCCTAGCGAAAAGCGCTTATGGGAGACAACCCATGTTTTTACTACAGCAATTTTTGTTTTGTTGAGTCTTGGAAGTTGTTTACTACTCTAGCAACTTCTCCTTATCATTTTGTGCCAAGTAAAGTTTCTATGTCTAAGTTGATGTTATATTTGGGATCGCTGCGCAGAAACAGCATTGCTGTCTGTCACGAATCTGGGCACAGTTCTCTGTAGAAAATTCGAAAAATCTGCCAATTTACGAGCGTGATCCTCAGATATGTACGCAACTTTCATTAGTTTTGAGTTTTTCCATTTGAGCAAGTCTGGTGCCAGCTTTAAATTCGTCTTTACGGACTGTTCTGTTTTTGACAGATTCTGCCTTTTATTTCGCATTGCCTCTTTTGCTATTTTGGATTCATTTCTTTGATCCATTAATGTCCAGTAGCTTTATGCAATGTCCAGAAGTGTAAAGAATGATTGTGTCACCTCTGAATGTGTGAATTATTAATTGTGCACTAACCCTCTAATGAGTTTGCTTAAGTTTGGTGTGAAGGAAGTTTTCAAGGGTCAAGAGAGGAGAATGATATACTATGATCAAGAGGAGTGAAAGCTCTAAGCTTGGGGATGCCCCGTGGTTCACCCCTGCATATTTTAAGAAGACTCAAGCGTCTAAGCTTGGGGATGCCCAAGGCATCCCTTCTTCATCGACAACATCATCAGGTTCCTCCCCTGAAACTATATTTTTATTCAGTCACATCTTGTGTTCTTTACTTGGAGCGTCGGTTTGTGTTTTTGTTTTTGTTTTTGTTTGAATAAAATGGATCCTAGCATTCACTTTGTGGGAGAGAGACACGCTCCGCTGTTGCATATGGACAAATATGTCCTTAGGCTTTACTCATAATGTTCAAGGCGAAGTTTCTTCTTCGTTAAATTGTTATATGGATGGAATTGGAAAATGCTACATGTAGTAATTCTAAAATGTCTTGGATAATGTGATACTTGGCAATTGTTGTGCTCATGTTTAAGCTCTTGCATCATATGCTTTGCACCCATTAATGAAGAAATACATAGAGCTTGCTAAAATTTGATTTGCATATTTGGTCTCTCTAAGGTCTAGATAATATCTAGTATTGAGTTTTGAACAACAAGGAAGACGGTGTAGAGTCTTATAATGTTTACAATATGTCTTTTATGTGAGTTTTGCTGCACCTGTTCATCCTTGAGTTTTCTTCAAATAACCTTGCTAGCCTAAACCTTGTATCGAGAGGGAATACTTCTCATGCATCCAAAATCCTTGAGCCAACTACTATGCCATTTGTGTCCACCATACCTACCTACTACATGGTATTTCTCCGCCATTCCAAAGTAAATTGCTTGAGTGCTACCTTTAAAATTCCATCATTCACCTTTGCAATATATGGCTCATGGGACAAAATAGCCTTAAAAACTATCGTAGTATTGAATATGTACTTATGCACTTTATCTTTTATTAAGTTGCTTGTTGTGCGATAACCATGCTTCTGGGGAACGCCATCAACTATTGTTGAATATCATGTGAGTTGCTATGCATGTCTGTCTTGTCTGAAGGATCTATCATTTTAGTGGTTGGAGCATGCAAAATTGTTAGAGAAGACATTGGGGCGCTAACTAAAGCCATGAATCATGGTTGAAGTTTCAGTTTTGGACATATATCCTCAATCTCATATGAGAATAATAATCATTGCTACATGCTTATGCATTTAAGAGGAGTCCATTATCTGTTGTCCATGTTGTCCCGGTATGGATGTCTAAGTTGAGAATAATCAAAAGCGAGAAATCCAAAATGCGAGCATTCTCCTTAGACCTTTGTACATGCGGCATGGAGGTACCCCTTTGTGACACTTGGTTGAAACATGGCATGCAAAGATCCGGTAGTCCAAGCTAAGTAGGACGAGGTGCGGACACTATTAGTACACTATGCATGAGGCTTGCAACTTGTAAGATATAATTTACATAACTCATATGCTTTATTACTACCGTTGACAAAATTGTTTCATGTTTTCAAAATAAAAGCTCTAGCACAAATACAGCAATCGATGCTTTCCTCTTTGAAGGACCTTTCTTTTACTTTTATTGTTGAGTCAGTTTACCTATCTCCTTCCACCTTAAGAAGCAAACACTTGTGTGAACTGTGCATTGATTCCTACATACTTGCATATTGCACTTGTTATATTACTTTATGTTGATAATATCCATGAGATATACATGTTATAAGTTGAAAGCAACCGCTGAAACTTAATCTTCCTTTGTGTTGCTTCAACACCTTTACTTTGATTTATTGCTTTATGAGTTAACTCTTATGCAAGACTTATTGATGCTTGTCTTGAAGTACTATTCATGAAAAGTCTTTGCTATATGATTCACTTGTTTACTCATGTCATTGATGTCTACGTTCCCCCTCCTTTCCTGTAGACAGTGTTGGGCCTCCAAGTGCAGAGGTTTGTAGAACAGCAGCAAGTTTTCCCTTAAGTGGATCACCCAAGGTTTATCGAACTCAGGGGGGAAGAGGTCAAAGATATCCCTCTCATGCAACCCTGCAACCACAAAGCAAGAAGTCTCTTGTGTCCCCAACACACCAAATAGGTGCACTAGTTCGGCGAAGAGATAGTGAAATACAGGTGGTATGAATATATATGAGCAGTAGCAACTGTGCCAGAAAATAGCTTGCTGGCGTGTAGTTGGTGGTGGTAGTATTGCAGCAGTAGTAACACAGTAAAACAGTAAACAAGCAGTAGTAACTCAGCAGTATTTAGGAACAAGGCCTAGGGATTACACTTTCACTAGTGGACACTCTCAACATTGATCACATAACAGAATAGATAAATGCATACTCTACACTTTTGTTGGATGATGAACACATTGCGTAGGATTACACGAACCCTCAATGCCAGAGTTAACAAGCTCCACAATAATGCTCATATTTTAGTAACCTTTAGTGTAAGATAGATCAAAAGACTAAACCAAGTACTAGCATAGCATGCACACTGTCACCTTCATGCATATGTAGGAGGAATAGATCACATCAATATTATCATAGCAATAGTTAACTTCGCAATCTACAAGAGATCATGATCATAGCATAAACCAAGTACTAACACGGTGCACACACTGTCACCTTTGCACACATGCAGGAGGAATAAAACTACTTTAATAACTTTGCTAGAGTAGCACATAGATAAATTGTGATACGATGCACATTGCAATCATAAAGAGATATAAATAAGCACTTCACTACGCCATTCAACAGTGAATAAGTACTTCGTGAAATATAGCCTAAGAGACCCACACGGTGCACACACTGTCACCTTTACACACGTGGGACAAGGAGTCTCCGGAGATCACATAAGTAAAACTCACTTGACTAGCACAATGACATCTAGATTACAAGCATCATCATATGAATCTCAATCATGTAAGGCAGCTCATGAGATTATTGTATTGAAGTACATAGGAGAGAGATGAACCACATAGCTACCGTTACAGCCCCGAGCCTCGATGGAGAACTACTCCCTCTTCATGGGAGCAGCAGCGGTGATGAAGATGGCGGTGGAGATGGCAGCGGTGTCGATGGAGGAGCCTTCGGGGCACTTCCCGCTCGGCGGGGTCTTAACAGAGACTCTGTCCCCCGGATCTTGGCTTCGCGATGGCGGCGGCTACGGAACTTTTCTCGTATCGTGGTTTCTCGTAAGGGTTTTCGATGGGGGGCTTTAAATGGCGAGGCGGCGCGGGAGGGGGTCCAACGGGCGACGACACCATAGGGTGAGCGGGCCCAGCCACATGGCGCCTGCATGTCATCTGGGGCCCTGGGGCCCCTGCAGTGGCTCTGGTGTACGGATGCTTCCAGGGCAAAATAGGAACACAGGGCGTTGATTTCGTCCAATTCCGAGAATATTTCGTTACTAGGATTTCTGAAACCAAAAGCAAGACAGAACGCACTTCGACATCTTGTTAATAGGTTAGTTCCGGAAAATGCGTAAATACGACATATAATGTGCATAAAACATGTAGGTATCATCAATAAAGTAGCATGGAACATAAGAAATTATCGATACGTTGGAGACGTATCGGCATCCCCAAGCTTAGTTCTGCTCGTCCCGAGCAGGTAAAACGATAACAAAGATAATTTCTTAAGTGACATGCCATCATAACCTTGATCATACTATTGTAAGCATATGAGATGAATGCAGCGATCAAAACAATGGTAATGACATGAGTAAACAACTGAATCATAAAGCAAAGACTTTTCATGAATAGTACTTTCAAGACAAGCATCAATAAGTCTTGCATAAGAGTTAACTCATAAAGCAATAAATCAAAGTAAAGGTATTGAAGCAACACAAAGGAAGATTAAGTTTCAGCGGTTGCTTTCAACTTATAACATGTATATCTCATGGATAATGTCAACATAGAGTAATATAACAAGTGCAATATGCAAGTATGTAGGAATCAATGCACAGTTCACACAAGTGTTTGCTTCTTGAGGTGGAGAGAAATAGGTGAACTGACTCAACAATAAAAGTAAAAGAATGGTCCTTCAAAGAGGAAAGCATCGATTGCTATATTTGTGCTAGAGCTTTGATTTTGAAAACATGAAACAATTTTGTCAACGGTAGTAATAAAGCATATGAGTTATGTAAATTATATCTTACAAGTTGCAAGCCTCATGCATAGTATACTAATAGTGCCCGCACCTCGTCCTACTTAGCTTGGACTACCGGATCTTTGCATGCCATGTTTCAACCAAGTGTCACAAAGGGGTACCTCCATGCCGCTTGTACAAAGGTCTAAGGAGAATGCTCGCATTTTGATTTCTCGCTTTTGATTATTCTCAACTTAGACATCCATACCGGGACAACATGGACAACAGATAATGGACTCCTCTTAAATGCATAAGCATGTAACAACAATTATTATTCTCATATGAGATTGAGGATATATGTCCAAAACTGAAACTTCAACCATGATTCATGGCTTTAGTTAGCGGCCCAATGTTCTTCTCTAACAATTTTGCATGCTCCAACCACTAAAATGATAGATCCTTCAGACAAGACGGACATGCATAGCAACTCACATGATATTCAACAATAGTTGATGGCGTTCCCCGGAAGCATGGTTATCGCACAACAAGCAACTTAATAAAATATAAAGTGCATAAGTACATATTCAATACTACGATAGTTTTTAAGGCTATTTTGTCCCATGAGCTATATATTGCAAAGGTGAATGATGGAATTTTAAAGGTAGCACTCAAGCAATTTACGGAGAAATACCATGTAGTAGGTAGGTATAGTGGACACAAATGGCATAGTAGTTGGCTCAAGGATTTTGGATGCATGAGAAGTATTCCCTCTCGATACAAGGCTTAGGCTAGCAAGGTTTATTTGAAACAAACACAAGTATAAACGGTACAGCAAGACTCACATAAAAGACATATTGTAAACATTATAAGACTCTACACCGTCTTCCTTGTTGTTCAAACTCAATACTAGAAATTATCTAGACCTTAGAGAGACCAATTATGCAAACCAAATTTTAGCATGCTCTATGTATTTCTTCACTAATAGGTGCAAAGTATATGATGCAAGAGCTTAGACATGAGCACAACAATTGCCAAGTATCACATTATCCAAGACATTTTACCAATTACTACATGTAGCATTTTCCAATTCCAACCATATAACAATTTAACGAAGAGGAAACTTCGCCATGAATATTATGAGCTAAGAACACATGTGTTCATACGAACCAGCGGCGTGTCTCTCTCCCACACAAGGATGAACTTATTCAGAGAACTAAGATAACAAAACAAAAACAAAAATAAAAGCACACACAGACGCTCCAAGTAAAGTACATACGATGTGACCGAATAAAAATATAGTTTCACTAGAAGAAACCTGATAAGTTGTCGATGAAGAAGGGGATGCCTTGGGCATCCCCAAGCTTAGATGCTTGAGTCTTCTTAAAATATGCAGGGATGAACCACCGGGGCATCCCCAAGCTTAGACCTTTCACTCTTCTCGATCACATTATATCACCCTCTTCTATTGACCCTTGAAAACTTTCTGCCACACCAAACTTCAAGCAAACTCATTAGAGGGTTAGTGCATAATCAAAATTCACATGTTCAGAGGTGACACAATCATTCTTTTCACTTCTGGACATTGCATAAAGCTACTGGACATTAATGGATCAAAGAAATGAATCCAACATAGCAAAAGAGGCAATGCGAAATAAAAGGCAGAATCTGTCAAAAACAGAACAGTCCGTAAAGACGAATTTTAAGATGGCACCAGACTTGCTCAAATGGAAAAACTCAAAACTAATGAAAGTTGCGTACATATCTGAGGATCACGCTCGTAAATTGGCAGATTTTTCTGATTTTCTACAGAGAACTGTGCCCAGATTCGTGACAGACAGCAATGCTGTTTCTGCAGCGATCCCAAATATAACATCAACTTTAACATAGAAACTTTACTTGGCACAAAAACATGATAAGGAGAGGTTGCTACAGTAGTAAACAACTTCCAAGACTCAAATATAAAACAAAGTACTGTAGTAAAAAAAACACATGGGTTATCTCCCAAGAAGTTCTTTCTTTATAGCCATTAAGATGGGCTCAACAGTTTTAATGATGCACTCGCAAGAAATAGTAGTTGAAGCAAAAGAGAGCATCAAGAGGCAAATTCAAAACACATTTAAGTCTAACATGCTTCCTATGCATAAGAATCTTGTAAATAAACAAGTTCATGAAGAGCAAAGTAACAAGCATAGGAAGATAAAACAAGTGTAGCTTCAAAAATTTCAGCACATAGAGAGGCATTTTAGTAACATGAAAATTTCTACAACCATATTTTCCTCTCTCATAATAACTTTCAGTAGCAACATGAGCAAACTCAACAATATAACTATCACTTAAAGCATTCTTATCATGAGTCTCATGCATAAAATAATTACTACTCCCAACATAAGCATAGTCATTCTTATTAATTGTAGTGGGAGCAAATTCAACAAAGTAGCTATCAAATATAGGAGGTATATTATAATCATAATCAAATTTATCCTCCATAACAGGTGGTAACAAAAGACTACTATCATTATAATCATCATAAATGGGAGGCAAAGTATCATCAAAGTAAATTTTCTCCTCAATGCTTGGGGGACTAAAAATATCATGCTCATCAAAACCAGCTTCCCCAAGCTTAGAATTTTCCATATCATTAACAACAATGGTGTTCAAAGCATTCATATTAATATGTTCCATGGGTTTTTTAATTTTCGCATCAAACCATCCATGTCTTAAATCAGGAAATAGAATAAAAAGGTCATTGTTGTCCATTATGCCTAACTAGTGTAAACAAGAAACCAAATGTTGCAATTGCAGAGTCTAAAGGAAATAGCTTCGAGTACTTACAACGGCGCCGGAAAATAGCTTAGTAGCCGAGATCCGGAGTGTGAGTACCTTTTACCTTTCCTCCCCGGCAACGGCGCCGAAAATAGCTTGATGTTCCCCCTCCTCCTTGTAGACAGTGTTGGGCCTCCAAGTGCAGAGGTTTGTAGAACAAGCGGCAAGTTTTCCTTAAGTGGATCACCCAAGGTTTATCGAACTCGGGGAGGAAGAGGTCAAAGATATCCCTCTCATGCAACCCTGCAACCACAAAGCAAGAAGTCTCTTGTGTCCCCAACACACCAAATAGGTGCACTAGTTCGGCGAAGAGATAGTGAAATACGGGTGGTATGAAATATATGATTAGCACGGCACCCAGAAAATAGCTTGCTGGCGTGTAGTTGGTGGTGGTAGTATTGCAGCAGTAGTAACACAGAAACAAAAAAGCGTAGTAACTCAGCAGTATTTAGGAACAAGGCCTAGGGATTACACTTTCACTAGTGGACACTCTCAACATTGATCACATAACAGAATAGATAAATGCATACTCTACACTTTTGTTGGATGATGAACACATTGCGTAGGATTACATGAACCCTCAATGCCGGAGTTAACAAGCTCCACAATAATGCTCATATTTTAGTAACCTTTAGTGTAAGATAGATCAAAAGACTAAACCAAGTACTAGCATAGCATGCACACTGTCACCTTCATGCATATGTAGGAGGAATAGATCACATCAATATTATCATAGCAATAGTTAACTTCGCAATCTACAAGAGATCATGATCATAGCATAAACCAAGTACTAACACACACACTGTCACCTTTGCACACATGCAGGAGGAATAAAACTACTTTAATAACTTTGCTAGAGTAGCACATAGATAAATTGTGATACGATGCACATTGCAATCATAAAGAGATATAAATAAGCACTTCACTACGCTCTTCAACAGTGAATAAGTACTTCGTGAAATATAGCCTAAGAGACCCACACGGTGCACACACTGTCACCTTTACACACGTGGGACAAGGAGTCTCCGGAGATCACATAAGTAAAACTCACTTGACTAGCACAATGACATCTAGATTACAAGCATCATCATATGAATCTCAATCATGTAAGGCAGCTCATGAGATTATTGTATTGAAGTACATAGGAGAGAGATGAACCACATAGCTACCGGTACAGCCCCGAGCCTCGATGGAGAACTACTCCCTCTTCATGGGAGCAGCGGCGGTGATGAAGATGGCGGTGGAGATGGCAGCGGTGTCGATGGAGGAGCCTTCCGGGGGCACTTCCCGCTCCGGCGGGTGCCGGAACAGAGACTCCTGTCCCCCAGATCTTGGCTTCGCGATGGCGGCGGCTCTGGAACTTTTCTCATATCGTGGTTTCCTCTGTAGGGTTTTCGATGCGGGGGCTTTAAATAGGCGAAGAGGCGGCGCAGAGGGTCAACGAGGCGACGACACCATAGGGGTGGCGCGGGCCAGCCGGCCGCGCCACCATGTCATCCTGGGCCCAGGCCCCCCTCCGGTGGCTCTCGGGTGTTCTGGATGCTTCCGGGCAAAATAGGAACTGGGCGTTGATTTCGTCCAATTCCGAGAATATTTCGTTACTAGGATTTCTGAAACCAAAAACAGCGAAAACAGAACGCACTCGCATCTTGTTAATAGGTTAGTTCCAGAAAATGCGTAAATACGGCATATAATGTGCATAAAACATGTAGGTATCATCAATAAAGTAGCATGGAACATAAGAAATTATCGATACGTTGGAGACGTCATGTCATTACCTTTGTTTTGATCGCTGCATTCATTACATATGTTTACAAATAGTATGATCAAGATTATGATGGCATGTCACTTCAGAAATTATCTTTGTTATCGTTTTACTGCTCGGGACGAGCGAACTAAGCAGGGATGCTGATACGTCTCCAACGTATCGATAATTTCTTATGTTCCATGCCACTTTATTGATGATACCTACATGTTTTATGCACATTATATGTCATATTTATGCATTTTTTGAACTAACCTATTAACAAGATGCCGAAGAGCCGGTTGTTTCGTTTTTGGTTTAGAAATCCTAGTAAGGAAATATTCTCGACGAAATTCGCCGGGTTCTATTTTTGCAGAGCTTCCGAAGACCGAAGAGGGAAGTGGGGCCACGAGGTGGCCACACCATAGGCGGCGCGGCCAGGCCCCGGCCGCGCCGCCTGTGGTGTGGCCCCTCGTCGGCCCCTGACCTACCCTTTCGCCTACTTAAAGCCTCCGTCGCGAAACCCCCAGTACCGAGAGCCACGATCGGAAAACCTTCCGAGAGCGCCCCGCAATCCCATCTCGGGGGATTCAGGAGATCGCCTCCGGCACCCTGCCGGAGAGGGATTCATCTCCCGGAGGACTCTTCATCGCCATGATCGCCTCCGGAGTGATGAGTGAGTAGTTCACCCCCTGACTATGGGTCCATAGCGGTAGCTAGATGGTCGTCTTCTCCTAATTGTGCTTCATTGTTGGATCTTGTGAGCTGCCTAACATGATCAAGATCATCTATCGTAATACTATATGTTGTGTTTGTCGGGATCCGATGGATAGAGAATACTATGTTATGGTGATTATCAATCTATTGTTTATGTGTTGTTTATGATCTTGCATGCTCTCCATTATTAGTAGAGGCTCTGGCCAAGTTTTTGCTCTTAACTCCAAGAGGGAGTATTTATGCTCGATAGTGGGTTCATGCCTTCATTGATACCTGGGACAGTGACAGAAAGTTCTAAGGTTGTGATGTGTTGTTGCCACTAGGGATAAAATATTGATTCTATGTCTAAGGATGTAGTTGTCGATTACATTACGCACCATACTTAATGCAATTGTCTGTTGCTTAGCAACTTAATACTGAATGGGGTTCGGATGATAACTGAAGGTGGACTTTTTAGGCATAGATGCGGTTGGATGGCGGTCTATGTACTTTGTCGTAATGCCCAATTAAATCTCACTATATTTATCATATCATGTATATGCATTGTTATGCCTTTCTCTATTTGTCAATTGCCCGACCGTAATTTGTTCACCCAACATGCTTTTATCTTATGGGAGAGACACCTCTAGTGAACTGTGGACCCCGGTCCTATTCTTTACATACAATCTACTGCAATTGTGTTTTACTGTTTTCTTGCAAACAATCATCTTCCACTCGATACGTTTAATCCTTTGTTACAGCAAGCCGGTGAGATTGACAACCTCACTGTTTCGTTGGGGCAAAGTACTTTGGTTTTGTTGTGCAGATTCCACGTTGGCCGGAATCCCCGGTGTTGCGCCGCATCACACGCGACCATCAACCTTCAACGTGCTTCTTGGCTCCTCCTGGTTCGATTCAACTTTGGTTTCTTTCTGAGGAAAACTTGCCACTGTGCGCATCATACCTTCCTCTTGGGGTTCCCAACGGACGTGTACATTTACGCGCATCAGCCGCCCATGCGTGCGCTCTGCCCCGCCCGGTCGGTGGGCCGGTCCGATCGGACAGGCCACCGGCCTCTCCGACCCGATATCCGGTCGGCCGGCCTGCTGACCGGCTGGCGACTTTTTTAACTCGTTTTTGAGCCGATTTTCATCTGGTTTTTTCCCCAACGGTTATTTTTCTCCCTAGACTATAAATAGCCCTTCTTCCACCTTGAGCAATGAGCTTCTTCCCCTTTCTCTCACCTCCATTGTTGCATTTGAAGAAGTTGCTCTCTCCCTTGATTCCTCCAACCATTCTTGCTCATATTTGAGGATTTGAGAGAGGAGATCTAGATCTACACTTCCACCAAACCATTTCTTCTCTAAGTGAGGGAATCTCTTGGGATCTAGATCTTGGAGTCTTTGGTTGACTTTCCCCTTGTTCTTCCTCTCCAATCTCATCCTAGCATTCGTTGCTTTGGTGGGATTTGAGTGTGAAGGATTTGAACACCTCCGGTGTTCTTGCTTTGCATCATTGCATAGTGTTGAGCTCTCCACCACGATTTGTTCGAGTGAGAGACCGTGAGCTTGTTACTCTTGGAGGGAGACCTCCTAGTTGGCTTGGCGGTTGGTGCTCCGGTGATCTCTTCAAGAAGATTGTGAAGAGGCCCGGGCTTCTCCTTCGTGGAGCTTGTGAAGTGGTTGTGGAGCTTGCCATCTCCGGAGCGGAGGAAAAGCTAACCATAAGGAAAGGGCCATTATCCTTCGTGGGTGTGGTTCGGAGAATAGGGTGAGCCTTCGTGGCGCGGGGAATCCTTCGTGGGACCTCCACTCCTCCAAACGTGACGTACCTTGTTGCAAAGCAAGGGAACACGGGAATACATCCTCGTCTCCGCGTGCCTCGGTTATTTCTATACCCGAGCTCTCTTTCCTTGTGATAGCCATCGTGCTTGAAGTACATATATCTTGCTATCACTTGTGCTACATATATCTTGTGCCTATCTTGCTTAGCTCTAGTTGCTATTGTTACACTTAGTTGAGCTTAGCATATTTAGGGTTTGTGCTTGTAAACTAAACGATAGTTTAATTCCGCATTCTTACAAGACAAATCCGCAAGAGTTTGTAATTGCCTATTCACCCCCCTCTAGGCGACATCTCGATCTTTCAATTGGTATCAGAGCAAGGTCTCTCCTTGTTTAAGGCTTCACCGCCTTGAGAGTAAAGATGTCGGCTAGTAATTTAGTGCACAATGACACAATTATCTTTGTTGGCACAAATTATCTTTTGTGGCGAAATTGCTTGCTTTGCAAACTTCGGACCTTGTGTCCAAACATTGAGCAATTTCTAGATGTAGGTTTTTCTCCTCCGATGGATCCTCAAAATCTATCTTTAGAGGATGAGAAAAACTTACATCTTGAAGCTCTAGTATCTAATGAGCTTTTATTCTCCTTGAGACCCGATTTTCGTAGGTTCTTGATATATATAAAGCGAAAGTCGTCTCATGAGATGTGGATCAAGCTTAAAGAAATGTTTGGTGGATCCATTTCTCATTTGGTCGGTGGTGTCTCCGAGGAGCTCTCTTCCCCTTCACATCATGAAGAGCTCCAAGTTGCTTCCACCTCCGGCCGTGATGATATATCATCTACTTCCACTTCACCAACGTGTTGCAAGACACAAGGTAATGATATGGTGAGTGGTGAGGAAAATTGCAATGTTGATATTGTGCTCAATATTGATGACTCTTCATCTCTATCTCATTGCAATGTTTCCTCTTTGGACTTAAACACATCTAGCATTGAAAATAATCTACATGCTTGTGTTGATAGTCCTTGCATATCATGTGTAAATTGCTTACATAAATCCCATGATGATATGCTTGCCTTGTCTTGCTCCCATAATCAAAATGCTTCTATTTCCTCTAGTTGTTTGTTGACTAACAATGTAGAGGAAACCGAACACTCTATGGATCAAGACATGTTTTCAAATGAGGATTCAAGAATTTCTTCATCTTCATCCTCCGGTATGCACATGTGCCTTATGGCAAATGGATCAAAGGTATCTCCTACTTTGACTCCTAACACTTCCTCTAATGATGAGAGTGATGATGATGATAATGATGAAGAATATAATATCTTGGTGCATAATATGGCAATGGTATATGCTTCTCTTCATGGTAATAAAGAAGCTCGTGCTAATCTCGAACACTCTATGGATACCTTGAGTAAATATAGGGAAACCATAGTGGAGTTGGAGTCCCATATTGAAAATGGGGAAATGAGATTCACTCTCCTCAAGCATGAGCTAAAAGATGAGAAGCATACTAATTTTATGCTTACACAAAAAATTGAATCCTATATGCATGAAAATGAGAAAAATGTTGTTGATGCTTGTGCTACTAACTCTACTTCTTGTGAAGCATCTATCTTAAAGGAGAATGTTGAGTTAAGGGCTCAACTTGAGTTGCTAACTAGCAATTATAGGGAATTGGAAGAAAGTCATAAAAAGCTCTCGGGCTCTCATGATGACCTTCTAATTTCCTATGATGGGCTAAAGTTAGCTCATGAGGCTAGTATCACTAAGGTAACATCTTGTGAGCCTCATGTGGACATTAGCACAATCTCTACTACAAATGCTATATTGCCATGTGCTAGTCCTTGTAATCCATCTAGTCAAACTAGTGATACACCTTGTGTTGGATTACTTGCCTTGCCTTGTTGCTCTAACAATGAAGCTTCTACTTCCTCTAGTACTTGTATTTCTACTAACCATGTAGAGGAAATAAAAGAGCTCGAGGCCCAAGTCCTTTCTTTAAAGAAAGACTTGGAAAAGCGTCATGAAGGGAAATCCGCACTTGACAAGATGCTAAGTGTGCAACAATCCCCCAATGACAAGAGTGGACTTGGATTCAACTCCAATAACAAGAACAAGTCCAAGAGCAAGAACAACAAGAAGAAGGGCCAAGACAAAGTCAAGGATTCGGCCAAGATTGTTTGCTTCAAGTGCAAAGTTGAAGGGCACCATGTTAGATCATGCCCATTGAAGAAGAAGAAGCACTTGAGTGAGAAACAACAAGGGAAACGGCCACAAGGTCAAGGTCAAGCTCATGCTCGACCTCAAGTTGAAGATAGGCCACTTCCCAAGAAGAATCAAGATGTTGTTCCCCAAGAGAAGAAATCAATAAAGAAGAGAAAGGGGAACACTTGCTACTTATGCCGTGTGAAGGGGCACTTTGCTTCTTCATGTTTAAGTGGTACCTTATCTAACCCTATAATTGTTGATGATGATTATTCTCTAGGGAAGGATAAGGATGGCAATGTGTTTGCCAAGTTTGTTGGAACTCAAAGTGGTCTCAAGAAAAGGACCATTTGGGTTGCCAAGCCTATTGTGACTAACCTCTTAGGACCCAACTTGGTTGGGAACCAACAAGCTCAAACGTGATCAATAGGTACATATGGAGGTCATTGGAGACTTGGCTATTTCATGAAGAATTAAGGGATCTTCATATAGTATATTTTGACCAAGCCAAGTCATATGGATCATCATCTATATCTTATATCCAATGTTCCTCCTTGCGGTAACTTATACTCCAACTCTTCATATTTATTGTAAGTTATTTGCCCCTTTGCATGTTTGGTTTTGTATCAAATATGTGTTTGTATGTGTTGAGTCTTACTTGCCTATCTTGTGTATTCAAGTATGTTTGTTTGTCTCATCATATACTTGTGTATTGTTTTGAGCCTAATGCATCTTGATGATATCTTATTTGGCTCTCTTTGAGTGATTAATGGAATATCCCATTTTGGGGGAGTGATATGCATTGTGCATCTCTCTTTCTCTAAAATGTGTGTACATGGGTATCACCACTTAGTATTGATATTGCAAGATTATCTAGTCACTATGTGGTATGTCATACTCATGAGAAATTCAAATTCTAAATGTCCATTAATCATCTCTAGTTGAATTTTAGTTGCCTCTTGTTTAGAAGAAATGTTTTATCACATTATGGGGGAGTAATATGTTTTGTACATATCACAAGCCTAAGAAAATGTGAACATATGAGGTTATGCCACTTAGAGTTGATGCTCTTAATTATCTTGTTCCTAGGTGGCATGTTTGCTCAAACAAGCTCCACTTCTATTAAAAAGCTTTTATTGGCTCATCTTATGGATTCTTGTTTGATTAAGAAATTCTTGGTACGGTTTTCCTCAAATACATATCTCTATATCTTATTTGGGACACCGTTTGCTTCAAGTTATTCTAATCATTGCCGTGCGTGATTGTTTGACTAATTGAAGCTATCAAGAATCTTAATCCGTGCATAGTGCTTAATTCTATATACTTATCCTATGCCTTTTATTGTGAAGTTGATCCTTACTATCATTGTAAATTCACCACCGGAAATTATTTCCAATATACTCATTGTCTTTGACAATTGATAACCTTGTATGTGGTTGAATTCATGGATCATCTTCACCTTGGATTGCTTCTTATTTACTTATTTTATTTCCAAGAAATCTTTGTTGCTCCCACGTGTCTTCTTTGTCCCTTTGAAAAATATTTTGATAAATTCTCTTGATTCATATCAAGTGTTTGTTTTGGAAGACAAACCTTTTCCTTACGGTACATTGTGCCATTGTGAAAAGTGTAGAGGGTTTGGTTTATTTGTTCGAACCTTGCTCTTTTGGGAGTTTTGCTATCTCATTCCTTCTTCTATGCTTTATTTGTTGAATGAGATAAATCTTTGAGCATGTTTGCTTTATTTCATCCTTTATGCTCAATGGTTTCTTCTTAGTTCATTTGTTGAACTTTGTTGAACAAATCTTTTGTGATTTGCGTCTTTGATATAATTTGGACAACAAATTTGTTTGGTCACACCTTTATGCCTTATTCAATTCATTTGGTGTTTTGTCCAAAGTATATCTTTCTTGGATCTTTAAAAGTCTTTGTGCGTGCTTATATGCAACTTATTTATATTTATAGCATGCTTTCTTTCTTCGATCCATTATATAGGGTATACTCCATCAAATCCTAAACGGCTAAGATGTGCATGAAATTCAAATTTCATCTATAAATATGCACATATTGATATGGAGTGTATCCTATGTATTGTGGTTAGTCTAACCATTTTGGACCCAATGAGTTTGGGGACCAAGATGTACTTGAATGTTGTTTTAGGTACATTGGAGATGCAATGGATGCTTGTCTCATCTATAAGGAAGGTGTTGTCACCATATGAAAATTGGAGTCAAGCTAGGATGATCGATGAACTCTTATCTACTACATCATGCCATTGCTATCACGGTAACAAGTATCTTATTCATGCATACTCATATAGCATCCAACCTCTTGTAGGTTGCATCTTGGCATGAAATTCTTTATTTCGAAAATATTGCGATTTTATGATACTTGTTGCCTTTCTCAAAACATTCCAACTAGCTTTACTTCCCTTATTGTTGGTTGTGATGTTTTTGAGATTTTCTTAGTTGAAGCTCATTCATATACCACTAGTGAAAATTGGAGCCATAGGCTATATATGCTTTTTAAGCAAATATCCTTTGGTATATTTTATGACTTCATCTTGGATATCGTATCTTATTTTTTAACCTCTTGTGTGTGCATGTTTCTTTATGGATCACTTTGTCCACTTTAGAAACTCATATACATGAGAGCGTTAATCCATCACCTTGATATCCTTGTTCTTTGCCAACCATCTTCTTATCCTTTTGATTTTAGTGTTGTTGGTAAAGAAGATTTATGAGTGCTTGGTTTATTTGTTTTTCTTCATGCACTCATATCTCGTAATTGTTGGACTCAAGTTGTTCTTGATAAGCATATTCTCTTTATCTTAGTTGTGTTCTAAATGATATATAGGGAGTGAGGATTCCATGTTTGTGCATATTGTATTCAAATGCAAACATTATAAATTGTGCACGAACTTTGGGGAGCTTTCTTATTTTATCTAGAGCACTATATCTCTCTTATCATGATATCTTTGTTTGTCCAATTGGATCTTTGATTGCTTGCTTTATTTGTTGAAGCTCACTTCACCATGTTATCTTTATGCAATCTTTGATCCTCAATATAGTTTGACTTCCTTCAAGTATTCGTCATTGGATATGTGCACTTGATTCCACTCAAATTATGAAAAGTGCACACCTTGGGGAGGAACTCACATTATATTGGCCTTCTAAATTTTTCACCCATTTTGACAATCGATGCCAATGGGGGAGAAGTTTAGAGGGTTTAAGGGAATGGTTTTATACTTAAGTTTGGTTTGTGCTTAAGTGCTTTGTCCTCTCATGCATTCCATATTTATATGTCTTGCATGGTTGTATATATATAGTGGAAACTATCCCAAAGGTTAATCTTGACAATATATGCAATGAATTCATGTTCATCACACGTGCATACATTGTGGGGGAGTTTTCTCTATATATATTGGTTCTACTCACATCTCTTGCATTTGTTGTAGTTGTGTGAGTAGAGCCGGTTTTGATATGGGCTAGTAGCTTTGTGTTACTTGACCATATCAAATACAACCTCTTGTATACAACTTATTCTCGGATAAGTTGCGTACTTGTTTCTAATATTCATTATATAAACCCTCTTATTGTGGTTGTCATCAATTACCAAAATGGGGGAGATTGTAAGGGTACATTGCCCCTATGTGTGGTTTTGGTAATTAATGACAACCCCTATGGACTAATGTTTTCATTGAGTTTATATGAAGGAATATTCCATAGGTACTACTTGCTCTCCATGTGTTGGATTCAAGTATGGATGCCATGAAGATAAAGGTATATCTTGTGTATTGGCATCAAGATCATCGGTATGAAGATATATATATGTGATATGATCAATAAGAAGAAATGAAGATGGAGTTCTTATGTGGAACTCAATATTAGCCATGCTCTATCTTTATCTTATGTGAGTATGTGAAGATACAAGGTTGAGTTGGGCAAGTTCAAGATGAGCATCTCAAGTGAATCACATGCTTGAAGCTTGCCATCCATTTGGTGATAATGGACTAGTGAAGATGTTTCCCATCATAGTGTATGGGGGAGCATTTGTGAGTCTTCACGAAGCAACATTGGTCAAGTGAGGCATTCCGGCTTGAGTGAAGCTTGAAGAGTTATCATCAAGATCAAGCGGGATGCGCAAGGCAAAGGTATGGCCTTGCTAGGTTTTCCTTTTACCGGTCTCAAGGTGGATGTTGGGAGACCGGATTATAGGATAGATAGCCGCACTATTAAGAGGGGCTTTCGGTTGAGTAACTTGATCACATCGTCTTAGGGAGCTCAATCCTTTGCATACTTTGCATATCCTTATTGCTTCTTGGTGTTTCTCTATGTGAGGTTCTTGAGCTTGTTGCTAGCTTTACAACAAGCCCAAGTTCATCGAAAACGGTGTTCGCATGCATCTTCTATTGCGTTTTCGAGGTTGGGTGATTTTACCGGTTATTCATGATATAAGGTTCTACCCTTTTATATTCATGATAAAATCCCCTCCTACAGTTTCATGAGTTTGCACTTTCTATTGGATAGCATTTGTTGTTATCTTTCCAACGAAATTAGTTTCATGTCAATCGGAGTTCGGGAGCAATAGTTATTAAAGAAAAGGTAAAAGAAGGAAAAGAAAAGAAAAAGAAAAAAGGGACGGCTGCCCGGTTGCCGCCCGGCCTGCCGGGCCGCACGCCGGCCCACTCGGTCGACCGGGCGGCCACCGGCCCACACGCCGGCCAGCCCAGCTGCCAGTCCGGTCCAACCGGAGGCAACACCGAACCGGCCTCGCCCCCAGCCCGCGACCTGGCTGGCCTGGCTGCCTCCCCGGCCCAGCCGGATCCGCACCGGCCGCCTCCACGCGCCTGGCCTCTCCCCGCGCGCCCCTTGCTCCTCGCCGCCCATGCGCGCCTGCCCCGCCCGGTCGGTGGGCGGTCCGCCGAGACAGCCCCGGCCTCCGGCCCAGATCCGTCGGCCGCCCACACTACTGGGCGACTTTTTGAACTCGTTTTTGAGCCGATTTTCACCTGGTTTTTTCCCCAACGGTTATTTTTCTCCCTAGACTATAAATAGCCCTTCTTCCACCTTGAGCAATGAGCTTCTTCCCCTTTCTCTCACCTCCATTGTTGCATTTGAAGAAGTTGCTCTCTCCCTTGATTCCTCCAACCATTCTTGCTCATATTTGAGGATTTGAGAGAGGAGATCTAGATCTACACTTCCACCAAACCATTTCTTCTCTAAGTGAGGGAATCTCTTGGGATCTAGATCTTGGAGTCTTTGGTTGACTTTCCCCTTGTTCTTCCTCTCCAATCTCATCCTAGCATTCGTTGCTTTGGTGGGATTTGAGTGTGAAGGATTTGAACACCTCCGGTGTTCTTGCTTTGCATCATTGCATAGTGTTGAGCTCTCCACCACGATTTGTTCGAGTGAGAGACCGTGAGCTTGTTACTCTTGGAGGGAGACCTCCTAGTTGGCTTGGCGGTTGGTGCTCCGGTGATCTCTTCAAGAAGATTGTGAAGAGGCCCGGGCTTCTCCTTCGTGGAGCTTGTGAAGTGGTTGTGGAGCTTGCCATCTCCGGAGCGGAGGAAAAGCTAACCATAAGGAAAGGGCCATTATCCTTCGTGGGTGTGGTTCGGAGAATAGGGTGAGCCTTCGTGGCGCGGGGAATCCTTCGTGGGACCTCCACTCCTCCAAACGTGACGTACCTTGTTGCAAAGCAAGGGAACACGGGAATACATCCTCGTCTCCGCGTGCCTCGGTTATTTCGAGCTCTCTTTCCTTGTGATAGCCATCGTGCTTGAAGTACATATATCTTGCTATCACTTGTGCTACATATATCTTGTGCCTATCTTGCTTAGCTCTAGTTGCTATTGTTACACTTAGTTGAGCTTAGCATATTTAGGGTTTGTGCTTGTAAACTAAACGATAGTTTAATTCCGCATTCTTACAAGACAAATCCGCAAGAGTTTGTTTGCCTATTCCCCCCCCCTCTAGGCGACATCTCGATCTTTCACTTATGCATTAAAGAGGAGTCCATTATCTGTTGTCCATGTTGTCCTATGGATGTCTAAGTTGAGAATAATCTCGAGAAATCCAAAATGCGAGCTTTCTCCTTAGACCTTTGTACAGGCGGCATGGAGGTACCCCTTGTGACACTTGGTTGAAACATGTGCATTGCGAAGATCCGGTAGTCCAAGCTAAGTAGGACAAGGTGCGAGCACTATTAGTATACTATGCATGAGGCTTGCAACTTGTAAGATATAATTTACATAACTCATATGCTTTATTACTACCGTTGACAAAATTGTTTCATGTTTTCAAAATAAAAGCTCTAGCACAAATATAGCAATCGATGCTTTCCTCTTTGAAGGACCTTTCTTTTACTTTTATTGTTGAGTCGGTTTACCTATCTCTCTCCACCTTAAGAAGCAAACACTTGTGTGAATGTGCATTGATTCCTACATACTTGCATATTGCACTTGTTATATTACTCTATGTTGACACTATCCATGAGATATACATGTTATAAGTTGAAAGCAACCGCTTAATCTTCCTTTGTGTTGCTTCAATACCTTTACTTTGATTTATTGCTTTATGAGTTAACTCTTATGCAAGACTTATTGATGCTTGTCTTGAAGTACTATTCATGAAAAGTCTTTGCTTTATGATTCATTTGTTTACTCATGTCATTACCATTGTTTTGATCGCTGCATTCATTACATATGTTTACAATAGTATGATCAAGATTATGATGGCATGTCACTCCGGAAATTATCCTTGTTATCGTTTGCCTGCTCGGGACGAGCAGAACTAAGCTTGGGGATGCTGATACGTCTCCAACGTATCGATAATTTCTTATGTTCCATGCTACATTATTGATGATATCTACATGTTTTATACACATTATATGTCGTATTTACGCATTTTCTGGAACTAACCTATTAACAAGATGCCGAAGAGCTTTGTTGCTGTTTTTGGTTTTTAAATCCTAGTAAGGAAATATTCTCGAATTGGACGAAATCAACGCCCGGTCCTATTTTTGCACGAAGCTTCCGGAAGACCGAGGGGGACGAAGTGGGGCCACGGGCGCCGCCACACAGGGCGGCGCGCCCAGAGGGGCCCGCGCGGCCCTAGCGTGTGGGGCCCCGTGACTCTCCCGACCTCGCCTTTCGCCTACTTAAAGCCTCCGTCGCGAAACCCCGGGCGAGAGCCACGATACGGAAAACCTTCCAGACGCGCCGCCGCAATCCCATCTCGGGATTCGGAGATCGCCTCCCGCACCTCTGCCAGAGAGGGAATCATCTCCGGAGGACTCTTCATCGCCATGATCGCCTCCGGAGTGATGAGTGAGTAGTTCACCCCTGGACTATGGGTCCATAGCAGTAGATGGTCGTCTTCTCCTAATTGTGCTTCATTGTTGGATCTTGTGAGCTGCCTAACATGATCAAGATCATCTATCTGTAATACTATATGTTGTGTTTGTCGGGATCCGATGGATAGAGAATACTATGTTATGGTGATTATCAATCTATTACTTATGTGTTGTTTATGATCTTGCATGCTCTCCGTTATTAGTAGAGGCTCTGGCCAAGTTTTGCTCTTAACTCCAAGAGGGAGTATTTATGCTCGATAGTGGGTTCATGCCTCCATTGACCTGGGACAGTGACAGAAAGTTCTGGGTGGATGTGCTGTTGCCACTAGGGATAAAACATTGATGCTATGTCTAAGGATGTAGTTGTTGATTACATTACGCACCATACTTAATGCAATTGTCTCTGTTGTTTGCAACTTAATACTGGGGGGTTCGGATGATAACCTGAAGGTGGACTTTTTAGGCATAGATGAAGTTGGATGGCGGTCTATGTACTTTGTCGTAATGCCCTGTTAAATCTCACTATATTTATCATATCATGTATATGCATTGTTATGCCCTTTTCTATTTGTCAATTGCCCGACTGTAATTTGTTCACCCAACATGCTTTTATCTTATGGGAGAGACACCTCTAGTGAACTGTGGACCCGGTCCTATTCTTTACATCGCATACAATCTACTGCAATACTTGTTTTACTGTTTTCTTCGCAAACAATCATCTTCCACACAATACGGTTAATCCTTTGTTACAGCAAGCCGGTGAGATTGACAACCTCACTGTTTCGTTGGGGCAAAGTACTTTGGTTGTGTTGTGCAGGTTCCACGTTGGCGCCGGAATCCCTGGTGTTGCGCCACATCACATTTCGCCACCATCAACCTTCAACGTGCTTCTTGGCTCCTCCTGGTTCGATAAACCTTGGTTTCTTTCTGAGGGAAAACTTGCTGCTGTGCGCATCATACCTTCCTCTTGGGGTTCCCAACGAACGTGTGAGTTACACGCCATCACCAAGCATCTTTAAAACTCTCCTCATCCCCTTGTTTAAAAGTAAAGACTAATTCTTCAGGTGAAGAAGTAACAGGTACAGAACTAGACACGATAACAAAAGTAAACTAAATGCAAGTAACTATTTTTTTTGTATTTTGATATTAAGCAAGTAAATAATACATAAAGTAAAGCAACTAATTTTTTTGTGTTTTTGATATAAAGCAAACAAGGCAGTAAATAAAATAAAGCAAAGCAAGACAAAAACAAAGTAAAGAGATTGGATGTGGAGACTCCCCTTGCAGCGTGTCTTGATCTCCCCGGCAACGACGCTAAATTTAGCTTGATACGCGCTGCACACGTCCGTTGGGAACCCCAAGTGGAAGGTATGATGCGTATAGAAGCAAGTTTCCTCAGTATGAAACCAAGATTATCGAACCAGTAGGAGCCAAGAAGCACGTGAAGGTTGTTGGTGGAGGAGTGTAGTGCGGCGCAACACCAGTGAAACCGGCGCCAACGTGGAACCTGCACAACACAATCAAGATACTTTGCCCCAACGTAACAGTGAGGTTGTCAATCTCACCGGCTTGCTGAAAACAAAGGATTAAACGTATCGAGTGGAAGATGATGTTTGTTTGCAAAGAACAAGAGAGAACAAATTACAGTAGATTGTATTCAGATGTAAAAAAATGGACCAGGGTCCACAGTTCACTAGTGGTGTCTCTCCAATAAGATAACTAACATGCTGGGTGAACAAATTACAGTGGGCAATTGACAAATAAAGATTCAATACATATCAATGATGATTACTATGAGATTTAATCAGGGTATTACGACAAAGAACATAGACCGCCATCCAGCATGCATCTATGCCTAAATAATCCACCTTCAGGTTAACATCCGCACCCTTTCGTATTAAGTTGTAAACAACAGATAATTGCATTAAGTATGGTGCGTAATGTAATCAACACAAATATCCTTAGACAAAGCATCGATGTTTTATCCCTAGTAGCAACAGCACATCCACAACCTTAAAACTTTCTTGTGTCCCAGATTCAATGGAGGCATGAACCCACTATCGAGCATAAATACCCTCTCTTGGAGTTACAAGTATCAACTTGGCTAGAGCCTCTACTAGCAACGGAGAGCATGCAAGAACATAAACAACACATATATGATAGATTGATAATCAACTTGACATAATATTCTAGATTCATCGGATCCCACCAAACACAACATGTAGCATTACAAATAGATGATCTTGATCATGTTAGGCAGCTCACAAGATCTAAACATGATAGCACAAGCGGAGAAGACAACCATCTAGCTACTGCTATGGACCCATAGTCCAAGGATGAACTACTCACGCATCAATCCGGAGGCGGGCATGATGATGTAGAGTCCTCCGGTGATGATTCCCTCTCCGGCAGGGTGCCGGAGGCGATCTCCCGAATCCCCGAGATGGGATTGGCGGCGGCGGCGTCTCTGGAAGGTTTTCGTATCGTGGCTCTCGGTACAGGGTTTTCGCGACGAAGGCTTTAAGTAGGCGGAAGGGTAGGTCAAGAGGCGCGAGGGCCCACACCATAGGCGGCGCGGGCCCCCTCTGGCCGCGCCGGCCTATGGTGCCGGGCCCTCGTGGCCCCTCTTCGTAACCCCCGGCCTTCCGGAAGCTCCCCGGAAAAATAAGACCCGGGCGTTGATTTCGTCAATTCCGAGAATATTTCCTTTGTAGGATTTCTGAAACCAAAAACAGCAGAAACAAGCACTGCTGCATCTTGTTAATAGGTTAGTGCCGGAATGTAAAGTATGTATAAAACATGCAAGTATTATCATAAAAGTAGCATGGAACATAAGAAATTATAGATACGTTTGAGATGTATCAACCCCTGATGCCAGAATGGACTGGTTCAACACCTTCCTGACGAAGTATTACCTGTGAGGAGCCGGAGCATTCGATGCTTGTTGTCTTGCTGTTCTGCTAATGATGAACACCGCATGCATGCTGAACATTTTGGGAGTAGCTAGGGTTGATTTGCATTGATGGCAAGTCTCTATATTTTGCGAGGTGGTATTTATGTAACCCCTCGGTTGATGAACTTATGTTGCATCACGAGCTGCCGCTCGTGCCCTCACGGTGCAACTCCACTGCTAGAACTAATATCCATATTCTAAAACACCCTGTGGGCATCTTCGGTGAACTGGGTAAGCTCACCAAGAAGTTTAGGAGGTGATCATATTCCGCATGCTGGGTGTAACCAAACAGCCGTGCTTTTGCTCAAACGCGATTTGTGGGCAACCAATCACCAGGGACTTTGCTTTCCAACTGATGCGGAGTAGGAATTGTTGGCAACCAAACAACTTGCACAACATGAATTAGAGGTTGCATTAACCCGGATATCATCCACGGAGCCATGTTCCATAGGTGCGAGCAAAAGTTATGAGTAAATCATGCCCTAAGAGCATCTCAAGTCGCGTCCCCCAAAGGTCTTTGGGGCACGCCGAACATATTTTTGTCCACAGTCGCGTGCCCCAAAGCCTCCTTCCGACCGGCGCGGTCCAATACGGTGTCCGAAGCACCGAGCCTATCCCCGCTCCACAGGGGACGCTTCGCGCGCGCCGAACAGAGCGAGAAGCGATGCGGGGAGTGGCGGTACGACACGTCATTGACACAAGAACGATACCCAACCGTCGCCTACCACACGACGGAAGTTATTGGAGCGCAGCAACGGTGCAGTTTCCACAGAGGCGTAGCGACACGTCTCGTTGCGCCTAGCTCTCCGTGCCAACGTTAATGAGCACCACCGCTCCCTCGCCTCCCTCTGGCCTATAAGAGGGGCGCTCTCACATAGCGCCTCTCTCCCCAACCCTAGCCGCCACCATCTCAAGAGTCGAGGGCCATTTCATGGCTAGTAGAGGCCGAGGTCGCAGCCGTGCTGGAGCAACAAGGTTTGCATGGTCGTCATCAGTGCGCCATCATCGTCTTCCAAGGGGGACTGGGAGTTCGAGTTCATCGTCGTCCTCAATGGCGACCCACTCGGCATCCAAAGGCTGCCGAACAATTTCGCCGAGTTCGTCACCGGCAACGAGCCGGCCGCGCTGCAGCTGCGGGAGTCTGGCTACGGCTTCTGCCAGTGGCCGGTGGATGTGCTCTTCGATGGGCGCGGCAAGATGTACCTCCACACCGGTTGGGAGAAATTCACGTGCTTCCACGACCTCCAAGCCAGCTGTGTGCTCAACTTCTGCTACCAAGGCGGCGAGAAAATGAGCGTGAAGGTGTTCGACGACACGTCCTGCTATCGGCACTACCACATGGATGATGAAGTGGACGACGATTGAACACGCCGAGTGTTCTTTATTCGCAACGAAAATAGCCACAGAGGTTTCTGTATGTTCTCCTTGCATATGACCAATATGGCTATCATTGCTAGCTGGATTTTCCAGTTTGGATGCCTGAGAGTGCCTAAGAGTGTTCTTTCTTGGCAGCAAACATACGAAATCCGCGAGACCAACGCTAGTTAGGTTTCATCATTTTGCAATGTGTTAACTATGTATTAATTTGTGTAAACCATGTTCCAAACTATGTATTAGTTTGTGTAAACCATGTTGTAAACTATGTATTAGTTTGTGTAAAACCATATTTCCAATTATGTATTAGTTTGTGTAATATTTCTTCTCTCTATTGAAATAAAAAAAGAGAGACTATTTTAATGTAAAAACAAATTTAGGGGACACGGCAATGGTACTTCCGCTGGAGCAGTGGAGCCGCTCACACCGGACGAGCACAACGATGGGATTCTAGCATAGGTGATGGTTGGTGGACGTACTGTACATACCCAAACACATTAATTTGATCCATAAACGTGTGTTCAGTTCGCGTTTGAGTCTGACACAGACCAGGTCAGCATGTTACCAGTGAGATCTGCAATGCCTTACCTTCCGAATCGCTGATCTGAATTTGGTTCCTAGCAGCATGCCATCTTTTCTTGTCTCACAAGTTAAGTCAATTCGTTGAATTCCCGATTACAAGATAGTCAATCCTTGTCCTTTGCAACCCGGTCTGCAGCACAGAAAAGTGCTAACAGCACTTCATTTTTATCTGCACGTACACTTAGGAGATACCGAAACAATGCATTGCGCATTGTGGGATAGATGATGATAGATCTAGTCACTACGACCTGAGAGCATCTCCAGCCGCGTCCCCCAAACCGTCCCCAAAACGCGCCGGATTGAGTTTTTGGGGTTTCGTTCGTGCCGCGTTTGGGGGACGTCGCTCCCCAGTCGCGTCCCCCAAATAAAATTTCGAAAATTTTAAACTTAACGAGATTCGATTAGATTCGTCCAAACTTACATAGATTCGAACGAAATTTGACTAAATTTAAACTAAACCTAATCTAGAAGTACTTGCGGCGGCTTGGAGGCGTCGTAGTACTGGCGGAAGTTGTACATCTCGTCGGTGACGACCTCCTGCTTGACGCGCTCGTCGAGGGGCTCGTCCTTCACCAAGCCGCTTGGTCCTGCCTCGCCGTCGTCGGTGAGGTCCACGAGCGGCTTGCCGGAGTCGCGGATGGACATGGCGATCGCCATGTCGACGTCGCCCCTCCAGGCGTCCTTGTCGTTCATGGACGCCAAGAACGCCGCCCGCAGCCCTGGGCAGTCCTCGGGGTCGTCGCTGCTGGCGATGAGCCGCCGTACTCCGCCGCGAGCGCCGCTGCGACGCTTCCTTCGGCTCCTCCTACACCTCCGCGAGATGAGGAGGGCGCCGTCGCGCCTCCCTTGCTGCCGCCGGCTGCCACTGCCGCTGCCGCCACGCCTCGTGTTGACGGGCATCGCCGACTCCTCCTTCACCTCCCGTTTGGGGACGATGTAGGGCGCCGAGCGGTACGACGAGGACGGCGTCGATCGCGTCGGTCCTGAGGAAGAAGAGTGCGAGGAGGACGAGTACGTCGTCCTCCTCGGCTGCCATTGCGGTGGTCC
Organism: Lolium multiflorum; assembly: GCA_030979885.1. NCBI lineage: Eukaryota > Viridiplantae > Streptophyta > Magnoliopsida > Poales > Poaceae > Lolium > Lolium multiflorum. The sequence continues at coordinate 177,027,850 of CM061753.1, read as the reverse complement.
TCCTCGAGGAGACGGTGTCGGTGACGACGTCGTCTCCAACCTTGGAGCGTCGTTGCGGATGCCGCGGATGACGTTCTCGAGGGTGCCCCGGAACGCTCCAACAGGACGCGGCCGTCCTTGTTCCAGCGCTGAGCCCCGCCGATGAGCCCTTATGCATCTCGACGTCGTACTTCGCCTTGAAGTACGTCTTCCACCACTCGTCGTCGTTGTTGGCCGCCCACGTCGGATCCTGCCGCTCGACGGCGGTGAGTTGAGCCCGCCGGGCCCTGATGCCGTCCCTCCATTGTTCCGTGCCCGGCTTCGGCGGTGGCGGGACGCCAATGCCGTTCACGGCCATCTTCCAGCCGCCGCTGCTTGGCAGCCGCATGTCCGGCGGGACTGTATAGCCGGCGTGGTACAGCGCCCACGTCCGGACGGCCAGGCTGCCGCGGAAGTGTGCGCCGCGATCTTACGGGAGGACGAGGTCGACATTTTTGGAGCGGCGAGGAGAAGATCTGCGAGGGGGAGGCGGCGACGAGAAGGTTTGGGAGCGGTGAGAAATTGGGACGAAGGGCGTCTTAATGTACGGCGGCGCGGGTGGTTGCACGCAATAACGCCGGCGCGGACGGCCACGCGGCCATGCCCGACGAGACGCGTCCTGCGTCGCCTGGGAAAACAGGGACGCCATTAACGTCGCTTGACCAAAGGTAGGCGACGGGGTTTTAGCCTTCCGAGCCGCTGACGCGTCGGGCCCACGTCGGTTCGCCTCGCTTTTTGTTGTGTCCGGCGTGCCCGGAGCGTCCCCTGTGGGACGGGGACTGGCTCGGGGCGCCGGACACCGTATCGGTCCGCGCCGGACAAAAATGGGCTTTGGGGGACGCGGCTCATATTTTTTGTCCGGCGCGCCCCAATTTTTTTTAAGGGACGCTTTAGGGGACGCGACTGGAGATGCTCTAAAACTAACCGTATTCTCTAAAAATAATGCAAACATGAGCACGGGCTCCGGGATACCCTTTATTTTGGAAATTCAGAAATAGTTTTTTAAGACTTCGGAAAAAATGAAAACAAATCAACATGTACATAGTGATGTCTGCTATATGTGTTCAATTTTTTAAATGTGAAATACTCTCTGTCCGAAAATGTAAGGCGCCTAAGGATTAGTCAAAAGTTAATATTTTTAAAATTTGATCAAGTTTATAAATAAACATATAAATATTTACAATACTGAATCAATATCAATAGATTCACCGTAAAGTATATTTTCTTAATATGTTCATATTGTAGATGTAAATATTTTTACTTAAATATTTGGTCAAAGTTAGTAAGATTTGACTTTTGACTAATCGACCCCTTATATTTTGGGACAGAGGAAGTACATTATACTCTAGACTACACATACATGCCAGATCTTGATAATTTACACCCCAAAAAGACATACTCTCCACCTTTTTTAGACCTACATATTTTTTGGATAAAGTGAGTATATTAATACCAAAATGATACTCTCTTCGTTTCTAGATATAAGGTGTATAGGTTTTCCCACAGAAATTAAGAAACAAACTTGGAGAGAAAACTACAGAAGGTTTTGGAGGGATTGAACCTAGACAATTCACATGATAAAATAGAGGAGTTGTCAAAAGATAAGTAAACACAAGCAAATCCCAAAAAAGGTGTCCACACATGTTATACAACGCAATATACTTTATATTGTGGAGACTTTTCTTAAAAAACTACACACCTTTATATCTAGAAACGGAGAGACTATTATTTACACCTTGTAAAAAAATGTGAAAAGAGACATAAAGGATGCATACAACATAAAGAACAAAAGAAAAAGAAAAAATATGTCCCCACGGAAACAAACAGAAACTCAGAGCAGCAAGAGCAATGATGACACCACCTAAAATCCTAAAATGTTTCCGAAAACGATGCATCCAGAACAGTGCACAAACAATGTCTTGTTTGGTCATAATAGCATGATCAAAATCGTGAGTTTTCACCTTAAGAGCATCTCCAGTGTCTGTTGGAGATATGCCCAAGAGGCAATAATAAAAGTGGTTATTATATATCTTTATGTTTATGATAAATGTTTATATACCATGCTATAATTGTATTAACTGAAACATTGATACATGTGTGATATAAACAACAAAGAGTCCCTAGTAAGCCTCTTAACTAGCTTGTTGATTAATAGATGATTAGTTTCATAATCATGAACATTGGATGTTATTAATAACAAGGTTATATCATTGTATGAATGATGTAATGGACACACCCAATTAAGCGTAGCATAAGATCACGTCATTAAGTTATTTGCTATAAGCTTTCGATACATAGTTACCTAGTCCTTATGACCATGAGATCATGTAAATCACTTATATCGGAAAGGTACTTTGATTACATCAAACGCCACTGCGTAAATGGGTGGTTATAAAGGTGGGATTAAGTATCCGGAAAGTATGAGTTGAGGCATATGGATCAACAGTGGGATTTGTCCATCCCGATGACGGATAGATATACTCTGGGCCCTCTCGGTGGAATGTCGTCTAATGTCTTGCAAGCATATGAATAAGTTCATAAGAGACCACATACCACGGTACGAGTAAAGAGTACTTGTCAGGAGACGAGGTTGAACAAGGTATAGTGTGATACCGATGATCAAACCTCGGACAAGTAAAATATCGCGTGACAAAGGGAATTGGTATCGTATGTGAATGGTTCATTCGATCACTAAAGTCATCGTTGAATATGTGGGAGCCATTATGGATCTCCAGATCCCGCTATTGGTTATTGGTCGGAGTGAGTACTCAACCATGTCCGCATAGTTCACGAACCGTAGGGTGACACACTTAAAGTTGGATGTTGAAATGGTAGTACTTGAATATGGAATGAAGTTGGAATATTTGTTCGGAGTCCCGGATGGGATCCCGGACATCACGAGGAGTTTCGGAATGGTCCGGAGAATAAGATTCATATATAGGATGTCATTTTATGTGAATAAAATGATGCGGAAGGTTCTATGGAAGGTTCTAGAAGGTTCTAGAAAAGTCCGGAAGAAACCACCAAGGAAGGTGGAGTCCACATGGGACTCCACCTCCATGGCCGGCCAACCCTAGTGGGGGAGGAGTCCCAAGTGGACTCCCCCGCCGGCCACCCCCCCCATGGAAGGTGGAATTCCCACCTCTAGTGGGAGGGAAAGTTTCCCACCATATGGAAGGTTTTGGTTTCGGGTCTTATTCGAAGACTTGGACACCAACACTTGGGATCCACCTATATAATGAAGGGCCAAGGGAGGGGGCCGGCCACCCCAAGACCACAAGCTGGCCGCCCCCCATAGAGTGGCCGGCCACCCCCTCCCAAACCCTAGCTTTGCTCCTCCACTTCATATTGCCCGCATAGCTTAGCGAAGCTCCGCCGGACTTCTACACCGCCACCGACACCACGCCGTTGTGCTGTCGGATTCAAGAGGAGCTACTACTTCCGCTGCCCGCTGGAACGGGGAGGTGGACGTCGTCTTCATCAACAACCGAACGTGTGACCGAGCACGGAGGTGCTGCCCGTTCGTGGCGCCGGAACCGATCGTGATCAAGATCTTCTACGCGCTTTGCAAGCGGCAAGTGAACGTCTACCGCAGCAACAAGAGCCTCCTCTTGTAGGCTTTGGAATCTCTTCAAGGGTGAGTCTCGACAATCCCCTCGTTGCTACCGTCTTCTAGATTGCATCTTGGCTTGGATTGCGTGTTCGCCGTAGGAAAATTTTTGTTTTCTATGCTACGTTATCCTACAGTGGTATCAGAGCCAGGTTTATGCATAGATGGTTGCACGAGTAGAACACAATGGTTTGTGGGCGTTGATGCTCTTGTTATCTTTAGTTGAGTACTTTGCATCTTTGTGGCATAGTGGGATGAAGCGGCTCGGGCTAACTTTACATGACCGCGTTCATGAGATTTGCTCCACGCTTGACATGCAACTTGTATTGCATAAGTGGCTTTGCGGGTGTCTGTCTCTCCTACTATAGTGAAGATTCAATTTACTCTTCTATTGACAACACTAGTATCACCGTTGTGGTTCATGTTCGTAGGTAGATTGGATCTTGCTCGAAAACCCTAAACCACGTAAAATATGCAAACCAAATTAGAGAACGTCTAACTTGTTTTTGCAGGGTTTGGTGATGTGATATGGCCATAATGTGATGATGAATATGTATGAGATGATCATTATTGTATTGTGGCAACCGGCAGGAGCCTTATGGTTGTCTTTAAATTTCATGTTGAGTAGTATTTCAAAATAGTTGTAATAGTTGCTACTTGGAGGACGATCATGAAGACGGCGCCATTGACCTTGGTGCTTCGCCGACGATGATGGAGATCATGCCCGTTGATGATGGAGATCATGTCCACGCTTTGGAGATCAAGATCAAAGGCGCAAAGACAAAGGGCCATATCATATCACATATGAACTGCATGTGATGTTAATCCTTTTATGCATCTTATTTTGCTTAGATCGCGACGGTAGCATTATAAGATGATCCCTCTCACTAAAATCTCAAGATAATAAAGTGTTCATCCTTAGTAGCACCGTTATCAAGTCTTATCGTTTCGAAGCATCTCGTGATGATCGGGTGTGATAGATTCGATAAGTACATATAACGGGTGCAAGACAGTTTTGCACATGCGGATACTAAGGTGGCCTTGAGCCTAGCATGTAAAGACATGGTCTCGGAACACGTGATACCGAAAGGTAGAGCATGAATCATATGATTGATATGATGAACACTTTGAGTGTTCGCCATTGAAATTACATCTTGTCTCGTGATGATCGGGCATAGGTGTGATGGATTTGGTTCGTGTGATCACTAAGACAATGCGAGGGATATTGTTTTGAGTGGGAGTTCACCTAGATTTTTAATTATGTAGAATTAAAATTTGAACTCAATTTGTCATAAACTTAGTCTAAACTATTGCAAATATGTTGTAGATATGGCGTCCTCAATCAATTTTAACCAGTTCCTAGAGAAAGAAAAGCTTAAGAGCAACGGTAGCAACTTCACCGACTGGTTCCGTCATGTGAGGATCTTCCTCAATGGCGGAAATCTGCAATATGTGCTTGATGCACCGCTAGGTGACCCTCCTGCAGAAACTGAAACCGATGAAGTAAAGAATGTTTACATGACTCGGAAAACTCGGTACTCTCAAGTGTGCCATCTTATGCAGTCTGGAATCCGATCTTCAAAAACGTTTTGAGCACCACGATCCTCATGAGTTGATAAAAGAGTTGAAGACTATTTTTGAGACTCATGCGGCCGTGGAATGCTATGAAGCATCGAAACACTTTTTCAGCTGTATGATGGAAGAAGGCAGCTCCATCAGTGAGCACATGCTCGTTATGACCGGACATGCGAAGAAACTCAGTGACTTGGGAATAGTGATTCCTAACAGACTGGGGATTAATCGTGTCCTTCAATCACTGCCACCAAGTTATAAGAACTTTGTGATGAACTACAATATGCAGAACATGAACAAGGAGTTTCTGAACTCTTTGGCATGCTAAAAGCTGCTGAGATTGAGATCAAGAAAGAGCACCAAGTGTTGATGGTCAACAAGACCACCAGCTTCAAGAACAGGGCAAGTCTAAAGGCAAGAACAAGAAGAGTGGCAAGAAAGCTGCCACGCCTCTTGTGAAACCTAAGTCTGGCCCTAAGCCCGATGCTGAGTGCTATTACTGCAAGGAGAAGGGACACTGGAAGCGTAATTGCTCCAAGTATTTGGCGGATCTGAAGAGCGGCCTTGTCAAGAAGAAGAAAGAAGGTATATCCGATATACATGTTATAGATGTTTATCTCACTAGTTCTCGTTCTAGTACCTGGGTATTTGATACTGGTTCGGTTGCTCATATTTGTAACTCGAAACAGGAACTAAAGAATAAACGACAACTGCTGAAAGATGAAGTGACGATGCGCGTTGGAAACGGATCCAAGGTCAATGTGATCGCAGTCGGGACACTTCCTCTACATCTACCTTCGGGATTAGTTTTAAGCCTAAATAATTGTTATTATGTACCCGCGTTGAGCATGAACATTATATCAGGATCTTGTTTAATGCAAGACGGTTATTCATTCAAGTCTGAGAATAATGGTTGTTCTATTTTTATGAATAATATCTTTTATGGTCAAGCACCACAAAAGAATGGCTTATTTCTGTTAGATCTCGATAGTAGTAATACGCATATACATAACATTGATGCTAAGCGAATTAAATTGAATGATAATTCTACTTATATGTGGCACTGTCGTCTTGGTCATATTGGAGTGAAACGCATGAAGAAACTCCATACTGATGGATTACTTGAATCACTTGACTTTGAGTCACTTGATAGATGCGAAGCATGTCTGATGGGAAAAATGACTAAGACTCCATTTTCGGGTATGATGGAGCGAGCTACGACTTATTGGAAATCATACACACAGATGTATGTGGACCAATGAGTGTAGCATCGCGCGGTGGTTATCGTTATGTTCTAACCTTCACAGATGATTTGAGTAGATATGGGTATATCTATTTAATGAAACATAAATCCGAAACTTTGAGAAGTTTAAGGAATTCCAAAGTGAAGTAGAAAATCAACGTAACAAGAAGATTAAATTTCTACGATCTGATCGCGGAGGTGAATATCTGAGTTATGAGTTTAGCATGCATTTAAAGAAATGCGGAATAGTTTCACAATTGACACCGCCGGGAACACCACAACGAAACGGTGTGTCCGAACGTCGTAATCGAACTCTCTTAGATATGGTTCGTTCTATGATGTCTCTTACTGATTTGCCGTTATCATTTTGGAGTTATGCATTAGAGACAGCCGCATTCACTTTAAATAGAGCACCATCAAAATCCGTTGAAACGACGCCGTATGAATTATGGTTTAATAAGAAACCTAAGCTGTCGTTCCTAAAAGTTTGGGGTTGCGAAGCCTATGTAAAAAAGTTACAACCGGACAAGCTAGAACCCAAAGCGGAGAAATGCGTCTTCATAGGATACCCTAAGGAAACTATAGGGTACACTTTCTATCACAGATCCGAAGGCAAGATATTTGTTGCTAAGAACGGAACCTTTCTTGAGAAAGAATTTCTCACTAAAGAAGTGACTGGAAGAAAAGTAGAACTCGATGAGATTGAAGAATCTCTACTCGTTGATCAGAGTAGCGCAGTACCGGAAAATATTCCTGTACCACCTACACCGCAACAGAGGAAGCTAATGATAATGATCATGAAACTTCAAATGAGACAGCTACTGAACCTCGCAGATCGACAAGGGATCGTGCCACTCCAGATTGGTATGATCCTTGTCTAAATGTCATGATTGTGGATAACAATGATGAGGACCCTGCGACGTATGAAGAAGCGATGATGAGCCCAGATTCCAACAAATGGCAAGAAGCCATGAAATCCGAAATGGGATCCATGTATGATAACAAAGTATGGACTTTGGTAGACTTACCTGATAGCCGCAAGGCTGTCGAGAATAAATGGATCTTCAAAAGAAAAACAGATGCTGATGGTAATATTACTGTCTATAAAGCTCGACTTGTCGCAAAGGGTTTCCGACAAATTCAAGGTGTTGACTACGATGAGACTTTCTCACCTGTAGCGAAGCTAAAATCTGTGAGGATTTTGTTAGCAATAGCTGCATTTTTCGATTATGAGATTTGGCAGATGGATGTCAAAACGGCGTTCCTTAATGGAGACATTGAGGAAGAGTTGTATATGGTACAACCCAAAGGTTTTGTCGATCCTAAAAATGCTGACAAAGTATGCAAACTTCAGCGTTCAATCTATGGACTGAAGCAAGCATCGAGAAGTTGGAACCGACGTTTTGATAAGGTGATCAAAGACTTCGGGTTTATACAGTGTCATGGAGAGGCCTGTATTTACAAGAAAGTGAGTGGGAGCTCTGTAGCATTCCCGATATTATATGTAGATGACATATTATTGATTGGGAATGATATAGAACTATTAAGCAGTGTAAAGGGTTATTTGAATAATAGTTTTTCAATGAAAGACCTTGGTGAAGCATCATACATATTAGGCATCAAGATTTATAGAGATAGATCAAGACGTCTAATAGGGCTATCACAGAGTACATACCTGGACAAGATTCTGAAGAAGTTTAGAATGGACGAAAGTAAGAAAGGATTCTTACCTATGTTACCAGGCAAGGTCTTGAGTAAGACTCAAGGACCGGCTACGGCAGAAGAAAGAGAAAGGATGAGTCAGATCCCCTATGCCTCGGCAGTAGGCTCTATCATGTATGCCATGCTATGTACAAGACCGGATATAGCACATGCTGTTAGTTTAACTAGCAGATATCAAAGTGATCCAGAATGGAACACTGGACAGCGGTCAAGAATATCCTGAAGTACTTGAAAAGAACTAAGGATATGTTTCTTTGTTATGGAGGTGACCAAGAGCTCGTTGTAACAAGTTACACCGATGCAAGTTGGAACACTGATCCTGATGACTCTAAGTCACAATCTGGGTACGTGTTTATATTGAATGGTGCTGCAGTAAGCTGGGCAAGCTCGAAGCAGTGCACGGTGGCGAAATCCTCAACAGAATCGGAGTACATAGCGGCTTCAGAGGCTTCATCGGAAGCGGTATGGATGAAGAGGTTCATTGTAGAGCTCGGTGTGGTTCCTAGTGCATTGGACCCATTTGTCATCTATGTGATAACATGGGTGCCATCGCCAATGCACAAGAGCCAAGGTCACACAAGAGGCTGAAGCATATCAAGCTGCGTTACCACTCGATTCGCGAGTACATCGAAGATGGAGAAGTAAAGATTTGCAAAGTACACACCGATCTGAATGTAGCAGATCCGTTGACTAAAGCTCTCCCTAGGGCAAAGCATGACCAACACCAGAATGCCATGGGTGTTAGGTATATTACAATGTAATCTAGATTATTGACTCTAGTGCAAGTGGGAGACTGTTGGAGATATGCCCAAGAGGCAATAATAAAAGTGGTTATTATATATCTTTATGTTTATGATAAATGTTTATATACCATGCTATAATTGTATTAACCGAAACATTGATACATGTGTGATATGTAAACAACAAAGAGTCCCTAGTAAGCCTCTTAACTAGCTTGTTGATTAATAGATGATTAGTTTCATAATCATGAACATTGGATGTTATTAATAACAAGGTTATATCATTGTATGAATGATGTAATGGACACACCCAATTAAGCGTAGCATAAGATCACGTCATTAAGTTATTTGCTATAAGCTTTCGATACATAGTTACCTAGTCCTTATGACCATGAGATCATGTAAATCACTTATATCGGAAAGGTACTTTGATTACATCAAACGCCACTGCGTAAATGGGTGGTTATAAAGGTGGGATTAAGTATCCGGAAAGTATGAGTTGAGGCATATGGATCAACGGTGGGATTTGTCCATCCCGATGACGGATAGATATACTCTGGGCCCTCTCGGTGGAATGTCGTCTAATGTCTTGCAAGCATATGAATAAGTTCATAAGAGACCACATACCACGGTACGAGTAAAGAGTACTTGTCGGAGACGAGGTTGAACAAGGTATAGTGTGATACCGATGATCAAACCTCGGACAAGTAAAATATCGCGTGACAAAGGGAATTGGTATCGTATGTGAATGGTTCATTCGATCACTAAAGTCATCGTTGAATATGTGGGAGCCATTATGGATCTCCAGATCCCGCTATTGGTTATTGGTCGGAGTGAGTACTCAACCATGTCCGCATAGTTCACGAACCGTAGGGTGACACACTTAAAGTTGGATGTTGAAATGGTAGTACTTGAATATGGAATGAAGTTGGAATATTTGTTCGGAGTCCCGGATGGGATCCCGGACATCACGAGGAGTTTCGGAATGGTCCGGAGAATAAGATTCATATATAGGATGTCATTTTATGTGAATAAAATGATGCGGAAGGTTCTATGGAAGGTTCTAGAAGGTTCTAGAAAAGTCCGGAAGAAACCACCAAGGAAGGTGGAGTCCACATGGGACTCCACCTCCATGGCCGGCCAACCCTAGTGGGGGAGGAGTCCCAAGTGGACTCCCCCTTAGCCACCCCCCCATGGAAGGTGGAATTTCCACCTCTAGTGGGAGGGAAAGTTTCCCACCATATGGAAGGTTTTGGTTTCGGGTCTTATTCGAAGACTTGGACACCAACACTTGGGATCCACCTATATAATGAAGGGCGAAGGGAGGGGGCCGGCCACCCCAAGACCACAAGCTGGCCGCCCCCATAGAGTGGCCGGCCACCCCTCCCAAACCCTAGCTTTGCTCCTCCACTTCATATTGCCCGCATAGCTTAGCGAAGCTCCGCCGGACTTCTACACCGCCACCGACACCACGCCGTCGTGTGCGGATTCAAGAGGAGCTACTACTTCCGCTGCCCGCTGGAACGGGGAGGTGGACGTCGTCTTCATCAACAACCGAACGTGTGACCGAGTACGGAGGTGCTGCCCGTTCGTGGCGCCGGAACCGATCGTGATCAAGATCTTCTACGCGCTTTTGCAAGCGGCAAGTGAACGTCTACCGCAGCAACAAGAGCCTCCTCTTGTAGGCTTTGGAATCTCTTCAAGGGTGAGTCTCGACAATCCCCTCGTTGCTACCGTCTTCTAGATTGCATCTTGGCTTGGATTGCGTGTTCGCCGTAGGAAAATTTTTATTTTCTATGCTACGTTATCCTACAGCGTCTCCCAAACGATGTCCGGGCAAAGCGTCGGATTAGTCGTTTGGGGGACGTCCGGACAAAATTTTCGTTTGGAGAAGGTCCCTTTTCTAGCCACGTCCCCAAACGCGACCTCCAAACAAAAAGTAAGTGTAAAAGTCATGTCCGACGTCCCGGTAGAGACTCTATACACAGGGGATGGACTAGGGACGCCGGACAACATTTGGAGCACGTCCGGACCGAAGCGGCCTTTGGGGCACGCGACTGGGACGTTTTTTTAGCCGGCGTCCCCCAAATCCGTTTGGGGGACGCGACTGGAGATGCTCTAAAGATGGTCCAATCCCCAATTCCTTCCACAAGGGAACGTCTAGGAAGATGCCATTACTAGACCGATTGAGGGCTTTCGTCCCGAGAATTGAGACCGCAATAAAAAAAAGTCTGTCATTTTCATCATTTCCACTCGACAGTGTTGCAAAACACAAATCATTCGACACGGGCGTTTCCGTTGATCCGTAGCGAGAAACCCCGGAATCTCCAAAACAAGAACGTCATGATCTCCTACCAACACCTTGGATAGCGCTGCACCGAAGGAGCCCCGGTGGATCCAAGGTGAATAGGGGCGCTATATTCGTGTAGCATAGATGAAAAAAATACTTGACGTTCAAATAACTTCTGGTGGATTCAAAATACTTCACATTCAAACCCTATCTCAGGCTTCGCCGTCGCCGGTACCCTGGTCATTTCCGTGGAATCCGCCTGTTTCATTGACCTTGCCTCCGACGATGACGGCGAGGTCGCGGTGCGGACCTTTGCTATGGTTTTATGGAAAAATATATTAATGTCCCTTTAATGGGTTTCCCTGTAAATTAAGTTTTTATAAATAAAAAATGGGTCTGGCCTCTCGATTTACCCTGGACCCGAACGGATCAAATGGAGGACACAACCTTATCTATCTAGGAGCCGATCCAAAAGAACCAAAATAGACACGTGATAAATAGGTCGGCCCACCACTAGAAATGACATGCATGAATTGAGGCATTCAATTTGAAAGGGGCATCGTGTGAACTGGGGCAACAGGGCGTCACGCCAGGAGGCAAGGGAGTGAACGGTGTGTACAATTTCAGAGATATCCAAAAATGAGGAGTATATATTTGGTGGGGCATCTAGACCGTACGGCTCGCACACAACACACGTGTTCAGATAGTCCTCGTTCGTTCCAAGCATGTGGTACACAGGGTAATTTCCCCGGGTTGGTTCGTCGACGTCATCGCCCACAGAGAAAGGAAAACACGACCACGGCCGCCGCGGCGGATTCGTGGACAGAGAACTCTGAAACTTGGCTCGAGAAAAGCAGGCACGTCAGTACGACCGCCACCCAAACCAAACCAAACCTACCACCAGTACACCAGGTCCACGCATCCCCCGCGAGCCCATTCCTTCCCGCGGTGCCGGTGGTAGGTGTGTTGACCATGGCATTGGTTGCGCCAACTCCACGACCACGAGTAAAGCGCGCCGGGAGTAGTATATAGCGCCCCCGACCTCCCCGCCCACCCGCCTCAGGTTGCAAGTAGCTGCCTGCCGTCGCTCGCGCGTTTACTACTGCCACCACCTCCTTCTTCCCAACGCTCTCCCACCCACCTACCCACGCGAGCGTGACCGGAGCACCACAATCTTTCCGACTCCGCCACGCCAACCACGCGCGCGCGTTCCCGTCCAGCTGCACCTCTGACATCAATGGACTCGGCGGCGGGGCCGATGGAGCTGGTGGCGGCGCTGCTGCGGGGCATAACGCCCGCGGAGCTGGCCGGCGGCGTGCCGGCCGGGGAGAGGGCGGAGGTCAGGGCGCTGCTGGCCACGCTGGCCGCCGCCGTGCTCGGCTGCGCGCTGCTCGTGCTCTGGCGCAGGACGGCGGCGGGCAAGAAGCGCAAGGACGCGGACAAGGCCTCCTCCGCCGCGCTCGCCACGCAGGGCAAGAAGGCCAGGCAGGGCGCCGACGAGCTGCCCGCCGACGACGGCAGGAAGCGCGTCGCCGTCTTCTTCGGCACGCAGACCGGCACCGCCGAGGGCTTCGCCAAGGTTGGTTAATGCCGCCTCCCGTGCCCGCTCTCTCAACCACAATCCTCCTCTGCTGCCCAACCTTCTTCTCCGTAGTTACTCTTACTACTGTAGTATCGAATCCGTTGGCGATGCTTGTGTGGACCGCACCGTCCTCGTGGTTGTAGGTAGCTGGATCCCTCCCTCGTTCTTGCTCACAAGTACTAATTGGATGACATCACCGATGGGCGATGACGGAGACGGCCGGGCGGGCCTCTGAATCTTTCTGCGCATCGTTTTCCAGCCGGCCTCGGGATCCAGCTTCGTGGGAACCCAGTTACCGCGAAATTTGACGAATTCAACTACACAGAATACCTATTAGTTAGATTATTCTGGTCTTGTTTAATCCAGCTAGCCCATTTGCTGGCCTCAGAATAAGAGAGTGCTGCGCCTTATTTCAAGTCGTAGCAGCCACACATGTGCGAAGCGAGATCTTGACCAAAATATTAAAGTACAACCATCCCGGTTGATACTATTAAGGTGTCAACTGTCAAGGAGCTGGTTGGCGAAACAACATCTCACCTTCTTTCCCGGCCCGGCTTGTCAGATGCTAGCTTTCTTTGATCTGGCGTAACCAACCGGAGACTCATGCCATGTGAATGAGGATCGAGGGACAAAAAAGTGGGAGTTGTGTGGTAGATCCGTAGACGGGAGGGAACAGGCAAGAAGCAACAGTCTTTTGTACTTTTGGAGCTCTGTTGTAATGTTATTGTGTGTATGCAATCTCATGAGTGTGTTATCATCTTCTAACCATTATTATTGTTCTCCCTACCTTGCAGGCACTTGCCGAGGAGGCAAAAGCAAGATACGACAAAGCGACTTTCAAAGTTATCGACTTGGTAAGCAGAGACATCTAGCATCAGAAAAACATACAAAAGAAACTATCACTCGTACGGCCGATCAAAGAGATGCATCATCCCATATGTTCTTATGCGAGAATCATGGCTCTGTATATGTAGGATGACTATGCGGCCGAGGATGAGGATTACGAGGAGAAGCTGAAGAAGGAGAAGCTAGCGCTGTTCTTTGTTGCCACGTAAGATGCTCATTCCTTTTGACTGCGCCCTTTGCATTTTATTGGTTTAAAGATTATTATGCTCCAGCCCATAGAATGGCGTTGAAATATTTGCTTTGTGTTTCTGTAGAACAAGCATCATTCTTCTATTTTAAAACTTAAAATCAAAGAACATGAAGGCATCAAATGAAATGAAATGCCTCGTATTTTCAAACAAATGGCTTAGTTTGGTTGATATTTCAGCTACGGAGACGGTGAGCCCACCGACAACGCTGCTAGGTTCTACAAATGGTTCACAGAGGGAAATGAGAGGGGTGTGTGGTTAAATGACCTCCAGTATGCTGTGTTTGGTCTTGGCAATCGTCAGTATGAGCATTTCAACAAGGTACTCATAGTCACACTGTCATACATTTCACTTGTCAGAACTTAGTGTTCGGCTCCCAGCTTGTGAAATCCTGTTATTCACTAACATCTTATTCTTTTGCTTCATATTTATAGATTGCCAATGTGGTTGATGAGCTCCTAACTGAGCAAGGTAGGTCTCATGGCTCTCTTACGTCACTTAATTCCTTAGCCAATATGTTCAGTTCATCTAAATGTTTTCTGTCTGTTTAGGTGGAAACCGCCTTGTTCCGGTCGGCCTTGGAGATGACGATCAATGCATCGAGGATGATTTCAATGCATGGTATACATTCTCTATTTATTTTCAAGATGTTTTTTCTTATGTATTTTTCTTCTTCATTGTCATTTACATTGCTTCATGAACTCTTGTGCCCTCAGGAAAGAATCTCTCTGGCCAGAGTTGGATCGGTTGCTCCGGGATGAAAATGATGTGTCCACAGGCACTACATATACAGCTGCCATTCCTGAATACCGGATTGAATTCGTTAAGCCCGAGGAGGCATCCCTCTTGGACAGAAACTTCAGTCTTACAAATGGTCATGCGGTGCATGATGCTCAGCATCCTTGCCGGTAATTAAGAATGCCACTTCAAAGTTCTCACTTTTGCACTATGTGGCCCCAAGCGTATATGTACTGTTAAGATGGCTTAATAAGTTGCAAACTACCATGCATATTTAGGGCTAATGTGGCGGTGCAGCGGGAACTCCACTCTCCTGCTTCTGATCGTTCATGCACTCACTTGGAGTTTGACATTGCTGGCACCGGTCTTACGTAAGTCACCTGATGATTATTATCTTTCTTTGCTGTGGTCTAAATATTGTTTATGATATTCTATTGTATATTTTTCACGAAAATTTGGGAGTGGAGAACATACTGAATACTCAAAGTTGCAAACATGGTAGTTATTGAAACTATAATGTGTGAATACATCGGTGACTGCTCCATTCAGACACCCCGCTTTTTTGGTGAAATGCCAATCAAAGTTGTCATTAGTTTGTGTACTATAAAATTTCCTTCACTGTTCTTAACATATTCCACCTTGCTTCTTATCAGATATGAAACTGGTGACCATGTTGGTGTATACACCGAAAACTGCCCAGAGGTTGTAGATGAGGCAGAGAAGTTGTTAGGCTACTCGCCAGAGACTTATTTCACCATCCATGCAGACAAAGAGGATGGTAAACCACTAGACGGTGGTTCTCTCGCTCCTCCTTTCCCCTCCCCAATCACTGTGAGGAATGCACTGGCTCGATATGCTGATCTTCTAAATTCACCAAAGAAGGTGAGTCTTTTAGCAATTCACAGTATCTCTAGAGTTTCTGAAAAGTTAATCGAGTGTCACTGACCAAAGTGTTGTGTATGATTTCTAGAGTGCTTTGGTTGCGTTAGCCACTTATGCTTCGGATCCTGCTGATGCTGACCGTTTAAAGTTCTTGGCATCTCCTGCTGGGAAGGTCCGTTTCTTTCTCAAGCTTTCTCATTTTATCAAATCCCAAGATTCTGATATGTAACATGTTTATGTTCACGATGCAGGATGAGTATGCTCAATGGATTGTTGTGAGTCAGAGGAGCCTACTGGAGGTCATGGCAGAGTTCCCTTCTGCAAAGCCTCCACTAGGAGTCTTCTTTGCAGCAGTTGCTCCTCGTCTTCAACCAAGATACTACTCAATTTCATCTTCACCTAGGTAATGATCCTGTTCATGCCATTTTATCACTCTTGCGTAATAGTTTTTCCCTTTCTTGGTTTATAGTTCCTTCTTTTGTCCACCAGCATGGCACCGACCAGGATCCATGTCACATCCGCGCTTGTGCGTGAAACTACTCCTGCTGGAAGGGTACACAAGGGAGTCTGCTCAACTTGGATCAAGGTAACTTCAAGAACAGTAAACCTTTGTGCTATTGCACATTGATGTTGCATGTATGATGTATATTAGAGCATAAACACCATAGAAAGGCACCGGTAATAGATGGCACTTAGGGGTGGGTGCTTGCTGGGGTGCAGAGGAACTAAACTAGTGACAAGGACTTGAGTGACTTGAGGCTAATTGGTTATTGCTTACGACTTGTTTCCAATGAGAATATGCCACACCTGTGTGAACAACACCTACTATCAAATGATTGCTTTAGGATATACAGTTATACACCAAAGAGTAATTCGCGTTTTTGATATATAATTTCATCATTGCTTATCTGTGACTTAAAACTTGCTTGCTTAGTCTTGAGTTTAGTGGAGATGATGTCAAAGTAAAGTAAAATTGAAACAGCTAAGTCGAAAGTAGTCCCTTAAACCATAAGCACATTTATCTGAGGCTGCTCTACCATTGAATCCAATTTTCAGAATGCTAATCCATCGGATGATAGCTGGGCTCCAATTTTTGTGAGGCAATCAAACTTCAAACTTCCCGTTGATCCTTCAGTGCCGATTATCATGATTGGCCCAGGAACAGGTCTTGCACCTTTCCGTGGCTTCTTGCAGGTTTGTTGTTGTTCGATGATAGTTTTGTAACTCTACTGTTGGTTAGGTCACATTACTAACGTATAAATTACATTCATGATATCAGGAGAGGTTGGTACAAAAAGAATCTGGAGCTGAGCTGGGTCGATCAATCTTCTTCTTTGGATGCAGAAACAGCAAAATGGTACGTAGTGTACACCAATACACAGTCTGCATGACATCAAAGATCTTGCAGAATTTTGTAACTCCGGATGTTTCCTTATTTTAGCTGACACAATTTTGACCTTGTAGGACTTCATCTATGAGGATGAGCTGAACAACTTCCTTGAGCAAGGAGCGTTGTCTGAGTTGGTTCTAGCCTTGTCTCGTGAGGGTCCCGCTAAGGAATATGTGCAGCACAAAATGGCGCAGAAAGTAATTGAGCTACTAGCCACTTTCATACAGCTCAGTCCAATTACCAATCTTATTGTTTGTTCGGCAAATTCTTATATCTCTTATCTTTGCCCATATACAGGCATCTGAGATCTGGGACGTTATCTCCCAGGGTGGTTACATTTACGTTTGCGGTGATGCCAAAGGCATGGCCAAAGATGTGCATAGAGTTCTCCACACCATTGTCCAGGAGCAGGTATTTCTCACATGCTTGGTGGTTCTTGTGGTCAAATTACTTCCTTACCAGTATAAATGCCTCCTTCAGAGTGCATCTGATACCTCTCAAACAAATTTAAACCATTTTTGCATTGCAGGGATCACTTGACAGTTCAAAGGCTGAGGGCTTTGTCAAGAACCTCCAGACAGAAGGTAGATATCTGAGGGATGTGTGGTAAGAGGCGATCTCGAGGACATGAAATATGCCCGATATACATGGGCCACAATATTCATTCATCAAAGTACAGAAGATTCAAGAGAAATGTATCATTAGGAGATTACTGACACGGGACTAAGATCAAATGTTTTAGAAGCTTCATGCTTTCATTTTTCTTCTTTCCGTTCTTTGTAAGATTAGAGAGGTTTTTGCACCTGTGTATTATATATTCTTTTCTTTTGAGCTCTTTCTATGTATAAGATGAGGACATTTTTTGGCAATAAGCATATGCCAGTGTCATGATATTGATTGTAGCCGGTGTTGCAAATGACGTTTATTTGTCTTTGCCTTGCTCTCCTACATGCCATTTTCCCCTAAATTTTTGGTTTTCCAGTGAAACAGAAAGGTGCATGCCGCATTAAGCGAAAGTGGGCCAGTTTGTTCTAATATTGACCCTTTTGTTTGATGGCCGGACGTAGCAGGCGCCGCCGCCGCCGCTTGCAGCAGCACCGCCGGCCTGAGGTAGCAACGCAGCTGGCCAGAAGTAGCAGGCTTGCAGTTGAGCCGCCAGCCTTTGGTAGCAGCGCAGCTGGCCGGACCTAGCAGGCACCGCCGCCACTTGCAGCAGAGTCGTGGACCCGGAGGACGAGCGAGCGAAATCCCCCCCCTGATAGCTAAGCATTTTCCTAAAAAAATGTCATTTTCTTCTTCTTCTTTACCGCCTGAAACGAGTCGGACTCGCCATGCGATTCCGTCGTTCGGGAGGCAGCGCGATAGAGCGTTCCGCCGTCCACGCAAAAGCTGCCGGAAACGTATCCGACTCTGCCTGCTTCTCTCGTTCGGGAGGCACCGCAGTACGTACAAAACGGACATTATGGAATTCGAGTCGGATTGGAGATCCCTGCTTCCCGCTATATAAGCGTACATACTAGACGATAGAGGCACATAGTTACAGAGGCAAGAGCGTGCGTAGAGATTGTGTGATCTGTCAAGACTCGAGAGGTGCGACGTAAGCAGCCTTAGCTTTCGATCATCAATGGGATCCGCACAGTCGGCCGAGAGGGTGATGCCGGAGCAAGTCGTGCACGACCTGCACCGCGAGGATCAGATTCTACAGGAACGCTCGATGAGCGGGTGCGGCATGCAATCAACTCGCCAGCGCACCGAAGAGTATGTTTCTTCGATCCGAATCCTTTGCTATCTATTGCATAAATCGATCTTAATTTTTTAGCTCCCTAACAACCGGTTTCGATGAATTGCAGGGAGCGTGATGCATCCATCATTTGCCATGTCCACCATGCTCTGCGCCATTACAACGCCAACCACGAGGTACGGCATCGATCACAAGCATACCCGCACCTCGGTCATATTGATTTCAGTAATCATACTATTATCAGGTACTAACAGAAAGCATGTGTATTACCTGGAATATTTCAGGGTTTGGACTTTGTGCCTGTCAAGCCTTTGATGGCTGCGTACGTAGGTTTCAGAGGCCACATTTGGGCCCACGTCAGCTTCCTCGCTCGCAGGAGTGGCAAACCCATCACGCACTTCTTCGCTGAGCTACGCTACGACTACAACTTTGGCACACCAACTGTTGAAACATGCACCATCGTCGGTAAGCGACTGGCTTAATCATGAGAAAATATCCATCATAACCTTTCCTGCTACATTTATGTTTTTCTTCCGAATTTGCCACGGTGATGGGTAACATTGTTAATTTTTTGGTACATCTTTGAGTCTTAATTTTAGCTTCTCATCCTTCTTTTGTTCTCTACCGACAGATAAATCATTGCGCCGCAGCCACTTGAGTACTGTGTGTACATTTTGCCCCAAAAGCTTTGAAATTCTGCACCCTCTCGATGGAAAATTCATGTGCGGAAAGAAGAGCCAAGCAAACAAAGAGCAAGGTTTCTATCATTTCATGAATCTACTTGAGAAACCGTACACATGCCCCACGGAAAGTGATGATGCCAAGGAGGACATTGGCGTGGCAATTCTGGAGGAGAAACGTAGCATCCTGAGCTGGACCTGCCGCCCCTATGATTTTTGCCGTAATTTTATATCAAGGTTTTTGTGGGCCTTTGATGCAAAGTTTAAGGCACGAGTCTATGGCAAACCTACGCAGGAAATCAATGTAACGGGTTAATGTTGGATCCACACGTATTGAAGTTGTGAAGAAATGGTATACGCCAATTTAGTGAAGTATTTGCAGATGTTTATTGGTGTCGCACGTTGCGTACGTGATTGTTTTTAACAAATTGAATAGAAGACATACACCCTGTTTTTTTTTGTCGAATTGAAGAGCTTTCGCTCCCTATGCCATTAAAATGAAATCACAGTTCCATCCAGCTATTACATGAATGCCTCCTACTTCTCGCGGACACCCTCCGAGAGGGCAACGTATTTTTCCAAAACTCTTTTACCTGAAGCTACTAGAACCAATCTACAACTTAAAACTTAAGATAAGCCAGAAAATTCGAAAACAAAGCTGCTAGCTAACACTCCAGGAACCTACTACAAGTTCAATTTATAAACTGCTTTGCAAACCATCTCGAACCATCAGTAGTTCAGTTCTATTGTCTGCTAGAAGTTAAAAGCTGTCGAATGAAGTAGTCGATGTGAAGAACCAGGCAAGGGATGTCCGATCATACTATACACATACTTATTTAGGACTAGTACAAATGCCCGTGCGTTGCCACGGGTTCTCAAATTTTATTTCTCAATGTATATATATATATATATATATATATATATATATAGGTCTGCTATTCTCGAACCGGTTCGAGAATAACTATTCTCGAACCCTTTCTGAACTTCCGGGTGTTTTCCTAGTGAACTTCTCGACGGAATACCAGAATTGCATGTTCGTGCGGACAGTATTTTCATGATGCTTTTCAAACCGCTTATCCGATTGATGCGTATAATATACCGTTGGATTCGCACGGAAATTTCGCAACTTTTTCGTGTTCATTGTTTTCCCAAATTCTATATTGATTAAAACTAATTTGAAATATACAAAACGACGTTTTCGCGGATTTCTCTATTTATGTACAGTTTTCAAACCGTTTATCGGAATGATGCGTATGATACGCCGTTGGAAAGGTGCTGACTTGGCGCACCTTTTTCATGAAGAAAACTTTTCTAAATTCTTTATAGTTTAAGAGCAGATTTGAAAATACGTGATTACGTTTTTCGAACTTCTCGGTTTTTCGAACTGTTTTTGGGGCTTATTTCCGAACCACTTATCGGAATGTTTCAAATGATATTGCGTTGAAAAGATATTGATTAGGCGAATCTTTTTCATGTTGAATGTTTTTCCAAATTCTAAATGGTTTTAGTTTAATTTCAGAAATACATAAAAGTGAAGATAACGCCGACACAAGAACATTTCGAAATTGGCTCATCTAGATTGATTAGGTGTGGCATTGCGATATGTTGGAGTATTAGTAGAGTTATATTAGTGCTAATTGTATGTTGAGTTGGTAGATTTGTGCAATCGGTGGTTGTACAGATGATTTCTATGCGTATGATTTCCGTCCAGAAAAACAGAGTGCATTAGGTGCTCGAATATAGAAGTGAACTTCCTTATATCTGTTAGTGAACTTCCGATCGCGGTATAAAAGTTTCAGGCATGTAATAAAATTATAGCGAACTTCTGTGGATGTGAACTTCTTCTCCCCTGAATCTGAACTTCCTGACGGAATTCAATATTCAGATGTGAACTACTGAGTGTTGTAGATGTGAACTACTGAGTGTTGTAGATGTGAACTACTGAGTCTTGTAGATGTGGTGGGAGCGGCGGTCGCCGGGGCGCGCTGTAGGTGGTGGGGGCGGCGGTCGCCGGGGCGCGCTGCAGGTGGTGGGGGCGGTGGTCGCCGGGGCGCGCTGCAAGTGGTGGGGGCGGCAGTCGCCGGGGCGCGCTGTAGGTGGTGGGGGCGGCGGCTGGATCTATTATATGCATGTGAACTTCAGATTAACTATTAGTGAACTTCCGGTCGCGAATTAAATTGTTGACGTTTTTTCTTCTTACTCAACACTATATTATGTATACTATAATTTTTTATAGATGATTTAACCCATATAAATAATTCTTATATTTCTGTCCAATGCTTTAATAGATTAATTTTCCTACAGTGGACTTTTGCCAATTTAATTGTGAAACCCAAGCTTGACGAATTGAACTTGCCAATAAAATAGAAGTGAACTGCAGCTTGTCCAAGTATATCATCACAGCAATTTTTACACAGAAACATTATGAATTTTCAAGTGCATACAAATTGAACTCCACTACGGAAGAAAACGAACTGTCGAACGTGATTAAGCTTTCTATACATAAGTTAATTGTCATTTCTCAATGAGAAAAGAAAAAGGTAATTTTATACATACAACTGAACTGTCAATATACATACACGTAAAGTGTTGAGATACAGAAGTGGACAAGATGCAATAGCTGAGCTCGTCCTTGTTTGTGGCACATACATGTACCACATGAGCATTTTTAACAAACATATGACATTCATGAGCACATCATAAACCTGCAGTATCCCAACTTGCATTCAGATGTCCAGGACAAGCACATGTACAACTAGCCGAAACCAAGAATAACTTGAGTGAAGAAGCCAGGGAGAGAGGGATCTGTGGCAGCAACAGGATTGGGAGGTCGCTAACTCCTCGGATGCTGACCTACAGCATCGCAACTCCTCCAACTCAATCGCAAAGTTGCTATTGAAGAAAGTTGTCCAGAATCTTCATTCACGGTCTTCATTCTCGATCATCAGCTCAAAAACTCATGCAATAATCTTCACTTTGAGAGATGTCCTTTTGAAGATGCACATCTGCACATTTAAATAATCTAAATGAATAGCTGATCATGAAATTTCGATCATAATAGTTCAACTTTTTAATGATTCCTGATCTGGATTGTATGTAAGCATGTAAATGTTAAAATCAAATCACAGGGATGTTTACACATCATAACTGTAATAAAGAAACAACTAAAACTAGTTCAAATGGCTGTTCGTTGAATAAAAGGAATATGGTAGTTCACGACACCACAACATACACAGTTCATGCGAGCAGAAAAAGTAATTTAGACGGGCAGAAAAGAAGTTCGAACGACACAGCCCAGTGTGGAATCTCGTAGCAGCGCCGAGCGGCCAGCGTGAACTTCCTTTGCGGCACTAGCATTGGCACGCTGATGGAACTGCATTTCACAATTAAAATATATACCTTTTTGAGGAGGTGGCGTTTGCTTTTTACTGTGATAAAACAACGTTACATGTGCACTTCACCAATGCAAATAAGCAAATTATAAAAAGAATGAACTTTCTGGAATTGATTTGTATGCTAACGTCCAAATTTTTCTGAGACAAAACAAGCACACACAATCTATTTTTAAGTGAACTTCATAAATGGATGAGGTGAACTTCTATTTTTAAAGCTATCGTATTTGTTCCATAATCAGTCGATGCAAAGATAGGTGTTCTCTAAACTGTTTGCACAAGCAGACAGGTGGAGTAATACAAGGAAATAAACTAGAACGGACTGCAGCATCAGCATAGATCATTTAAAAGGAAATATCATAGGTAATTGTTTGGGAGTGCATACCAAATGCAAGTGTCTTCATTTTCATACATTTTTTACTGGTAAGTGCCAAACATGCTTGCCATCAGGAGCCTCAAATGTCCTGCCATACAGAAGATAATATAGTTCATCATCTAGAGCTCATTGTAGTGATATATAAAAACAATGGAATAGCATAAATTATGTGAGCTTCCAGGTCATAAACAAGAGGACCTCCGGACAGGATGTTTTATAAAGGTTATTTTCAAGCATAATTCGTTTTTGTAGAGATAGAAGGAAACACTTGTAGGGAACAAATTCACAGATTGTGAACTGCTACCATGGCCTACAGTGAGCTGCGCCATGGCCACTCGGTCACAGACGATACTAAGGAGAAGTGAACTATAAGGATTAGAAGAAGTGAACTTCACCCATCCTACGCCAGTCCCGCTAAGCCTAGTAGGAGGGCCTCTTACCAGCAACAAGCAGACAAGCACCGTTGAGAGATGAACTTGTGAAGTTCACTCCATCGCCAGCAGCAGGCTCCACTAAACTCCAGCGGCGGGGATTGTGAACCAAGTGAGCTTCCGAAAGAAGTTGAGGTGAACTTCCAAACTATGTTGGCCATAAAAATTGGAGCTCACATATGTACAAATAGAACTTCCCTGAAATCAAAGTTTAAGAATTCTCTGAAATAAACAAAGTGTACAGCCCGAATTCGTCTAATAAAATGAACTCATATGTAAAAGTAGATGAAATCTCAGTGACAAACAAAGTGCACACCCCAAGATAAACATATTTTTTGTAACACAAATTAACTTGCCAAACAAATACACTCCTAATAAAAATGAACTTCAATGACAGACGTAGTGCACTTCTCGACAAATTTAAACCCAGACATTAATAACCAAAAGAAACCAAACTTCCAGAATCTCATGATTTGGAACCATTTTTGGTTATTTGTATTTCTTTTTTCGAGTGAACTGCAAGAAAAAAAATTAACATCCCATGTCGCTAAATCAAACTTCCAGTTTAGTTTCAGCGAGCTTCTAAAAATAAAAAAAATTCCGGCAAAAGTTGATAAACGTCCAGGAAAAAAGGTGCTTTTTATGTGTGAGACGAGGTGCACTTCTGTGTTAACCAAAACGAAATGTCTGAACCGACCAAAATTTAGCATGGACTTCTATTTTCTCTATGGAAGGCATGGAGAAAAAAATCAAATCTCATTCTCGCTCTATGCAACACCGGCTCTAGCTAACCTTGGATATAGTATGTTCACAGGTATTGAAGCAAACTTTAATAGTTCAAAATTCTAAATACATGTACTGTCCAACCAAAAAAGAAAACAATTTAAACTTCTGGCATTTTAAAAGTGAACTTTGTGACAAGGAATAGTGAACTGCCACTGTACGTACAGAAAAATAAAATTCTTGCATGGAGGACTTCACGAAAACTCCCATTCTCCCTGATCTAGTGAACTTTCAGTGAAAATAGATGTGAACTTTCACTGCTCATGGAGGTCTGGAGCGACCCAGCAAGCAGAACTCCCAAAATGCATTTACAATGTGAACTTGCCGATAAAATGGACAAGGCTAAATCCCAGAGAAAAAAGGAAGTGAACTTCAGGCATGATTGTAAAACAAACATCAACAAATTCATGAACAAGGCTAAATCCCAGAGAAAAAAGGAAGTGAATTTCAAGCATTTTGGAAGTGAACTTCACATTCATGTCTATCTGAGCTTTACATTTATCCATTTGTGAACTTCAAAATTCAGTTAACAAAAAATTTCAAAATTGGAAAGACTAATTTACCTAGCAGGAATATCTAAACTAAAGTAGCAGGGAGATGTGAAATTTACCAATTAGGAGATGTGAACTCCACATATTAGAAGAAGTGAACTTGCCAATAGAGCTCGTTGGAGGGGTCGCAAGAGATGTTTCTTAAATGTATACATCTCAGATGAACTTGGCCAAATAGGGAGTTTACACTATTATCAGGAAAGTACAAAACGCCATGGTATGAATGGTAGAATGTAACATAAATTAACTAAGAAAGAAACTTCCCTGTGTACATGTAGTGAACTTATCTAAATGTTACTTTCTTCCATGGCATGGCACATTACTTCCATGACGTGAGTGAAGTTCACTGGCAGCGATGTGCCTTGAAGTCCACGGCGGTGCTCCTAGGAGTCGACGACCACGCACCTGGGAGTCCAAATTTGATGTCACAGTAAAGCAATATCCCTAATAATCTATAAAAAGTTGTATCCAGTTAATCTCTTGCATTCAACATTGCACTGGACTGGACTGGACTAAGTTACAGACCACTAAGCAAAAACGACAAATCACCATAGAAATGAACTTCTCCGTCCAAATATAGTGAACTGGACTTGCCATCCTAATAACATGAATTAACATGGATTCCCATCGTAATTAAGAGGCAAACTAGTTGTAATCTATTCTATTCTATTGTTTTATTAACTACATTTTTATTTTGTTTGCTTTAAGTGAAACAACAGTTGGGGACGAAGTGAACTGCCCCAAAATAAATAGTGAACATCCCCTTTAAACAAGGTGAACTTTTTTTTTCTATTATCGGGTGCATCAAATTAATACGTGTGAACTACAGTGCTCACCAGGCATTACACAACACGCACAATGCATGACCAAAGACCAGAAGAGACGAGACCTGCCCAAAAAAATATTCGGTAAGATAACACAGCAGTACATTTAGTAGTAGAATTACATCTAGCTTCACCCCTGGCTGCATCGTGAAAGTGAACTTTTATCTCCGCGGAATCAGGAATTCCCACAATGCACAGACCGGTCACTACGAACTACGGAATAGTTGGATGACTACAGATTACAACTCAAGACCGTTCAGATTTTGTAGATGCAAAAATATATTCTGTGGGGGTCATTTGTCTACAAAAATTCAACGACTACGAACAATCTACATATGCAAAAAATGCAAATTCATCTGTCTCTGAACTTCATACATATTGGGCTGTGAACTTCAAAATTCAGTTAACAAAAAAATCAGAATTTGAAAGAACAGAGCAAATCATCTGGCAGCAGTATTGGAATCCCGTGGTGGTTTTTTGCAAAAAAAAAGGATTCCCGTGGTGGAGGCGGTGGCCTCCCGTGGCCTGGTCGTGTAGGCTTGAGACGCAGCAGAAGAGGGCGGAGTGGTGCGGCGTGCTAGGGGAGGAGGGGCGGCGCTCTGGAGGAGGTCGGAGCGGTGCTGGGAGGAGGGGCGGCGCTCTGGAGGAGGTCGGAGCGGTGCGGCGCGCTAGGGGAGGAGGAGGCGGCGCGACGCCCTGGAGGAGGTCGGAGCGGGGCGGCGCGGCGCGTGCTGTGGAAGGAGGGGCGGGCGGCGATCTGGGAGAGGATGGAGGAGGGGATAGCGCGGGGCGGCGCGACGCGCTGGGGGAGGAGGTGCCGGGGCGGCGCGATGCGCTGGGGGAGGAGGGGCCGGGGCGGCGCGACGCGCTTGTGGAGGACGGAGCGGGGCGGCGCGGGGAAGATGGGCGGGGCATGCGGGCTGCCGCCCGGAAGGAGGCGATGCGGGAGTTGGGTTGGGCTTCAGGGATAAGGTGGGAAGAGAGGTGGGAGGTTCACTGTCGGGTTGATCGGTCAGTTTTTTCGGGCGGTAAGTGGGGGTTCGAGAAAAGCTATTCTAGAACCCCTCTTAAGGGGGGTTCGAGAATAGTTGTGCTCTATATATATATATATATATATATATATATATATATATATATATATATATATATATATATATATATATATATATAGGTAAATTAACTGGTGCTCTATAATTCAAAACTGACTATAAAAATTCAAAGAAAATCAAAGATATTATAATGTACTACAACATGATAACACCGAACGTAATAACAAGACAGATTGTTCTCCAAAAACTAAATTTAGTCATTTCAATTTCTTTATTTTCCGCTGCTGTGAATACAATCGATCTTGAGTTGTGAGTGCCTGAAAAGAGTGAAGTACTTTATGTGTCCCTACGGGCTATGGCTATGCCCTTCTTCCTTTATATTCGTGTGAAGATGCACAGTAATTAACTCTTGCATTTTAACTGAATTTTATTTAGTCCTCGTATTTGTGAGATGTATTCATCTGCAGTGCTGTTACCTGCCATCAATTTTATGGGGTGATGCATTTAAGTTGTAGAACTTCGAAAAGGGCTAAATATGAAGATGGATCCTTGCCAACTATAGGATCTGTTTGGTTCATGCCATACCTTGCCTTACCAAAATGTTGGCAACCATTGGCTAGCCAAAATATTGGCTAGAGATTCCTTAACCCCATGTTAGCCAAAAAAATGACAAGATTTGTGAACCAAACAGACCCAATGTGAGAAAAGTTGGCAAGATTCTATTGGCAACCAAAATTCTGGCAACCAACCAAGCAAAGACCAAAATATATAGGCTGCCAAAAAATTGGTAGGGAAATTTTGGAAACTAACCAAACATATCCTTCGTTCTTCCTGATTTGCAGGATAGAAAACAGTGAAAATTAGTACACTTAGTCAAGGCCAAAATTAGTACACTTCGTCACTTTGTTGTAGTCGCTGTTGATCAGCTTGCGCTCATCGAACTCGGTGTTGATCCTCGCCCAATACTTCCCGTACTTTTGGTTGGCGTCGATGATGGAGTCATGGCTCACCGTCGCCCACGAGTCGCACAGACATAGATCCTCCAGAGGCGTCCACTTGGGGCCTCGTGTGCCCGACGCCTTCTTCTTCTTCTTCTTCCTCACGCCGTCCGCGTCAACCTCCACGAGATCATCAGCATCCTCACCGGCACCCTCGTCGTCCTCTTCGTTGCCGCCCTCTTCATCCTCGTCGTCGTCGTCGTCCTCCACCCCTCCCCTCCCCCTCCTCCTCCTCCTCCTCAGCGCCGGCGCCGTCGAATTCGAGCGGGCCCCTATGGCCAGTGAACGGGGCGCCGTCCAGACCGGGTCCTGGCTCGCGCTGGGACGCTTGCTCGTACGCCGGGGAGTAGAAGACGGAGTTGGGGTTGAAGCCACCATGCGGCAGCGTATCCTGGTAGTGCGGCGAAAAGTTTGGCGTCACGCACCCGGGAGTGGCGGAGGGGCCGTCGTTGTAGAACCCGGATGTCGACGGAGAGACCACTCCCGAAACATACACCGGTACCGACGTACTCCTTGGGATCGCGTTGGTGGCATCGATACACCCGGCCAGCGCGTGCTGGTGCGCGCGCACCGCCAACGCATTCTTCTCCAGTTGCGCCGCCCGCCCTCCGTCCTTTCCGCTCCGCCGTCGACAACTTCCGACGCAGACAGTCTTGATGCCACTGATCATCGGTCCAGCCTTCTGGCTTCTTCTTCGGAGCCGGCGCCTTCCGCAGCTTCGCGAAGGGCGCCTTCGCCACTTTCGTCTCATTGCCCGACGGCTTCTTGGCCGCTTTCTTGGCCATTTTTTGGGGGGCTGTCAGCGGCACCATGGATGGGGAGAGGGTAGCGGCGGCGGGAGGAACAGCGTAGCGACGGCGGGAGGGAGAAATGAATCGGCGAGATAGGCCAAATGTGTTGGGATGGCAGAAATGCGCGGCGGGAGAGGCGCGATTTGGCGTGAGAGAGGGACGAACTTTTTCCTGTGTTGCTGACGTGTCAGTCCCACCACTCTCCGCCTTGCTTTTCGTTGTGTTCGGCGTGCCCGGAGCTTCCCCTTTGTAGAGGGACGGGCTCAGGGCGCCGGACACCGTATCGGGCTGCGCCGAACAAAAAGATGCTTTGGGGGACGCGGCTGGGAACGTTTTTTTTCTGGCGCTCCCCAAATCTTTTTAGGAGACGGTTTGTGGGACGCAACTGGAGATGCTCTTAGGTTGCCATTTGGTCTCATAGCCCATCCCCTTTTAATATATTTAATAAAAATATCAAGAAATTTTAATAGTTTTAAATTAAGATTTTAAAACTACCAGTGTAAAACGAAGAGGTAAAGTCAGGGTACTGTATAGAATAGTGTTTAAACTTTACTGTATCAGATTAGTGTAGATGGTTACTGCATGTAAATCTTCAAATCTAAAAAATGTCAATCATAATTTTGTTTGTAAGTAATTATAGTAGTAAATAGATACCACACATATATATTGAGCAAGTTAGTTTTGATCAAAATAATGTTAATCGTGTGAATGGGAAGAAGTAAAGTTACTCGCTTACCTGACTTCTACGTTAGAGGATCTCGTTCCAAATAAGGGTGGTTGCTAGACAGGCATGAAGTACTCCTTCCAGCGAACAAAATGGCAAAATCCAGATCGAACATCGCAAACCCAGTTTAGCAACAAAAAAAAAAGAAATGCACGACAAGCTAACCTTATCCGCTCACTTACTGAAGCGAACCTCTCTCTTGCCCCGTTGCGCTGCCCCGTCCTCTGCTTCCCCGCCGCTGCCGCCCTCTTGGCTCGCTCCGCCCAACTCATCCCCCCCCGGCGACCCCAGCTAGCAGGCTGAGGCGGAGGTTTGTTGAAGCCACGGCTGGAGGAGGCCATCGACTGCGTCATGAACCCGCATCACGGCACCCCCGTTCCACCGTGGTGACAAGCACTTCCACTTCCACTTCCACAACTCCAGCCTCTAGACGCGGAGCGTACTCAACGTGCAGGTAAATTACCAATTAAAATCCCCAATCGACATGGCTTGCATAATATAGTGTGATGCATCTCTCTGCTGGTGATGGGATGGTTTGGTGTTTGTGCTAATATGCCCATACAATTGTCTAACAATTATTATTTATTAATCTTACAATTATCGTATAGTTCTTTGAATTGTCCTGCCCCCGTTTCCTGCACTATGAAAGTATATGCAAAAAGTCTGCAATGCTGATTTAGTTTTCTGCACTTGAACTGTTTAAATAGGTGTATGATATTGTTGAATTCATGAAATCTAGTGCAATTGAATGATTCAAGGGTGTCATATCTAAATGCTAATTAGCAGCTGCCAATTCTGCAGATACAATATAAGTACATGACGATAGGAAGTACTTTGCATTTTGGTGACAACAAACATAGACAATTGGGGATATGTTCATTAAAGACATGTGTGTATCCTTCCCTTTTCCTTTTTTTATTGGTATGATATAAGTACTATTGAAGTAAGAAGCTAATTTGTGTGGAAAAATCATTTTGTGCTTGAATAAATTGTGGCTATATTTGCAGCTTATTCTCCCGTTTTGTTATCCCTGACTCCCTGTTGTTCTAACATTTTTGCAGAACTGAGGAGCACTGTCGGTTCATCTGGCCTGCAGTTTGATTATACAACTCAACATTTAGTTGCTCAAGGTTTAAATATATCAGGTTTGTTATGAACCCGTTGTCTCAGTGTCGGTGTTGACTGTGTGCTGCCGTTTTGTAGTGGACTTGCTAGACAGACTATCTAAAATAAGAGGCTTTACTCGATGTAATTTTTTCAGTTGGGCGCTGAACAAGAGCTCACTTTCTACTTCTCTATTCAATATTCAGTGTAGATATTCATTATTTCAAATTCAATGCTGGATTGAAGAGAACAATAAGTGTATGTTCCCATCTACAGGCTTATAATCAAAGGAGCATTCCAAAAAGAAAGGTTCCAATGTGAATGATAATAATGACAACCCTGCTTATGAAATGACTCCGGATGGTCAGCGACAGAAGGATGGTTCAACCGATCTTTCATCAAGCAAAGAAGCAAAAGCTGGTAACTTCTTGATGAGATTTTCATTATATGTCGCCTTTATTTTGCTGAAGGGTTATTTGTTCGTCTATCTTAATGTTGTTAGCCCACCAATCTGAAATAATAAACCTATGTTTGACAGCAAACACTAAAGAAGCTTAGTTATACTTTTGTAGCTACAGAAAAAGGAACAATCATAAAGTGAATCTGTAGCTATTGAAAACCATTTTCAAATACATTCAGCTCTGAATAGCAAAGCGAAGAAAACAAATTGCAAACGAAGTTAAGCCATCCCATGCTTTATTACATTACAGCGAAGGGAAATTATAGCTACAGATGTGGTTAGATGAAAAAATAGTTACTCGCTTATGCCTAGCATCAACATCAGACCACTTTCATTCTTAAATTATGTAGTTCGATCTGATCAAAACCTGCAAATGAACAAAAAAAAATACTTTGATCAGGTATATATTTTCTATAAATCAGGTTACTCTCTAGATGTAACAGGAAACATTGATTAGGCTACACGCATTATGACCTCACACTGGGCCTCCTAGCTTTGTTAACAGATCGAGGAAAGATAATTCCTATCTCAAAGCATGAAACCTCAAGTATCTATCAGATTGGTATTAGTGAACTACTAAAACATTATGATCTGAAAGACAAGTTATCCTATAATGATTTGTTCAAACCATGATTACTGCAGATTCTCACAAAGTGCATACAACTGGTGATCCGCATGAGAGTAAAATACACACAATTTGATATCTTACCTAGTGATCCGCTATTTCCTGATGGGGAAGTTCTTCAAACAAAGTGCATCTCCAGTTTCCCTGATGATCCGCATGATAATAAAATACAAATCAGAAAAGGTACGAAACAACAGTTTGAAAACTGCATACAGCCAAGAGGCGTGGTTATGTACCTTTATTCTCCAAATGATTCCAGGAGTTCTCTCGCATAACAATGGTGCAAGGTACCCTTTATATGCATGCTTTAGGATTCTATGGTTTCAGGCAAGTACCGATATGGTTGATCTGCAATGATGGAGTTTCCTTTGAAATGTGATTGATCCCTGAAATGTTGCGGTTTTCTTTCTTGTACCTGACATAATGGTGTGTTGATAGATTCCTGAAATGTTGTGTGCACTTTCCTGGAATGCGCGATGAATTAATGTTGCGATTTCCTATTCTGTGGGGGGTGATTATGCGCTGGACTTTCCTGGAATGCTTATGTGGTTTCCTATTTTTGTTTACACGCTGGACATTTAGGTAAGATGGTTATGATGGCAATAAACAAAATGCCTCTGATTATAAAGATGGTTATATGGTAAGATGATTATGTCTCCGAATTTTTTTGTCTGTCCGGTATGCTAAACGCACGGGATATGTCCGATTTTTTTTGTCTGTCCAGAATGGTTCGGTAGGATTAGGATGTAGCGATGCGGCCCATTATGGCCCATTCGGAATTAGCGATAGGATTAGCGATGGTTGAGAAAAATGATGGCAGAAAACGGAGGAAGTTTCTCCTTTTTATATAGTAGAGATAACATATGGCGCGTGCACCTCAAAGTGTAAGTATTATTAATAGTACACTAAATATCTGAGTTTACAGAGCTGGCCGAAATGAAGTCATCCAACTAATCCGCATGCCATACAACGATACTTGTATAATATCCATTGATTCAGACATGGAGCTAGAAAATAAACGAGGATATAAAAAGATCCATATAGGCAGATCTAACAAATCCCAGCCATCAATACGGCATCCAATGTTTCACGTACCACCCATATTTAGCGGTAAAACAGTGTCATCACGCAGAACAACTAATCACATCGAGAAAACCGAGTCAAGAAACATCGAGAAAAGGAGAGAAGCGGCGATGGTGCGTGTTAACGCCACCGAGTGAGAAAGCCGGAAGTGACGTGCAGGGAAGCCGCAATGGTGACGTGGCATCGTCTACCTCTGCCTAGGGCACCGTTGCTGTAATTAATAAGGTAAACCGATCAGGTAGTGTGGCATTTACATGGCTGGCCCACCTATCGGTATCCAATGTGGTGTTGGCAGTGCTTTATGCCCGGCAATCCCAAGAAAGCACCCGTTGGTTAGGGTTGACCTAGGGCCAAACCCAACGAACCTATAGTGGGCTCGTTTTGGTGCCCGACGTAGGGCTATTGGGGTCGTGAGTGGGATGATGTGAAGCCTATGTATCCCTACTAAAATTAATAATTTAGTTGTAATTCAAAGACCATGCACTTGAGACCGAAACTCAAACTAAGGGTATATCCAGCGGCCGAGGTGGTCTGTTTAGGTCCTCGTGAACATTAGGTCAGTTAAAAGGCGACCTAGCGGCACAACACAAATAGACTGAGGCACGTGGACCGACCCATTCCGGCCCAAATTTTGGTTGGTAATGCGTTTGCACGGACGCGCCGCGAAACCGCCCGACTGTCCTCCCACATCCGCCCTGGGCCCGCATTGAAGCAACCAAACGGTCGGTTCGTCTTCTGCGCGCCAATACTGCAGGGCGGCTATGTTCTTCTACGCCATCATCAACGCCGACCGCTTCGGCTTCTGCGCCAACATCCATGCCACAACCGCTTGGATTCTAGCGCCACCATTCATGACGGCCGTTTGGCCATTCTTTTTAAAGCGAGCAACTGCGCGAGCTAGCCCCCATAACCCTCTCCATTGCTACATTAACCTCATAATGGTATGGCACCTCAACAAATGGAGGGTCCTGGTGCCGCCAGTTTACGGAAAGGGATGGCTCGACGCTGGGAGATTCAACCTCGCTCGGTTCTCCTACCGCCTGATCTACGTGGAGATCCCGTTTACGCCATGAACTCGACAGAGCGGGGCACAACCCTGGGAAGGAATTCTATCTGCATTGCCGCACTTCCTTCCTAGGTGACGACGAGTGAGACTATAGTGTGGCTGTCGTGGATGAGGAGCATGAGCCACTGGTCGGCGACAACGACATCTCGGGCGAAGGGCCCCGAGATGACAGCATTGACTACCTCGGCCTCCTCGCATACGAGTCGTACATGGCCGCGTTGATGAAGGAGGACGTATTCGTCCAACCACCCGAGCTGGACGACAACAAAGCCCTCAGGATGTGCATCGTCTTGTCAGAGCTAGAGGTCCTGGCCAAGTCACAAGGCATGGACGTGCGGTAGCTGGAGTTCGCGCTCGCGTAGGCAAGACCTTCCATGCCATCGATGAATCCACTGAACCAACCGTTTCCATGGGCGACGTGGCACACGCTTGCACCGACGGTTGTCCCTTCAGGTGCTCATGCACCAATGCCTCTGGCGCGAACGACGATACGTTTCTGTGGGAGCCACCAACCTTCATCGACCCGCCGCCAACGACGTCTAGGAGTAGACGCCGCGACCGGTGCGAAGCCTACCTAGGGTTTCATTAATTTTCTTTCAATGTCCACTTTAATTTATTCCCCATGTAAATTATACTTTTTTATAAATTAAATATTATCTAAAAAAAAGGTGTTGGACCGTTGGACTTAGCCCCGATCCAAACGAGTCAATTGGTGGGTACAACCGCATTTCTATCTAGGGGTCAAATAACAGAATAAAACGAACGTATTTGGTGTTGGAAATTGGTTGATCGGCCCAAAGATGCTGGCCGAAGATGCTGTGACTTCTTCAAGCCAATTGGGGCTTTCGTGTGTTGGTTCTTTGGGCCTTAGAGCATCTCCATCGGGATGTCCCGTAGGCCGTAGTGGTCTGATAGTATTTAAGGGGCCGGCGGCTAAAATGGCTTCACATAGGCGCGCCCCAAAAAGCGCCGGCTAGTTTTCGAGCTTAATAGAAGCGCTGGCAACCCTGTGTCGGCCCCTTCGCAAAGGGCGCGAATCATGTGCGCCAGCGTCTCGCGTTTTACGATGGGGCCGCGCTGTCAGTGACGCCAGGGCACCACATGGGAGATCTCCCGCCACGACGCCGCGCGGAAAACTCTCCCACCACGACGTCGCGCGGGAGGTTCCCCCCTGCCGCCGGTCTATATTAACCCCTGCTTCCCCGCCTCTCATTTCAGTCGTGCAAAAATCTAAACCCACAATGTACGATGCGTGGGAGGAGGCGGCGGTAGCGGCGACCGTAGAAGCCGTGGAGGAGGACCCGCAGCTTGCAGAGTACGAGGCGTGTGAAGAGGCGGCGCTAGAGGCGATCGTATATGCATTTGTCGCGGACGAGCGGCAATGGGAGGCGGAGCGGTGGCACCAGGAGGCGGTGCTGCAGCAGCGGAGTGTCGAGTTGCGGCAGCAGCGGTGGGAGGAGCTTGCGCTGCGGCGGGAGGTGCGAGAGGAGCAGCAGCGTCAGGATGAAGTCTACGAGCGGTGGCGCTTGGAGGAGATGCAGCTGCGGCTACGGAGGCGGTAGGTGGAGCACCGTTGGCGGCGGGAGGATCGAGCAGTAGTGTCTGAAGGCGGCTGATACGTCTCCAACGTATCTATAATTTCTGATGTTTCATGCTTGTTTTATGACAATACCTACATGTTTTGTTCACACTTTATATCGTTTTGATGCATTTTCCGGAACTAACCTATTGACGAGATGCCGAAGTGCCAGTTCTGCTGTTTTTGGTTCAGAAATCCTAGTAAGGAAATATTCTCGAATCGGACGAAATCAACGCCAGACCCTATTTTCACCGGATGCTTCCGGAACACCCGAGAGTCGGCGGAGGGGGCCACAGCCCACCACACATGGTGCGGCGCGGCCGGAGGGGGGCGCCGCCTGTTGTCCGCCCCACCAGGGCTCCCCTCCCGCCGCCTCTTCGCCTATATAAAGGTCCCCGACCTAAAACACGATACGAATAAGCCACGGTAAAGTTCCGAGCCGCCGCCATCGCGAAGCCAAGATCCGGGGACAGAGTCTCCGTTCGGCACACCGCCGGACGGGAAGTGCCCCCGGAAGGCTCCTCCATCGACACCACCGCCATCTTCATCACCGCTGCTGTCTCCCATGAGGAGGGAGTAGTTCTCCATCGAGGCTCGGGGCTGTACCGGTAGCTATGTGGTTCATCTCTCCTATGTACTTCAATACAATAATCTCATGAGCTGCCTTACATGATTGAGATTCATATGATGATGCTTGTAATCTAGATGTCATTATGCTAGTCAAGTGGGTTTTACTTATGTGATCTCCGGAGACTCCTTGTCCCACGTGTGTAAAGGTGACAGTGTGTACACCGTGTGGGTCTCTTAGGCTATATTTCACAGAATACTTATTCACTGTTATGAATGGCATAGTGAAGTGCTTATTTATATCCCTTTATGATTGCAATGTGCTTTGGATCGCTACTAGTTATGTGCTACTCATGTGATGTTATTAAAGTAGTCTATTCCTCCTGCATGGTGTAATGGTGACAGTGTGTGTGCATCGTGTAGTTCTTGTCATAGATTATGACCATAATCTCTTGTAGGTTATGGAGTTGATTATCGCTATGATAGTATTGATGTGATTTATTCCCCCTTCATAGTGTAAAGGTGACAGTGTGTATGCTATGTTAGTACTCGGTTTATTTTGCAAAGATCTATTATGCTCTAAGGTTACTTAAACATGAATATCGAATGTTGTGGAGCTTGTTAACTCCGGCATTGAGGGTTCGTGTAATCCTACGCAACGAATGGTGTTCATTATCAAACAAGAGTATATTTAGCACAAATGAGAGAAGTTATTATTTATTATGCGATCAATGTTGAGAGTGTCCACTAGTGAAAGTATGATCCCTAGGCCTTGTTTCCAATACTGCAAACACCACTTATTTACTGTTCTGTTGCATGTTTACTCGCTGCCATATTTTATTCAGATTGCTATTACCACTCATATACATCCATACTACTTGTATTTCACTATCTCTTCGCCGAACTAGTGCACCTATACATCCGACAAGTGTATTAGGTGTGTTGGGGACACAAGAGACTTCTTGTATCGTGATTGCAGGGTTGCTTGAGAGGGATATCTTTGACCTCTTCCTCCCCGAGTTCGATAAACCTTGGGTGATCCACTTAAGGAAAAACTTGCTGCTGTTCTACAAACCTCTGCTCTTGGAGGCCCAACACTGTCTACAAGAATAGAAGCACCCGTAGACATCAAGCTATTTTTCGGCGTTGCCGGGAAGGAAAGGTAAAAGGTACTCACACTCCGGATCTCGGGTACCAAGCTATTTTCCGGCGCCGTTGTAAGTACTCGAAGCTATTTCCTTTAGATCCTGCAATTGCATCTTTTTGTTTCTTGTTTACACTAGTTAGGCATAATGGAAAGTAACAGTGAGCTTTTATTCTATTTCCTGAGTTAAGACATGGATTGTTTGCTGCGAAAATTAAAAAACCTATGGAATCTTATTTGCATGCTAGTAGCAATGATATTAGTATGAACGCTTTGAACACCATTGTTGCTAATGATATGGAAAATTCTAAGCTTGGGGAAGCTGGTTTTGATGAGCATGATATTTTTAGTGCCCCAAGCATTGAGGAGAAAATTTTCTTTGATGATACTTTGCCTCCTATTTATGATGATTACAATGATAGTGGTCTTTTGGTGCCGCCTACTATGGAGAGTAAATTTTATTATGATTATACTATGCCTCCTACACTTGATGAGAATAATAATGATAGCTACTTTGTTGAATTTGCTCCCACTACAACTAATAAAATTGATTATGCTTATGTGGAGAGTAATAATTTTATGCATGTGGCTCATGACAAGAATGTTTTATGTGATAGT
This sequence comes from Lolium multiflorum, assembly GCA_030979885.1. NCBI lineage: Eukaryota > Viridiplantae > Streptophyta > Magnoliopsida > Poales > Poaceae > Lolium > Lolium multiflorum. Next base: position 176,990,383 of record CM061753.1, on the reverse strand, counting down.
TATATTGTTGAGTTTGTTCATGATGCTACTGAAAGTTATTATGAGAGAGGGAAACATGGTTATATGCATCTTAATAATATTAAGTTTCCTCTTTATGTTGAGAATCTTGAAATTGCGCTTGTGTTGCCTTCCTATGCTTGTCACTTTGTTCTTCATGAATTTATTTGTGTACAAGATTCCTTTTCATAGGAAGTGGGTTAGGCTTAAATGTGTTTTGAATTTGCTTCTTGATGCTCTCTTTTGCTTCAACTCTTATTTCTTGCGAGAGTATCATTAAAATTCTGAGCCCATCTTAATGGCTATAAAGAAAGAACTTCTTGGGAGATAACCCATGTGTTTATTTTACTACAGCAATTTTTGTTTTGTTGTGTCTTGGAAGTTGTTTACTACTGTAGCAACATCTCCTTATCATGTTTTTGTGCCAAGTAAAGTCTCTATGTTAAAGTTGATGCTAGATTTGGATTGCTGCGCAGAAACAGCATTGCTGTCTGTCACGAATTTGAGCAGAAGTCTCTGTAAAAAAATCAAAAAATCTGCAAATTTACGTGTGTGATCCTCAGATATGTACGCAACTTTCATTAGTTTTGAGTTTTTCCATTTGAGCAAGTTAAGTGCCCCTGCCAGATTCGTCTTTACAGACTGTTCTGTTTTTGACAGATTCTGCCTTTTATTTCGCATTGCCGCTTTTGCTATGTTGAATGAGTTTCTTTGTTCCATTAACTTTCAGAAGCTTTGTGCAATGTCCAGAAGTGTTAAGAATGATTGTGTCACCTCTGAACATGTGAATTTTTTATTATGCACTAACCCTCTAATGAGTTTGCTTGAAGTTTGGTGTGGAGGAAGTTTTCAAGGGTCAATAGAAGAGGGTGATATACTACGATCAAGAAGAGTGAAAGGTCTAAGCTTGGGGATGCCCCGGTGGTTCATCCTTGCATATTTTAAGAAGACTCAAGCATCTAAGCTTGGGGATGCCCAAGGCATCCCCTTCTTCATCGAAAACTTATCAGGTCACTTCTAGTGAAACTATATTTTTATTCCGTCACATCTTATGTACTTTACTTGGAGCGTCTGTGTGCTTTTATTTTCGTTTTGTTATTTTCATTATTTGAATAAATTCATCCTTGTGTGGGAGAGAGACACTCTCCGCTTTTTCATATGAACACTAGTGTTCTTCGTTTATGCTTTTAATGTTCAAGGGCGAAAGTTGATCGCTTCACTTGTTGCTATTTGGTTGGAATCAGAAAATGCTTCATATGGTCTTGAATAATTTGATACTTGGCAATTGTTTTGAGCTCTCATAAATCATGTTTAAGCTCTTGCATCATGTAGTTTAAATCTAGTAGTGGAGAACTACCGTAGAGTTTGTTGAAATTTGGTTTGCATGATTGGTCTCTCTAAGGTCTAGATATTTTCTGGTAAGAGTGTTTGAGCAACAAGGAAGACAGTGTAGAGTTTTATAATGCTTGCAATATGTTCTTATGTAAGTTTTGCTGTACCGGTTTATACTTGTGTTTGCTTCAAATAACCTTGCTAGCCTAAGCCTTGTACTGAGAGGGAATACTTCTCGTGCATCCAACACCTTGAGCCAAAACCTATGCCATTTGTGTCCACCATATCTACCTACTATGTGGTATTTCCTGCCATTCCAAGTAAATACTTCATGTGCTACCTTTAAACAATTCAAAAGTTATTATCTCTTATTTGTGTCAATGTTTTATAGCTCATGAGGAAGTATGTGGTGTTTTATCTTTCGATCTTGTCATTTACTTCTGACAGACTTTCACAATGGACTAGTGGCTCATCCACTTATCCAATAATTTTGCAAAAGAGCTGGCAATGGGGTTCCAGCCCCAATTAATTAACTTGCATTAATAATTCTCTTCACATGTTTTGCTCTGATTTATCAGTAAGCAACTTAAATTTGCAAATAGACACTCCTCCATGGTATGTGAATGTTGGAAGGCACCCGAGGATTCGGTTAGCCATGGCTTGTGAAAGCAAAGGTTGGGGGAGTGTCATCTAATAAATAAAACTAAAGTACATGTGTAAATAAAAGAGAAGAGGGATGATCTACCTTGCTGGTAGAGATAACGTCCTTCATGGGAGCCGCTCTTGAAAGTCTGGTTGATAAGGTAGTTAGAGTACCCATTACCATTCATTGACAACAACAAACACCTCTCAAAATTTTACTTTTATGCTCTCTATATGATTTCAAAACTTGAAAAGCTCTAGCACATGATTTAATCCCTGCTTCCCTCTGTGAAGGGCCTATCTTTTACTTTATGTTGAGTCAGTTTACCTACTGATGCGCGTAGATGTACACGTCCGTTGGGAACCCCAAGAGGAAGGTATGATGCGCACAGTGGCAAGTTTTCCCTCAGAAAGAAACCAAGGTTTATCGAACCAGGAGGAGCCAAGAAGCACGTTGAAGGTTGATGGCGGGATGTAGTGCGGCGCAACACCAGGGATTCCGGCGCCAACGTGGAACCTGCACAACACAACCAAAGTACTTTGCCCCAACGAAAGTGAGGTTGTCAATCTCACCGGCTTGCTGTAACAAAGGATTAACCGTATTGTGTGGAAGATGATTGTTTGCGAAGAAAACAGTAAAACAAGTATTGCAGTAGATTGTATGCGATGTAATGAATAGGACCGGGGTCCACAGATCACTAGAGGTGTCTCTCCCATAAGATAAAAGCATGTTGGGTGAACAAATTACAGTCGGGCAATTGACAAATAGAAAAGGGCATAACAATGCATATACATGATATGATAAATATAGTGAGATTTAATTGGGCATTACGACAAAGTACATAGACCGCCATCCAACTGCATCTATGCCTAAAAAGTCCACCTTCAGGTTATCATCCGAACCCCTTTCGGTATTAAGTTGCAAACAGACATTTGCATTAAGTATGGTGCGTAATGTAATCGACAACTACATCCTTAGACATAGAATCAATGTTTTATCCCTAGTGGCAACAACACAACACAACCTTAGAACTTTCTGTCAGTGTCCCAGGTATCAATGAAGGCATGAACCCACTATCGAGCATAAATACTCCCTCTTGGAGTTAAGAGTAAAAACTTGGCCAGAGCCTCTACTAATAACGGAGAGCATGCAAGATCATAAACAACACATAAGTAATAGATTGATAATCACCATAACATAGTATTCTCTATCCATCGGATCCCGACAAACACAACATATAGTATTACGATAGATGATCTTGATCATGTTAGGCATCTCACAAGATCCAACAATGAAGCACAATTAGGAGAAGACGACCATCTAGCTACTGCTATGGACCCATAGTCCAGGGGTGAACTACTCACTCATCACTCCGGAGGCGATCATGGCGATGAAGAGTCCTCCGGAGATGAATCCCCTCTCCGGCAGGGTGCCGGAGGCGATCTCCCGAATCCCCGAGATGGGATTCGCGGCGGTGGCGTCTCTGGAAGGTTTTCCGTATCGTGGCTCGCGGGGGTTTCGGGACGGAGGCTTTAAGTAGGCGGAAGGGGCAACGCAGGGGCCACACGAGGGCCCCACACGCCGGGCCGCGGCCAAGCCCTAGGCCGCGCCGCCCTTGTGGCGGCGCCTCGTGGCCCCACTTCCTTCCTCACGCTTCTGGAAGCTTCGTGCAAAAATAGGACCCCGGGCGTTGATTTCGTCCAATTCCGAGAATATTTCCTTACTAGGATTTCTGAAACCAAAAACAACAAAAAACAGCAATGGCTCTTCGGCATCTTGTTAATATGTTAGTTCAGAAAATGCGTAAATACGACATATAATGTGCATAAAACATGTAGATATCATCAATAATGTAGCATGGAACATAAGAAATTATCGATACGTTGGAGACGTATCAGCATCCCCAAGCTTAGTTCTGCTCGTCCCGAGCAGGTAAACGATAACAAAGATAATTTCTGAAGTGACATGCCATCATAATCTTGATCATACTATTTGTAAACATGTGTAATGAATGCAGCGATCAAAACAATGGTAATGACATGAGTAAACAAGTGAATCATAAAGCAAAGACTTTTCATGAATAGTACTTCAAGACAAGCATCAATAAGTCTTGCATAAGAGTTAACTCATAAAGCAATAAATCAAAGTAAAGGTATTGAAGCAACACAAAGGAAGATTAAGTTTCAGCGGTTGCTTTCAACTTATAACATGTATATCTCATGGATATTGTCAACATAGAGTAATATAACAAGTGCAATAGTATGTAGGAATCAATGCACAGTTCACACAAGTGTTTGCTTCTTGAGGTGGAGAGAGATAGGTAAACTGACTCAACAATAAAAAGTAAAAGAAAGGTCCTTCAAAGAGGAAAGCATCGATTGCTATATTTGTGCTAGAGCTTTTATTTTGAAAACATGAAACAATTTTGTCAATGGTAGTAATAAAGCATATGAGTTATGTAAATTATATCTTACAAGTTGCAAGCCTCATGCATAGTATACTAATAGTGCCCGCACCTTGTCCTACTTAGCTTGGACTACCATCGCAATGCACATGTTTCAACCAAGTGTCACAAAGGGGTACCTCCATGCCGCCTGTACAAAGGTCTAAGGAGAAAGCTCGCATTTTGGATTTCTCGCTTTTGATTATTCTCAACTTAGACATCCATACCGGGACAACATGGACAACAGATAATGGACTCCTCTTTAATGCATAAGCATGTAGCAACAATTATTATTCTCATATGAGATTGAGGATATATGTCCAAACTGAAACTTCCACCATGATTCATGGCTTTAGTTAGCGGCCCAATGTTCTTCTCTAACAATATGCATGCTCCAACCATTAAGGTGGTAGATCTCCCTTACTTCAGACAAGACGGACATGCATAGCAACTCACATGATATTCAACAAAGAATAGTTGATGGCGTCCCCAGAAGCATGGTTATCGCACAACAAGCAACTTAATAAGAGATAAAGTGCATAAGTACATATTCAATATTACAATAGTTTTTAAGGCTATTTTGTCCCATGAGCTATATATTGCAAAGGTAAAGAATGGAATTTTAAAGGTAGCACTCAAGCAATTTACTTTGGAATGGCGGAGAAATACCATGTAGTAGGTAGGTATGGTGGACACAAATGGCATAGTGGTTGGCTCAAGGATTTTGGATGCATGAGAAGTATTCCCTCTCGATACAAGGTTTAGGCTAGCAAGGTTATTTGAAGCAAACTCAAGGATGAACCGGTGCAGCAAAACTTTCATAAAAGACATATTGTAAACATTATAAGACTCTACACCGTCTTCCTTGTTGTTCAAAACTCAATACTAGAAATTATCTAGACCTTAGAGAGACCAAATATGCAAACCAAATTTTAGCAAGCTCTATGTATTTCTTCATTAGTGGGTGCAAAGTATATGATGCAAGAGCTTAAACATGAGCACAACAATTGCCAAGTATCACATTATCCAAGACATTTTAAAATTACTACATGTAGCATTTTCCAATTCCAACCATATAACAATTTAACGAAGAAGAAACTTCGCCTTGAACATTATGAGTAAAGCCTAAGGACATATTTGTCCATATGCAACAGCGGAGCGTGTCTCTCTCCCACAAAGTGAATGCTAGGATCCAACTTTATTCAAACAAAACAAAAAAAATAAACCGACGCTCCAAGCAAAGTGCATAAGATGTGACTGAATAAAAATATAGTTTCAGGGGAGGAACCTGATGATGTTGTTGATGAAGAAGGGGATGCCTTGGGCATCCCCAAGCTTAGACGCTTGAGTCTTCTTAAAATATGCAGGGGTGAACCACGGGGCATCCCCAAGCTTAGAGCTTTCACTCCTCTTGATCATAGTATATCATACTCCTCTCTTGACCCTTGAAAACTTCCTTCACAGCAAACTTCAAGCAAACTCATTAGAGGGTTTGTGCACAATTAATAAATCACATATTCAGAGGTGACACAATCATTCTTAACACTTCTGGACATTGCATAAAGCTACTGGACATTAATGGATCAAAGAAATTCATCCAACATAGCAAAAGAGGCAATGCGAAATAAAAGGCAGAATCTGTCAAAACAGAACAGTTCGTAAAGACGAATTTTAAAATGGCACCAGACTTGCTCAAATGAAAAAACTCAAAACTAATGAAAGTTGCGTACATATCTGAGGATCACGCTCGTAAATTGGCAGATTTTTTAGAATTTTCTACAGAGACTTGTGTCAGAATTCGTGACAGACAGCAATGCTGTTTCTGCGCAGCGATCCCAAATATAACATCAACTTTAGCATAGAAACTTTACTTGGCACAAAAACATGATAAGGAGAGGTTGCTACAGTAGTAAACAAATTCCAAGACTCAAATATAAAACAAAGTACTGTAGTAAAAACATGGGTTGTCTCCCAAAAGCGCTTTTCTTTAACGCCTTTCAGCTAGGCGCAGAAAGTGTGATTCAAGTAACATCAAGAGTAGAAGCATTAACATCATAACTTGTTCTAATAATAGAATCAAAAGGTAACTTCATTCTCTTTCTAGGGAAGTGTTCCATACCTTTCTTGAGAGGAAATTAATATTTAATATTACCTTCCCTCATATCAATAACAGCACCAACAGTTCGAAGAAAAGGTCTTCCCAACACAATAGGACAAGATGCATTGCATTCGATATCCAAGACAACAAAATCAACGGGGACAAGGTTATTGTTAACCGTAATGCGCACATTATCAATCCTCCCCAAAGGTTTCTTTTTAACATTATTGGCAAGATTAACATCCAAATAACAATTCTTCAATGGTGGCAAGTCAAGCATATCATAAATCTTTTTAGGCATAACAGAAATACTTGCACCAAGATCACATAAAGCATTACATTCAAAGTCATTGAATTTCATTTTAATGATGGGCTCCCAACCATCTTCTAACTTTCTAGGAATAGAAGTTTCAAGTTTTAGTTTCTCTTCTCTAGCTTTTATGAGAGCATTTGTAATGTGTTTTGTAAAGGCCAAATTTATAGCACTAGCATTAGGACCTTTAGCAAGTTTTTGTAACAACTTTATAACTTCAGAGATGTGGCAATCATCAAAATCTAAATCATTATGAGCTACAACAATGGGATCATTGTCCCCAAGGTTGGAAAAAATTTCAGCAGTTTTATCACAAGCAGTTTCAGCAGTTTTAGCAATTTCAGGCAGTTTTGTACGCTTTGCACTAGGAGTAGAAACATTGCCAACACCAATTATTTTACCATTGATAGTAGGAGGTGCAGCAACATGTGAATCATTATCATTACTAATGGTGGTAATAGTCCAAACTTTAGCTACATTATTCTCTTTAGCTAGTTTTTCATTTTCTTCTCTATCCCACCTAGCACGCAATTCAGCCATTAATCTTATATTTTCATTAATTCTAACTTGGATGGCATTTGCTGTAGTAGTAATATTATTATCAATATCATTATTAGGCATAACTTTCAATTTTAAGAGATCAACATCAGAGGCAAGTCTATCAACTCTAGAAGCAAGAATATCAATTTTATCAAGCTTTTCCTCAGATTTGTTAAAAGCAGTTTGTGTACTAATAAATTCTTTAAGCATAGCTTCAAGACCAGAGGGTACACTCCTATTATTGTTGTAAGAATTCCCATGAGAATTACCATAACCATTACCATTAGCAGAAGGATATGGCCTATAGTTATTACCAGAGTTGTTCCTATAAGCATTGTTGTTGAAATTATTATTTTTAATGAAATTCACATCAACATTTTCTTCTTGAGCAACCAATGAAGCTAAAGGAACATTATTTGGATCTACATTAGATCTACCATTCACAAGCATAGACATAATCACATCAATCTTATCACTCAAGGAAGAGGTTTCTTCAACAGAATTTACCTTCTTACCTTGTGGAGCTCTTTCCGTTGCCATTCAGAGTAATTTATCATCATATCATCAAGAAGTTTTGTAGCCGCCCCAAAGTGATGGACATAAAGGTACCTCCAGCAGCTGAATCCAATAAATTCGCGAAGAAAAATTTAGTCCTGCATAGAAGGTTTGGATGATCATCCAAGTAGTCAGTCCATGGGTTGGGCAATTCTTTATCAAAGATTTCATTCTCTCCCATGATTGAGCAACATGTTCAGTATCTAATTGCTTAAAATTCATTATGCTACTTCTCAAAGATATAATTTTAGCGGGAGGATAATATCTACCAATAAAAGCATCCTTGCATTTAGTCCATGAATCAATACTATTCTTAGGCAAAGATGACAACCAATCTTTAGCTCTTCCTCTTAATGAGAAAGGAAACAATTTCAATTTAATAATATCACCATCTACATCCTTATACTTTTGCATTTCACAAAGTTCAACAAAATTATTAAGATGGGCAGCAACATCATCAGAACTAACACCAGAAAATTGATCTCTCATGACAAGATTTAGTAAAGCAGGTTTAATTTCAAAGAATTCTGCTGTAGTAGCAGGTGGAGCAATAGGTGTGCATAGGAAATCATTATTATTAGTGGTTGTGAAGTCACACAACTTAGTATTTTCAGGGGTATTCATTTTAGCAACAATAAATAAAGCAAACTAGATAAAGTAAATGGCAACTAATTTTTTTGTGTTTTTGATATAGAGAGCAAGACAAGTAAATAAAGTAAAACTAGCAACTAATTTTTGTGTGTTTTATTTAGGTGCAGCAAACAAAGTAGTAAATAAAATAAAGCAAGACAAAAACAAAGTAAAGAGATTGAGAAGTGGAGACTCCCCTTGCAGCGTGTCTTAATCTCCCCGGCAACGGCGCCAGAAAATAGGCTTGATGCGCGTAGATGTACACGTCCGTTGGGAACCCCAAGAGGAAGGTATGATGCGCACAGTGGCAAGTTTTCCCTCAGAAAGAAACCAAGGTTTATCGAACCAGGAGGAGCCAAGAAGCACGTTGAAGGTTGATGGTGGCGGGATGTGCGGCGCAACACCAGGGATTCCGGCGCCAACGTGGAACCTGCACAACACAACCAAAGTACTTTGCCCCAACGAAACAGTGAGGTTGTCAATCTCACCGGCTTGCTGTAACAAAGGATTAACCGTATTGTGTGGAAGATGATTGTTTGCGAAGAAAACAGTAAAACAAGTATTGCAGTAGATTGTATGCGATGTAAAGAATAGGACCGGGGTCCACAGTTCACTAGAGGTGTCTCTCCCATAAGATAAAAGCATGTTGGGTGAACAAATTACAGGGCAATTGACAAATAGAAAAGGGCATAACAATGCATATACATGATATGATAAATATAGTGAGATTTAATTGGGCATTACGACAAAGTACATAGACCGCCATCCAAGCATCTATGCCTAAAAAGTCCACCTTCAGGTTATCATCCGAACCCCTTTCGGTATTAAGTTGCAAGCAACAGACAATTGCATTAAATATGGTGCGTAATGTAATCGACAACTACATCCTTAGACATAGAATCAATGTTTTATCCCTAGTGGCAACACACAACACAACCTTAGAACTTTCTGTCACTGTCCCAGGTATCAATGAAGGCATGAACCCACTATCGAGCATAAATACTCCCTCTGGAGTTAAGAGTAAAAACTTGGCCAGAGCCTCTACTAATAACGGAGAGCATGCAAGATCATAAACAACACATAAGTAATAGATTGATAATCACCATAACATAGTATTCTCTATCCATCGGATCCCGACAAACACAACATATAGTATTACAGATAGATGATCTTGATCATGTTAGGCAGCTCACAAGATCCAACAATGAAGCACAATTAGGAGAAGACGACCATCTAGCTACTGCTATGGACCCATAGTCCAGGGGTGAACTACTCATTCATCACTCCGGAGGCGATCGTGGCGATGAAGAGTCCTCCGGGAGATGAATCCCCTCTCCGGCAGGTGCCGGAGGCGATCTCCTGAATCCCCGAGATGGGATTCGGCGGCGTCTCTAGAAGGTTTTCCGTATCGTGGCTCTCGACTGGGGGGTTTCGCGACGGAGGCTTTAAGTAGGCGGAAGGGCAACGCGGGGCCACACGAGGGCCCCACACGCCGGGCCGCGGCCAAGCCCTAGGCCGCGCCGCCTGTTGTGGCGGCGCCCGTGGCCCCACTTCCTTCCCTCTTCACGCTTCGGAGCTTCGTGCAAAAATAGGACCTCGGGCGTTGATTTCGTCCAATTCCGAGAATACTTACTAGGATTTTCGAAACCAAAACAGCAGAAAAAAAGAAGCTCTTCGGCATCTTGTTAATATGTTAGTTCCAGAAAATGCGTAAATACGACATATAATGTGCATAAAACATGTAGATATCATCAATAATGTAGCATGGAACATAAGAAATTATCGATACGTTGGAGACGTATCACCTACTTCCTTCCATCTTAGAAGCAAACACTTGTGTCAACTGTGCATTGATTCCTACATACTTCCTTATTTGCATTCATCATATTACTCTATGTTGAAAGTACTATTCATGAAAAGTTTTGCTATATGTCATCTATTTGTCAACCTATAGATCATTACTTTGAATCACTCCATTCATGTCATATGCTTTACAATAATGTTGATCAAGATTATGATGGTAGCATGTCACCTCAGAAATTATTTGTGTTATCGTTTACCTACTCGAGGGCGAGTAGGAACTAAGCTTGGGGATGCTTGATACGTCTCCAACGTATCTATAATTTCGATGTTCCATGCTTGTTTTATGACAATACCTACATGTTTTGTTCACACTTTATATCGTTTTGATGCATTTTCCAACTAACCTATTGATGAGATGCCTAAGTGCCGTTTTCGCTGTTTTTGGTTTCGTAAATCCTAGTAAGGAAATATTCTCGAATCGGACGAAATCAACGCCCACCCTATTTTCACCGGAAGCTTCCAACACCCGAGAGTCACGAGGGGGCCCCACCCACACATGGTGGCGGCGCGGCCAGAGGGGGGGGGGCGCCGGCCTGTTGTCTGGCCCCACCAGGGCCCCTCCGACGCCACCTCTTCGCCTATATAAAGGTCCCTGACCTAAAACACGATACGAATAAGCCACGGTACGAGAAAAGTTCCAGAGCCGCCGCCATCGCGAAGCCAAGATCTGGGGGACAGAGTCTCTGTTCCGGCACGCGCCGGGACGGGGAAGTGCCCCCGGAAGGCTCCTCCATCGACACCACCGCCATCTTCATCACCGCTGATGTCTCCCATGAGGAGGGAGTAGTTCTCCATCGAGGCTCGGGGCTGTACCGGTAGCTATGTGGTTCATCTCTCTCCTATGTACTTCAATACAATAATCTCATGAGCCGTCTTACATGATTGAGATTCATATGATGATGCTTGTAATCTAGATGTCATTATGCTAGTCAAGTGGGTTTTACATATGTGATCTCCGGAGACTCCTTGTCCCACGTGTGTAAAGGTGACAGTGTGTGCACCGTGTGGGTCTCTTAGGCTATATTTCATGAATACTTATTCACTGTTATGAATGGCATAGTGAAGTGCTTATTTATATCCCTTTATGATTGCAATGTGCTTTGTATCGCTACTAGTTATGTGCTACTCATGTGATGTTATTAAAGTAGTCTATTCCTCCTACATGGTGTAATGGTGACAGTGTGTGCATCGTGTAGTTCTTGTCGTAGATTATGATCATAATCTCTTGTAGGTTATGGAGTTGATTATCGCTATGATAGTATTGATGTGATTTATTCCCCCTTCATAGTGTAAAGGTGACAGTGTGTATGCTATGTTAGTACTCGGTTTATTTTGCAAAGATCTATTATGCTCTAAGGTTACTTAAACATGAATATCGAATGTTGTGGAGCTTGTTAACTCCGGCATTGAGGGTCCTTATAATCCTATGCAACGAATGGTGTTCATTATCAAACAAGAGTATATGTAGCACAAATGAGAGAAGTTATTATTTATTATGCGATTAATGTTGAGAGTGTCCACTAGTGAAAGTATGATCCCTAGGCCTTGTTTCCAATCGCAAACACCGCTTATTTACTGTTCTGTTGCATGTTTACTCGCTGCCATATTTTATTCAGATTGCTATTACCACTCATATACATCCATACTACTTGTATTTCACTATCTCTTCGCCGAACTAGTGCACCTATACATCTGACAAGTGTATTAGGTGTGTTGGGGACACAAGATACTTCTTGTATCGTGATTGCAGGGTTGCTTGAGAGGGATATCTTTGACCTCTTCCTCCCTGAGTTCGATAAACCTTGGGTGATCCACTTAAGGAAAACTTGTGCTGTTCTACAAACCTCGCTCTTGGAGGCCCAACACTGTCTACAAGAATAGAAGCACCCGTAGACATCAGCGGCGGCCGCAGATAGAGCGGACTACTTGGCATTCACGGCGGAGAGAGCAGCGGGGGATCGACGATAGAGGAGCAGCAGAGAGAGCAGACGGCGCAACAGCGGGCAATCGTCCACCTCTCCATAGAGCCGGGCAGTCAGTAGGGTAGAGCTGAAGCCGATTTCACATGTCATCTGGGATCAAGTAATGAATAATGTTTTAAAACATTGTTTATTCCTCGATCATGAATGACATGAAAAATGGAAGTACAAGAAAATGTTTAGTTTGTCTAAAAAATCCTATCGAGGCCGCCGGTTTGGGGACGCCGGTGTGAGAACAACATCCCCAAATAGAGAATGCAGTGCCGGCGTGCCGGTGATACGTCTCCAACGTATCGATAATTTCTTATGTTCCATGCTACTTTATTGATGATACCTACATGTTTTATGCACATTATATGTCGTATTTACGCATTTTCTGGAACTAACCTATTAACAAGATGCCGAAGAGCCAGTTGCTGTTTTCTGTTTTTGGTTTCAAATCCTAGTAAGGAAATATTCTCGGAATTGGACGAAATCACCGCCCAGGGTCCTATTTTTGCACGAAGCTTCCGAAGACCGAAGAGGAGTCGTGGGGCCACGAGGGGCCGCCACCATAGGGCGGCGCGGCCCGGGCCTTGGCCGCGCCGACCTGTGGTGTGGGGCCCTTGTGTGGCCCCCCACGTTGCCCTTTCGCCTACTTAAAGCCTCCGTCGCGAAAACCCCACGAGAGCCACGATACGGAAAACCTTCCAGAGACGCCGCCGCCGCTAATCCCATCTTGGGGGATTCAGAGATCGCCCGCACCTGCCGGAGAGGGGATTCATCTCCGGAGGACTCTACATGGTCGCCTCCGGAGTGATGAGTGAGTAGTTCACCCTGGACTATGGGTCCATAGCAGTAGCTAGATGGCCGTCTTCTCCTAATTGTGCTTCATTGTTGGATCTTGTGAGCTGCCTAACATGATCAAGATCATCTATCCGTAATACTATATGTTGTGTTTGTCGGGATCCGATGGATAGAGAATACTATGTTATGGTGATTATCAATCTATTGTTTATGTGTTGTTTATGATCTTGCATGCTCTCCGTTATTAGTAGAGGCTCTGGCCAAGTTTTTGCTCTTAACTCCAAGAGGGAGTATTTATGCTCGATAGTGGGTTCATGCCTTCATTGACACTGGGACAGTGACAGAAAGTTCTAAGGTTGTGATGTGCGTTGCCACTAGGGATAAAACATTGATTCTATGTCTAAGGATGTAGTTGTCGATTACATTACGCACCATACTTAATGCAATTGTCTGTTGATTTGCAACTTAATACTGAATGGGGTTCGGATGATAACCTGAAGGTGGACTTTTTAGGCATAGATATTGGATGGCGGTCTATGTACTTTGTCGTAATGCCCGGATTAAATCTCACTATATTTATCATATCATGTATATGCATTGTTATGCTCTTCTCTATTTGTCAATTGCCCGACTGTAATTTGTTCACCCAACATGCTTTTATCTTATGGGAGAGACACCTCTAGTGAACTGTGGACCCCGGTCCTATTCTTTACATCGCATACAATCTACCGCAATACTTGTTTACTGTTTTCTTGCAAACAATCATCTTCCACACAATACGGTTAATCCTTTGTTACACAAGCCGGTGAGATTGACAACCTCACTGTTTGGGGCAAAGTACTTGGGTTGTGTTGTGCAGGTTCCACGTTGGCGCCGGAATCCCTGTTGTTGCGCCGCATCACATTTCGCCACCATCAACCTTCAACGTGCTTCTTGGCTCCTCCGGTTCGATTAAACCTTGGTTTTTCTGAGGGAAAACTTGCTACCGTGCGCATCATACCTTCCTCTTGGAGTTCCCAACGAACGTGTGAGTTACACGCCATCAAGCTCTTTTTCTGGCGCCGTTGCCGGGGAGATCAAGACACGCTGCAAGGGGAGTCTCCACTTCCCAATCTCTTTACTTTGTTTTTGTCTTGCTTTATATTTATTTACTACTTTGTTTGCTACACCTAAACAAAACACAAAAAAATTAGTTGCCAGTTTTACTTTATTTACTGTCTTGCTCTCTATATCAAAAACACACAAAAAAATTAGTTACTTGCATTTAGTTTACTTCTGTTATCATGTCTAGTCCTGTACTTGTTTATTTTCACTAGTTAGGCATAATGGAAAACAACAAAAAAATTAGAGATCTTTATGAAATTTATCTTGAATTAGGACATGATGTGTTTGAAGAGAAAATTAAAAAACCCATGGAACTATGTTTGCAAAATAGTTGTAGCAAGGTTATTAGCATGAACTCTTTGAACACCATTATTGCTAAAGCTATGGAAGAATTTAAGCTGGGGAAGCTGGTTGTGATATTTTTAGTCCCCAAGCATGGAGGAGAAAATTTACTTTGATGATACTTTACCTCCTATATATGATGCTTGCAATGATGAATATGATATTTTCAGTCCACCTACTATTGAGGAGAAAATTAATTATGATTACAATATGCCTGCTATGTATGATGATTATGGTGATGAGAATAATAATGATAGCTACTTTGTTGAATTTTCTCCCACTACAACTAATAAAATTGATTATGCTTATGTGGAGAGTAATAATTTTATGCATGTGGCTCATGACAAGAATGTTTTATGTGATAGTTATATTGTTGAATTTGTTCATGATGCTACTGAAAGTTATTATGAGAGAGGGAAACATGGTTATATGCATCTTAATAATATTAAGTTTCCCCTCTTTATGTTGAGAATCTTGAAATTGCACTTGTGTTGCTTTTCTATGCTTGTCACTTTGTTCTTCATGAATTTATTTGTGTACAAGATTCCTTTTCATAGAAAGTGGGTTAGGTTTAAATGTGTTTTGAATTTGCTTCTTGATGCTCTCTTTTGCTTCAACTCTTATTTATTGCGAGAGCATCATTAAAATCACTGAGCCCATCTTAATGGCTATAAAGAAAGAACTTCTTGGGAGATAACCCATGTGTTTATTTTACTACAGCAATTTTTGTTTTGTTGAGTCTTGGAAGTTGTTTACTACTGTAGCAACCTCTCCTTATCATGTTTTTGTGCCAAGTAAAGTTTCTATGTTAAAGTTGATGTTATATTTGGGATCGCTGCGCAGAAACAGCATTGCTGTCTGTCACGAATCTGGGCCTAAGTCTGTGTAGAAAATTCGAAAAAATCTGCCAATTTACGAGCGTGATCCTCAGATATGTACGCAACTTTCATTAGTTTTGAGTTTTTCCGTTTGAGCAAGTCTGGTGCCATTTTAAAATTCGTCTTTACGGACTGTTCTGTTTTTGACAGATTCTGCCTTTTATTTCGCATTGCCGCTTTTGTTAAGTTGAATGAGTTTCTTTGTTCCATTAACTTTCAGAAGTTTTATGCAATGTCCAGAAGTGTAAAGAATGATTGTGCCACCTCTGAACATGTGAATTATTAATTATGCACTAACCCTCTAATGAGTTTGCTTGAAGTTTGGTGTGAAGGAAGTTTTCAAGGGTCAAGAGAGGAGTATGATATACTATGATCAAGAGGAGTGAAAGCTCTAAGCTTGGGGATTCCCCCGTGGTTCACCCCTGCACATTCTAAGAAGACTCAAGCGTCTAAGCTTTGGGATGCCCAAGGCATCCCTTCTTCATCGATAACATCATCAGGTTCCTCCCTGAAACTATATTTTTATTCAGTCACATCTTGTGTTCTTTACTTGGAGCGTCGGTTTGTTTTTGTTTTTGTTTGAATAAAATGGATCCTAGCATTCACTTTGTGGGAGAGAGACACGCTCCGCTGTTGCATATGGACAAATATGTCCTTAGGCTTTACTCATAATGTTCAAGGCGAAGTTTCTTCTTCTTTAAATTGTTATATGGTTGGAATTGGAAAATGCTACATGTAGTAATTCTAAAATGTATTGGATAATGTGATACTTGGCAATTGTTATGCTCATGTTTAAGCTCTTGCATCATATACTTTGCACCCATTAATGAAGAAATACATAGAGCTTGCTAAAATCTGATTTGCATATTTGGTCTCTCTAAGGTCTAGATAATATCTAGTATTGAGTTTTGAACAACAAGGAAGACGGTGTAGAGTCTTATAATGTTTACAATATGTCTTTTATGTGAGTTTTGCTGCACCGGTTCATCCTTGAGTTTGCTTCAAATAACCTTGCTAGCCTAAACCTTGTATCGAGAGGGAATACTTCTCATGCATCCAAAATCCTTGAGCCAACCACTATGCCATTTGTGTCCACCATATCTACCTACTACATGGTATTTCTCCGCCATTCCAAAGTAAATTGCTTGAGTGCTACCTTTAAAATTCCATCATTCACCTTTGCAATATATAGCTCATGGGACAAAATAGCCTTAAAACTATCGTAGTATTGAATATGTACTTATGCACTTTATCTTTTATTAAGTTGCTTGTTGTGCGATAACCATGCTTCTGGGGAACGCCATCAACTATTGTTGAATATCATGTGAGTTGCTATGCATGTCCGTCTTGTCTGAAGGATCTATCACCTTAATGATTGGAGCATGCAAATTGTTAGAGAAGAACATTGGGCCGCTAACTAAAGCCATGAATCATGGTTGAAGTTTCAGTTTTGGACATATATCCTCAATCTCATATGAGAATAATAATTGTTGCTACATGCTTATGCATTTAAGAGGAGTCCATTATCTCGTTGTCCATGTTGTCCCGGTATGGATGTCTAAGTTGAGAATAAGCAAAAGCGAGAAATCCAAAATGCGAGCTTTCTCCTTAGACCTTTGTACATGCGGCATGGAGGTACCCCTTTGTGACACTTGGTTGAAACATGGCATGCAAAGATCCGGTAGTCCAAGCTAAGTAGGACGAGGTGCGGGCACTATTAGTATACTATGCATGAGGCTTGCGACTTGTAAGATATAATTTACATAACTCATATGCTTTATTACTACCGTTGACAAAATTGTTTCATGTTTTCAAAATAAAAGCTCTAGCACAAATACAGCAATCGATGCTTTCCTCTTTGAAGGACCATTCTTTTACTTTTATTGTTGAGTCAGTTTACCTATCTCCCTCCACCTTAAGAAGCAAACACTTGTGTGAACTGTGCATTGATTCCTACATACTTGCATATTGCACTTGTTATATTACTTTATGTTGACAATATCCATGAGATATACATGTTATAAGTTGAAGTTGAAACTTAATCTTCCTTTGTGTTGCTTCAATGCCTTTACTTTGATTTATTGCTTTATGAGTTAACTCTTATGCAAGACTTATTGATGCTTGTCTTGAAGTACTATTCATGAAAAGTCTTTGCTATATGATTCACTTGTTTACTCATGTCATTACCTTTGTTTTGATCGCTGCATTCATTACATATGTTTACAAATAGTATGATCAAGATTATGATGGCATGTCACTTCAAATTATCTTTGTTATCGTTTTACCTGCTCGGGACGAGCAGAACTAAGCTTGGGGATGCTGATACGTCTCCAACGTATCGATAATTTCTTATGTTACATGCAACTTTATTGATGATACCTACATGTTTTATGCACATTATATGTCGTATTTACGCATTTTCTGGAACTAACCTATTAACAAGATGCCGAAGAGCCAGTTGCTGTTTTCGGTTTCAGAAATCCTAGTAAGGAAATATTCTCGGAATTGGACGAAATCACCGCCCAGGTCCTATTTTTGCACGAAGCTTCCAGGAGACCGAAGAGGAGTCGAAGTGGGGCCACGAGGGGCCGCCACGATAGGGCGGCGCGGCCCAGCCTTGGCCGCGCCGACCGTGTGGGGCCCTCGTGTGGCCCCCACGTTGCCTTCGCCTACTTAAAGCCTCCGTCGCGAAAACCCTAGTACCGAGAGCCACGATACGGAAACCTTCCGAGACGCGCGCCGCGAATCCCATCTCTGGGGATTCAGAGATCGCCCGGCACCCGCCGAGAGGGGATTCATCTCCCGGAGGACTCTACACCGCCATGGTCGCTCCCGGAGTGATGAGTGAGTAGTTCACCCTGGACTATGGGTCCATGGCAGTAGCTAGATGGTCGTCTTCTCCTAATTGTGCTTCATTGTTGGATCTTGTGAGCTGCCTAACATGATCAATATCATCTATCCGTAATACTATATGTTGTGTTTGTCGGGATCCGATGGATAGAGAATACTATGTTATGGTGATTATCAATCTATTGTTTATGTGTTGTTTATGATCTTGCATGCTCTCCGTTATTAGTAGAGGCTCTGGCCAAGTTTTTGCTCTTAACTCCAAGAGGGAGTATTTATGCTTGATAGTGGGTTCATGCCTTCATTGACACCTGGGACAGTGATAGAAAGTTCTAAGGTTGTGATGTGTTGTTGCCACTAGGGATAAAACATTGATTCTATGTCTAAGGATGTAGTTGTCGATTACATTACGCACCATACTTAATGCAATTGTCTTGCTTTGCAACTTAATACTGAATGGGGTTCGGATGATAACCTGAAGGTGGACTTTAGGCATAGATGCAGCTTGGATGGCGGTCTATGTACTTTGTCGTAATGCCCGGATTAAATCTCACTATATTTATCATATCATGTATATGCATTGTTATGCTCTTCTCTATTTGTCAATTGCCCGACTGTAATTTGTTCACCCAACATGCTTTTATCTTATGGGAGAGACACCTCTAGTGAACTGTGGACCCCGGTCCTATTCTTTACATCGCATACACTCTACTGCAATACTTGTTTAATGTTTTCTTGCAAACAATCATCTTCCACACAATACGGTTAATCCTTTGTTACAGCAAGCCGTGAGATTGACAACCTCACTGTTTCGTTGGGGCAAAGTACTTGGGTTGTGTTGTGCAGTTCCACGTTGGCGCCGGAATCCCTGTTGTTGCGCCGCATCACATTTCGCACCATCAACCTTCAACGTGCTTCTGGCTCCTCCGGTTCGATTAAACCTTGGTTTCTTTCTGAGGGAAAACTTGCTACTGTGCGCATCATACCTTCCTCTTGGGGTTCCCAACGAACGTGTGAGTTACACGCCATCAGCCGGCACCTATTTGGAGGGGCACCGGTGGATATGCTCTTAGCATGACAACTTCCCATCTATCTACTATAGTAAGAGCATCTCCACTGGCGGCCCCGATAGCGTCCCCGATAGCAATTTTGGGGGCCGGCAGCGAAAATGGGCTCACACCGGTGCGCCCCAAACGGCGCCGGCTAGTTTTCGAGCCCAATAGAAGCGCTGGCAACCCCGTGTCGGCCCCTTGGTGATGGGTGCGAATCGGGCGTGCCGGCGCCTCGCGGCACGACGGTTTTCGCGGGTGCGGGCGCCTTGTCAGTGAGAGGAAGCGGCGGTTCGCATCGGACACGATGCGGGGAGGTTGGTCGTCAGCGTTAATGGCCTCCCGCGCGGACACCCAAGCGGCAACGAGGGTGGCGACTGGCCACGCGGCGTCCACCTACCTTACCCACACGCCTTCAATGCGTGTCCGCCGCCTCCCTTAAAACCCCACCGGCGTGCACTTCTCTCTGTTCCCCGCCTTCCAACCCTAGCCGCCGCCGTCCAACCGCCGCGCAAAACTCCCACACACTCACCAATGATGGCACACAACGACGAGGCTGGTGGCAGCAGCGGCGGCGTGCTCCGCTAGTTGCAGTTCAGCCTCGACGAGGCCGATGTACTGTACTGGCACCGCGTCCCCGTGCTAGTACTATACAAACTGCCGCACGGCTGACACGTCTCCAACGCCTGCTTAGCCGTGCCACCGTCGCCACCGCCGGGACCACAGACGCTGACCCTCGCCAGGGAACGGCAGAGCCTGATGACGCCGGCGGAAAGGAACCTGCCGGCCAACGTGCTCGACAGCCCGGCTTGGGCACGACGATTTGAAGATGAGCGCGCTGTCGAGCTCGCGCGAACGGATGAACGCGCGAGCGGCCGCTTCAACACCGTCGGCCACCGTGCCTGGTGGCATGGCCGTGACATCGACGCCACGCTGCGGCAATACGGCTTCCGCCAGTGCGTCCGCGGCGACCTGCCGCGCGTGCCGTTGTACTTCCCGCACGTTTCCGGCGTGCTGTAGAGGGTCCCGGAAAGGACCGCGGCGTCCGGGAGCTCACGCACCGGATCGTCTGCAGCCGGTGACCGCACGCGCTCGGCTGCGCCCGCGCCTCCTTCCGAAGGTGTCGTCATCCACGACGAGGCGAGGCGCGCATCCTCTGCTCCGGCCCGTCGGACGACGGGGTCGAGCCGCCGCCTCAAGGAGGAGGGAGCCGCGACCTCGCCACCACTTCCATCGGCAAAGAAGAAACAATGGTGGGAGAAGGAGGCGCAGGCGCAGGTGGACCTCCGTGGTGGTGACGACGAGGAGGAATTCCGCGGCCTAAACTTCATGGTCGGCCGCTCCGTCGACGAGGACTATCGGCAGATTACGCTCGACCCGCGGTAGGCAGCGGTGTGGTCTGCCAAGGACCATGGCGCCAACTTCATCGACCTCACCGGACCATCAGAGCTGCCGACGCCAAAGGAGGGGAAGGCCAACGAGGAGGAGGCCGACGAGGACGACAGCTGGTCCTTCGGGGCATCCAGCGACGACGACGACGACCTGGACTTCAGCGCCTTCGACTCCCGACGCCGCTAGATGTTTTTTTTTGTTTTTTAGTTTAAATTCACGTTAAATTTGTATAAATTTTGTTTGAATTTCATATGAATATCTTTTAAAAAATTTGATTTTAGCTTTCAAAATCTATCGGGGGCGCCGGTTTAGGGGCGCCGGTGTGAGAGCAGCATCCTCAAATAGAGGATGCTCTGCTGGCGCCCCCGGCGCCCTGCCGGCGACTATTTAGGAGCCGCCGGTGGAGATGCTTTAAGATCTTCTACGACAAGCTTTGACTGATTCTCCGGTGATCGAGGAGCGAGGACGGCAGCGCGCATTCGACTCGCGCTAGTTTCTGTAGTCATCCCTAGATGGTCCAATGTGTTAGTGCAATATGCTTGTTGTATTACCAGGGGCCAAAGGCCACAATATATAGTACATGTACAGGTGCAAATATGCAGGAAGCCCCCTAACATATGGGGAAACTACAATATACAGATATATACTCTAACACCCCCCCCCGCAAACTCATGGTGGATCCACAACACTGAGTTTGGAGAGTAAAAATCATGCTGCGCTCGAGTTTGTGCCTTTGTAGAGAAATCCGCCAACTGCAAATCTGAAGGCACATAATGAACCGCAACAACCTCATCCTGCACCTGAGCACGTGTATAAAAAGCATCAACACCAATATGCTTGGTCAGCTCATGCTTGACCGGATCACGTGCAATACCGATAGCACATGTACTGTCAGACAAAAGTGGAGTGGGTGTCGTAACAGAGACCCCAAAATCTGCAAGCAACCACCGTAACCAGGTCACCTCAGCAATCAACAAAGCCATAGCCCGCAGCTCAGCCTCAACACTCGAACGAGAAACCGCTACCTGTTTCTTCATCTTCCAAGCAACAAGCGAACCACCAAGAAACACACAGTAAGCAGAAAGTGAACGACGATTCGTAGGATCACTCGCCCACGTAGCATCCGAGTAGCACCGGAGCTGGAGAGAGCTAGAACGAGGAAAGAAAAGGCGACGAGTGATCGTGCCACGAAGGTAACAAAGAACACGGAGGAGATGACCGTAGTGAAGAAAGTGGTAGGAGCTGAGACAAACCGACTCCGAATATGAACAGGATAAGAAATATCAGGACGAGTGACAGAAGATAAACAAGACTCCCAACAAGATGACGATAACGTGTGGGATCAGGAAGAGGATCACCATCAGTAGGACGAAGCTTAACATTAAGCTCCATAGGAGTATCAACCGTGCGCTCATCCCCAAGAGCAGCACGAGCAAGAAGATCCTGAATGTACTTCTCCTGAGAGATAGAAAAGCCATCAGAAGTGGAGGAAACCTCAATCCCAAGAAAATAGCGAAGAGGACCAAGATCAGTCATGAGAAACCGATCACGGAGACGAGCCTTACAAAGGCACATACTCAGGATCATCACCAGAATGATCATATCATCAACATAGAGAAGGAGAAGGGTGCGTCCACGAGGAGAAGTGTGAACGAAAAGTGCTGGATCATGAAGACTAGGAGAGAAACCAGCAGCAGTCACCACAGAGGCAAAGCGCTCAAACCAGGCACGAGGGCCTGTTTGAGACCATAGAGAGAACGTCAAAGACGACAAACCATCCCATCGGGAACAGAATACCCAGGAGGAGGCTGCATGTAAACCTCCTCACTCAACTCGCCATTAAGAAAAGCATTCTGAACATCAAGCTGGGAGACAGACCAGCGGCGAACAGAGGCAACATCAAGAAGGGTACGCACAGTAGTCATATGAGCCACAGGGGCAAAAGTCTCATCATAGTCACGGCCGTGCTCCTGCTGAAAACCACGAGCCACAAGACGCGCTTTATAGCGCTCAAGAGATCCATCAGAGCGAGTCTTAATTTTATAGACCCACTTACACGTGATGGGACGAACACCAGAAGGGGAGAAACAAGATCCCAAGTGCCGGTGCGCTCAAGCGCAGCGAGGGCCAGCTCCAACCAGGGCCTGTGTGCGATCCTGAACCGCACAAGACTCAGCGTCAAGAATGACGCGACAACCAGAATCGGTGAGCTGACTAGCAGAGAAAAGGTTCATCTGAAGGCGAGGAACATGAGAAACATCAGGGACAGAGAAAGAGGGAGTAGAAAGGGTGCCTGTACTAGAAACGGGATAGAGGTACCATCACCGTGACAACACGGAGGAGAAATAAGAGACCGAAGAGCAGACAGATAGTAGACTCAGAGGTCATATGAAAGGAAGCTCCGGAATCCAGATACCACGGGGACGTACTGACTGTGTAGAAAGTGGTGGTCGCGGTGCCGAAGAGTCACACGAACCAGCAGCGCCCGACGAGGAAGAGCTCCGGAGTAGCGAGCAGACCACGAAGACCCCGAGAATGTCCTGATCGAGAGTGCAACCAGAAGATCCCGAAGAGCCACTTGACGATCCCGGAACCGCTGACGTAAACCGGGATCCCGCGTCCCAGTGGAGGAAGTGTGGCCAACCTTGCCACAGAGGTGCAATGAGGACGAGGGCGGAGACTCGGACCGCGAGGCGCGACGTGGAATCCCAAGCATCAAGCAGGCAGTGAAGCTGCGCTATCTCATGCGCAGAGAGGGGCGCAACTGGAGAGGTCGAAGTACAATCAGGTGCCGACGAGAAGCTATCATCCACACGCACAGAGGCCACCAAAGGGGGTGACGGAGAGCAACACGCCGATGGAGACAGAGTCGGCAAAGCTCGGTCATAACCACGTGAAGAGGCCGCAAAAGTCGATGTAGAGCGGCATGCCGATGCAGACGGAGTCGACGAAGCGCGGCCATAACCGCGGGAAGAGGCCGCGAAAGTCGATGTAGAGCGGCAGGCCGATATAGAGGAAGTCGGCGAAGCGCGGGCAGAGCCGCGTGAAGAGGCCGCAAAAGTCGATGTAGAGCGGCGGGCCGACGTAGACGAAGTCGGCGAAGCGCGGGCAGAGCCGCGTGAAGAGGCCGCAAAAGTCGATGTAGAGCGGCAGGCCGAGGGAGACAAAATCGGCGAAGCGCGGGCAGAGCAGCGTGAAGAGGCCGCAAAAGACGACGAAGAATGGCTAGCCGTCATACACGGAACCAGCGGACAAATACCAAGTACCGAAGGGAGACCCAAAGATAAGGCGGGATCAGCGGAAGAAGACATCGGGAAACAATAGGCGACAACAGTTTTTTTATTTTTTTTTTTTTTTTTTTTCAGCTGGAAGTCAACCGCAAGGAGATGAACTAATCTCGGCACGCAGCCAGCAGCCAGCCAGGGAGCAGGGGAGATCAGCAGCCAGCCAGCCGATCCGGAGCAGAAAAAGCGGCCCGCGCGCCGATCGGCAGGGGAGATCAGCAGCCAGCAGCCAGGGAGCAGGAACAGCACACCGATCGGGAGCGGGAGAAAACGGATCGGCGGCGCGCTGAAACGGATCGAGGCGGGAGAGCAGCGGCCGGCGCGACGGGGCCAGGCGCGGGAGAGCAGGGGCCGGCGCCGATCAGGAGCGGGAGCGGGGGAAGCGGGCCGATTTGGCCAGGGACGAGGATGCCCACGCGACGGGCGGCCGGGGAGCAGCCGGCGATGACCGGAGGTACGGCCGGGAACAAGCTGCAAGTACAGCCGTACAGACTAGAAGATGAGGAGAACCAATTTTTGCTCTGATACCATGTTAGTGCAATATGCTTGTTGTATTACCAGGGGGCCAAAGGCCACAATATATAGTACATGTGCAAATATGCAGGATGCCCCCTAACATATGGGGAAACTACAATATACAGATATATACTCTAACACAATGATCTATTTGTAAATTTTGTTACTTTTAGACATCTGATCTGATGATTATTAATAGATCGGTGAAATTTTTGGAAAAAAAATGCCATTTTCTAATTCTTTGCCGCCTGAAACGAGTCCGACTCGCTTTGTGATTCCGTCATTCGGGAGGCACCGCGAATCGCGATATAACGTATCCGACTCTGCTATCTGCTTCTCTCGTTCGGGAGGCACAAAACGGACATTTATCGAATTCTAGTCGGATTGGAGACGTTTCCTGCTTCCGGCTATATAAGCGTACATGCTAGACGAGGCAAGGGCGTGTGTAGAGATTCTTGTTCTTCTTGAAGATCTGCAAAGACCCAAGAGGTGCGACGTACGCTGCCTTAATTAGCTCTCTAGAGGCTCAGCTCGTTCGTTCGATAATCAATGGGATCCTCACAGTCGGCTGAGCGGGTGATCCCGGAGCAGGCCGTGCAAGACCTGCACCGCGAGGATCGTATTCTCCAGGAGCGCACCGAAGAGTACGTTCCTTCTTCGATCCCATCCGTCGCCTTCGCTATTTATTGCACAAATCGATCTTAGGTTTGGTGTCCCCTAACTTCTTTGGATCAATTGCAGGGAGCGTGACGCCTCCATCATCCGCCATGTCCACCATGCTCTCCGCCATTACAACGCCAACGACGAGGTAGTAAATCATTATCAGTACCCACCAGCGTCATGTTGATTTTAGTAAATCATTATCAGTTACTAACAAAAAGCACACATATTACTCGGAATATTTCAGGGCTTGGACTTTGTACCCGTCAAGCCTTTGATGGCTGCCTATGTAGGTTTCCGAGGCCACATTTGGGTCCACGTCAGCTTCCTGGCTCGCAGGAGCAAGATCACCAGTAGCAAACGGAGGCGCGGCAAGGATGACCCCGTCAAGCACTTCTTCGCCGAGCTACGCTACGACCACCACTTCGGCACACCAACTGTTGAAACATGCACCATTATTGGTAAGTGGCCGGCTTAATCGTCATAACCTTTGTTGCTACATGTATATTTTTCCTTTGGGTAGCCATGGACCCATGGTGATACGTTCCTTTGGATTCTTTGACATTATCAATTTTTCATAACATCTTGGAGTTTTATTTTTCGCTTCTCACCATTCGTTCGTTCTCTACCTACAGAAATGTCATCGCGCAAAAGCCACTTAAATACTATGTGCACATTTTGCCCCAAAAGCTTCGAGATTCTGCACCCTCTTGACGGGAAATTCATGTGCGGAAAGAAGAGCCAAGCAAATGAAGAACATCAAGGTTTCTCACATTACATGAATCTACTTGAGAAACCCTACACATGCGCCACGCCAAGCTGTGAGGTCAAGGAGGCCATGGCAATTCCAGAGGAGGAACGACGTAGCATCCTGAGCTGGACCCTCCTCCCCTTTAATTTCTTTACGAGGTTTCTTGGACCTTTTATGCTAAGCCTAAGGCATGGATCGGTTGTGGAGCTACCCAATAAATCAAATGTAATGAGTCTATGTTAGACCTGAAGTGATGAAGGGTGGTATATACTCTAATTAGTGAAGTATTTGTAGATATTCTTTGGTACTCCCTCCGTCCATAAATAGATGTCCAAGATTTATTCAAATTTAGATGTATCTATACACTAAATCGTGACTAGATACATTCAAATTTAGATAAAGTTTTGGCATCTATTTATGCATAGAGGTAGTATTAGTTTGCCTCACTGCAGAATGAATATTAACTGTTGATTTGCCAATTTATCTTTACCTAGCGGTTTTGCACAATTGCTTTTTATGATATGAACATAGGATATCGGCGACTATGCTAGAGCATGTATTTATTTGATGTATCAAGAGCACGTCGAGTCTCTTTCGGTTCCTGATGGAATCATTTTCTTGCTATCTTTGAGGATACAACAACTGGAGTAATAAAAATAGCAAACCCAAAAAAACAAAGAATGGTAGGTTGCCAAACACATTATATATCCCATAATTGTATCCATTCCATACACGTCATGAACAGATACTTTTACCATGTAAATATTTATTTTGATGAAAAACTTTTTCAAAACATATGATTTTTTTTTTGCATAAAACAATGCTCACGTTCATGAAGGATATGTCCCAAGTTGAAACCCTCCAGACGCCAGAACCCTATATTAAACTGCAATCACTATACATGGCTTACAGAGGGTCGTTTGAGATGCTCGCCTAGGCACTCTCGGCATGGGCCTCATCCCGATAGCCCCATATCATTTCTATTTTTTTCCGTTTCCTGTATTTTTTATTTTATTTTTCTATATATTATTTTTTACTTATTTTTTCCTTTTATTTTTCTTGTTTCACTTTTTTTTTCTTTCTTTTGCATCTATTTTTTTCCTTCCCTTTCTTTATTATTTTGAACACATGATCATTTATTTTTGGGTAACCCGTGAACATTTACTTTTGAATCTATTATCAACTTTTTAATGACAATTTTCAAATGAAAAAAAAATATTTAAGATGATGATTTTTGAATGCATGAACATTTATTTTTTATATAGGTGAATGATTTTTGAAAAACATGATTTTTTAAATTAATTTTTAAAAATACCTGAAATTTATTTTTATATGGTGACCTTCTTTTGGATTTTCCCAGGAATATTGTTTTTTTAATATGAAAAAAGTATAGATAAACACTTTTTTGAAAACAGGGAGCAGTATTTTATAACATGAACACTTTTTAATATAGCGAACAACTTTGAAATTTTATGAACATTTTTTGGAATAGAAGAACATTTTTTCTTATATATGAACATATTTTCATGTTTTCATAATTAATGTTCATAATTATTTAATTGATTATATAGAAATAATTAATTATGTTTTTAAAGATTAATGAAAATATACTTGTAGTGGGTTCAACCAAATCGGGCACATGTAATACCACTGGATGCTACCAACTAAAATATTATCTATGTTGACTAGAGGGGAGGGGGTGAAAAGACCATGGTAAAAAAAATATTAATGAAATCTGTTATCAAATTGTTTTCAATTGTTGCTGAAAACACCTGAAGCATGCAATTCTACAATGATATAACTTGCTGACAAGAGATTACAAAATAAGTAAGGACCAAAGAAGGGGATCGCAAACACAAGAATGTATCCTGAGGTTCAGATGTTTGCGCTATCCTAAGAGCATCTGCATCCGCGTCCTCCAAAGCGTCCTCCAAACCGCGCCGGATTGAGCGTTTGGGGGACGTGTTTCGTTCGTGCCGCGTTGGGGACGTCGCTCCCCAGCCGCGTCCCCCAAACGCCGCCCCAAACATTTAAAATACTTTTTTTGGCATTTTTATTTCAATTTCCACAAACTAATACATAATTGGGAACGTGGTTTACACGAAGACATAGTTAGGAACATGGTTTCCACAAACTAATACATAGTTTGAACCATGGTTGACACAAATATAAAATATTGCAAAAAAACTAAACCTAACTAGGTCGTGCATCGAAGATTTTGTGTGTTCGCTGCCAAGAAAGAACACTCGAGGGCACACCCAGTCACCGAAACTAGAAAATCCAGCTGGTGACGTTGCCCCTGTTGGTTCTTGCGAGGAAGAACATCCAGAAACCTCCGTGCACGTATTCGCTGTGAAGAAACAACACTCCATCAGTCGTCCTCCTCGTCGGTGTTGTCGCCGTGGTAGTCTCGGCGGCAGCGCGTCTCGTCGAAGACCTTGACGCTCATGTCCCTGTCGCCAAAGTAGGAGAACAGGAGGAGGCTGTGCTGGCGCGTGAACTTCTCCCAGCCGATGTTGAGGTACATCTTGCCGCGCGCATCGTAGATCACGTCAACGATCCACCGGTAGTAGCCGCACGAAGCCTCCCGCAGATGCATCGTGCGCGAGCGGTCGTCGCCGGCGATGTACTCGGCGAAGGAGTCCGGCATCCTCTGGATGCCGCGCGGGTCGCCCTTGAGGGCGAGGACGAACTCGAACAGCACGCTCGGCTCCACGTCCATCTCCGACGATGAAGACGACGGCGTGGCAGGCGACGGCGAGCGTTCAACTCTGCCGCGGCCACGACCACGACCACGGGCTGCCTCTACCAGACATGGCGTCGACTCTTGTTGAGATGGTGGCAGTTAGGGTTTGGGAGAGAAGCGCTAGGGTTTGTGTGTGAGAGGGATGATGAGAGGCGGCCCTTTTTATAGGCCGGGGGGAGGCGGGGGAGCGGTGGCGCTCATTAACGCCGGCATGCAGAGCTAGGAGCGACGAGACGCGTCGCTGCGCCTCTGCGGGAACTGCACCGTCGCTGCAAGCCAATAACTTCGGTCGCGAGGTAGGCAACGGTTAGGTTAAAATTTATTGTGCCGCTGACGGGTCGGCCCCGCCACTCCCCACCTCGCTTTTCGGTGTGTCCGATGTCCCCGGAGCGTCCCCTGTGGGACGAGGACAGGCTCGGGGCGCCGGACACCATATCGGGCCGCGCCGGACAAAATTGGGCTTTGGGGGACGCGGCTGGAATTGTTTTTTCGTCCGACGCGCCCCAAATTGCTTTGGGGGACGCGACTTGAGATGCTCTAAGTCCTCATTGGAGAAAGATAGGACATAAAATCCTTGGTCACAAACACCAACCTACTTCTACTTGACCTACAACACTTAGTCCATACCAAACCACCAAGAAGGGATCTTCACACAAAGCAGGCGATCACCGGTCTTCACAAACTATTGAATCGTTCACAAAGTACCACCCACAAGTGGCTCTCTAGCTAGCTAGGAGGTGCACTCCATTCAAGATGCAAAAAAAAGAACGAGGCTAGCACCTGGATTTTTTTTAAACATAAGGCCTAAGCCCAGCTTTAAATTAATAAAGCCACAGCGGCAGATAACCATACAACCGAGTCTGAGACCTGACACACAAAAGCAGCACCACCCACAACCCGCTACAAGACTGAGACCTACTACAACCTTACCCAGATATCACCACAACGGGGAAACCCACCCCCTCCCAACATACACCGATACAAGCTAGAAGACTAGAATGGATGGGCCCTCCAGGTCCTCTTCCTCGCGTACAGCCTCCTAGCCTCGTCCCGAGCCGCGTCCAGCAAGATCCTCTTCGCCTGTCTGACCAGTGCCCTCCAGCTCCTGCGGCTTATCGTTGATGATGACGGTCTCGAGGTTCTTCTCGCACGCCCTCCTCTACGCCTTCTCCATGACCGGCGTTGTACCCTTGCATCTCGCGCTCTTTCGTGTCGCCGTGACCCCGACCCCCTTCTTCTTCCTTGCATACGGGATCGTCGGCGTGCGCTTAGCCTGCAGAATCGGGGCCACCTGGGTGACCACCTTCCGTAGGTCCGGGAACGCAACCAACCTCTCCCCCTCACACACCACCGACTGCACCTCCTCCGTCACTCCTAGAGGCTGCCCCTCCGGCCCCGTCAGACTCACACTTAGCCTCGCTACCTTGGCAGGTGGCCCCACCGGCGGCTGGCTATCTGCCACCCATGTCGCCAGCGGGTCAGTCACCTGGGAGCCGTCCTCCATCGAGATGAGGGACTCCTCCGCCAGCGCTCCCTCCTGGTCCGCCCCCAGCACGACCACCGCTGGCAGCGCCATGGTCTTGGATAGACCCAGCTGCATCTCCAGGTTGGAGCCGTACTAGTTGAAGGGAATCGGCAGGTTGGGTCCCTCCCAAACCCGCCCCGCTACCGGAGCGCTCTTCGTCCCTGCCGCCTGCTTCCTGGTGGACTTGGCTCCCACAGCCTCAGTCGTCCCCACGAGCCCTTTGTCCGGAGCCTCCTGTTGGCCCCCTTTCCTCCTTCTCCCGTTCTTGTTCCACTCATTGTCCGTGGATCCCTCGTCCGAGAAATCCTCATCCTCGTCGTCCTTGTCCTGCCTCGGCGGTGGGGGAGGCGGAGCACCCGACCCTCCACCCAGCCCACCCCTCATGCCTCTCTCAGCCTGCACACCAACGGTGAAACCCTCACCATTGACAAAGACTTGTACCGAACCCTTTATCCTCTCAGGGTACCGACATTGGAACCGCACCCTGACCGGCTCCGTCTCCCACTTCAGCAGCGAAAGGTCATCGACATCAATGGCTCGCCCCACCATCGCGAAGGCAGCCATGAACCTCTCTCGCTCGAGTAGGTCCTCTGGGACCCCCGTCAGCTAGACCCACGCCGATGGCAGTGATACGTCCAAAACGTATCTACTTTCCCGAACACTTTTGCTATTGTTTTGCATCTAATTTTTGTATTTTGGATACAACTAACACGGACTAACACTGTTTTCAGCAGAATTGCACTGGTGTCTCGTTTTTGTGCAGAAATTCGACTTTCAGGAAAAACCCCGGAAATAATCGCAATGGGCCTATTTTTACCGTGAAGATGAAGGGCCAAAAGGGCGAACCGGGGGGTGGCCCTGCACCACGGCCGGCGCGGCCTGGAGGGGGCGCCGCCCTATGGTCCGGCGCCTCGGCGGCCCCGACGCTCCCCTTTCGACTACATATGCCTTTCGACCTAAAAACGCCAGGGGGTTCGACCATATTTCCAGAGACCCCAGACGCCGCCGCTATCGCAAACTCCGCCTCGGGACCGAAACTCCGTTCGGCACTCCGCCGGACGGGGAATTGAGGGGATCATCACCGCCATCACCACCGACCTCTCCATCGACCAACCATGTTTCCCCATCCATGTGTGAGTAATTCCCCGCTGTAGGCTGAAGGGGATGGTAGGGATTGGATGAGATTGATCATGTAATAGTCACAAGATTGTTAGGGCATGGTGCCTAGTATCCGTAGATGTTACTTTTATGATATTGTTGCAACTTGTTATGCTTAATGCTTGTCACTAGGGCCCGAGTGCCATGATCTCAGATCTGAACATGTTATTGTTTTATCATGATATGCATTGTTTTATGATCTTACCTGCAAGTTGTATACACACGTTGCTATCCGGAACCCGAGGCCCCAAAGTGACAGAAATTGGGACAATCGGAGGGGAAGGCGGTGATGTGAGGATCACATGTGTTCACGGAGTGTTAATGCTTTGCTCGGTACTCTATTAAAAGGAGTACCTTAATTTTAGTTTCCCTAGAGGCCTGCCACCGGCTGGTAGGACAAAAGATGTTGTGCAAGTTTCTCATTGCGAGCACGTACGACTATATATGGAACACATGCCTATTGATTGATTAGTACTTGGATACCGCTTTATTATTATCTGCAAATGCCCTACCATGATTGTTATATGAATTCTCTCATCCATGCAACGCCCGTTCATCCATCCCCGTGCCTACGTATTTTAATCCTGTGTTTACTATAATCACTACTGCTGTCTTTATTTCACTCTGCTGTTATTTCACTATTCCTACTGCTATAAAACGGTTGCTACTGATAAACTCTTGCGAGCAAGTCTGTTTCCAGGTGCAGCTGAATTGACAACTCCGCTGTTAAGGCTTACAAGTATTCTTTGTCTCCCCTTGTGTCGAATCAATAAACTGGGTAATACTTCCCTCGAAGACTGTTGCGATCCCCTATACTTGTGGGTCATCAGGCAGCACCAGGTACGGCTTCGGAGTACAGAAGGCCTCCCGGATCTCAGTCTCGATCTTGCAAAGTGGCAGGTAGAGCTTGCCGCTGCCCGTGCACAACCTGAGGATCTGCCTAGTTGGGAACACCACCGAGAACTCTGTTTCCGAGACCCTCTTGACTTGCCAATCCCAAAGTTCATCAACTAAGTGCTTGAGTTCATCTCACAGTTGTTCCTCCGAGAGTGGTACCATGTTAAACTTGATCACCGCCGAGAAGACTTCGCCTTTCCTCTGCCTAGACCTCAGCGGCTCAACGTCAATGTTGAAGAAGCCTCCCCCGGTAAAGGCCTGTCCCATGGTCTCGAGCTTAAACGACCTACCCCTGGTCGGGCAGCAAGCCGAGGAGTGCCCCTCGCCGCTGCACAACACGCACAGAGGCTCAAACGTGCATTCAGATTGGAAGTGTCCACCCCTTCCGCACGTGAAACACTCGCCACCAGCTGGGGCCCCTGCCCGCTGCGAACCGGCCTTAGCCTTGCTCTTCAGCTGCGACAGCCCTGCCGCGGTACCTCTGCACCTGGCGTTGGCCTTGTTCTCCCTGACCACCTGCCAGCACGCAGTCTCCCTGCGCCGCCCCAGCCTCCCCTAGCCGGAGACGGTCGCGCTGCTCTTCCTCCCAACGCTGTTGCTCGCGCCCCCGTGGCGGCGGCGAGCTCCACTCATCCCGGCCACGCGAGCCCCCGCGATGGCCGAGGTCATCGGCATACCGGTACCCCCCAGAACCTCCCTCCGGCCGGCCACTTCCGCCGAAACGGCCCACGCCGTCATGCCCCGCCACCTCTGCGCGCCTAACGTAGCCTTCACCGCCGCGCCTGTCACCTCCCTCCATCGCAAAATGGCGCTTGTGACCGTCGTCATAGCCCGCCATCACTACCTCGGCAAAGGATCTCACCAGAGGTGGCGGCTCGCACCGGGGGCGAAGAAGACGGTGCGGCGGCGCGGACGGGTCGGATAGCCTTTGTCGCACCTTACTCCACCTCGCTCTAAACCCTAACTCTGGATCCTTCGAGCCCGCAGGCATCCACAACCATATGAAGCGCCTACGTCGGGTTGGGCCGACCGACCCATCAACCACCCCTGTCGACACAGGCCGAGAGACAGATCCCCGCCTCCACCACCCTAGTAACTGCCTGGGCGGGCCCTGGACACGGCCCATCAGGACACCCCACCACAGCCAGCGGCCCAGGCCCACAGCCACAGTCCTTCCCCAGGACGACCGGTGCCCCTGGTGGACATCGCACCGCCACACGCACGGCAGCAGACGCAGCGTCCCGGTCGCCTCCTTCACAACCACCTGCCGAGTGTGTGCCGCCGCCATCGATCTCGGGGACCACGAGTCTCCCAGCCTCGCGAAGCACGGCGCCGCCGCACCCCCGGACATGGATCCCCTTCCTTCGAGCGCAGACACCGAACGCGGCCGGTGCCGGAGGAAGCCCCCAAGCTCCTCCGCGCGCTGGACGTAGCCGAGAAGGGTCACCGCCGCCGGCCGCCTCCGCGAGCTCCCTAGCTCCAGATCCAACCTCTCCTGCGCCAACCCCACTTCTGGGTCCTCCTCCTCTTCTTCTTCTTCTTCTTCTTCCGACACCCAATCTTCCACAGGTGGTGCCTCCGCCCAAGACCTGCTGCCACACATCCCCTTCCCCAGGGACGGCGCCGGCGTCAGCTCCCTGCCGCCCGCCACAGGACTCACCGCCAGACGCGCCGGCCGGAGGGATTCAGAGATCGAATCACCTCCCCGGACGCCCTGCTTGACCCGAACGCTTACGCCTCCTCCTTCCGGTGCCTTCGTCGCCTCCGCCGCGGTCGCCCGCCTGCGAGTCGCGACCAGCCTTCCTGTCGGGCTCGCCGGCGGCCTCCCCGCCGGGTGCTCCGGCGAGGCGGATTCAAGAATTGAATCGCCCCCCGCGTCGCCCGCTCCTCATCCGTACAGTTACCGGTTCGCGATGCCAGTCCCCACGCTGGACCTTGTTTGCGAGTTTCCTTGCAGTTAGCACCTGGATTTTGAATCCCTCCCTAGGAAATTGGCTTCAAAGCACTATAGATCTCATAAAGTAAGAAGTTGAGGTGTAGATCTAGGTGGACGAGAGAAAGAGCAAATGGTAGGTCTAAAATAGCTCTCACTTTTCTTAGAAAAAATGCTGCAACAAGTCCTACAAAAGTGTCATCTGCTTTGGGGGGTGGTGGCTATTTATAAGCAAAGACAAAAATATCACAGTTACAAGAAAAAAAAACTAAAATAGCAGTAACGAGTAGTTAAACCCAGAGATACTGAGTACGTACAATTTTTTCAATTCCTCAAGCGCGAAAACTGAGTCTCGCCAGTATAGGAGGTAGAACTTGGAGGTATTGATAGAAAAAAAATAAAAAAAAACTCAAAAATATGGTTCCGATGTGAATAACGACTCGTTTTTTTTCCCAAAAAAAAACATGAACGCTAAGGAGGTACCGGATGAGTATCACCTCCGAGGTACCAGATCGAACAAAACTCGCACATGATTGTGTTTGAACAAAAACTACTAATTTCTGCTCGGGGGTGCCAAATAAATTTCACTACCTGCAGGTGACAGAAATATTTCTGGGTAGAGAGTTCAATGTGATATTAGAGCCAAATGGTGTACATCCAGACTTGATAACAAAGAAAGTATTGAAATATATTACCATTCATGCTTTATCGGTTCAGGCTTTAGGATGGACCGTTTGTTGCATCAATTCTATAAGTGCGGCGCGGAGCGCTGCCTGTTTAGAGACTTCTGCTTTTTCATGCGCACTACTAATGTCTGACAAGCTCGACCAATTCTACATGAATCACTATGGTTTGCGGACGTTGGGCGGCGACGGATGTGGGTCGTGCGAGGGCGGATGCCTCTTGTGGGTATACTTCATGGGTGTACCATCGACAGTACCTAGATCCCAAAGCCGTGGCCATGACGTGATGGTGGCATGTGGCCCATCGGGCGGCCCAGTTGATGTTGATCATGAAGGATGAAGTCCAGCCCAGGATCAATAGGCCGGATCCGAACCGACCTTCGGAGGAACCCGGATCCGTGGAGGCCCATTAGGGACCTTGATCCAGTACGATGTATATGGAAGGCGGATCCTTGACGTACACGGCAAGATATTGTACCGTACTTTAGGCAATCTGTAATCCGGCTAGGACTCACAATGTAAACCCTAGATCCGTGCGTCTATATAAGCCGGATCCCGGGAGCCCTAGAGGCACAACCACAACCATTGTAACAACGCGCAAGCGCCCAGATAATTCCAGACAAGCAGTAGGCCCTGTCATCGCGTGTTCCGGTGGGTAACTCGAGTACTACCGTCCCGAGGACACTCCGCCTATGGCCCCTACTTCTTTTCCCCTCGTGAGGATTCCTCCTCTGCTACCTACCGAAGGTCAGATTGCTCCTCCCCATATTTCCCCCCGATATGGCTATTGGTTGTGTCGCAGAATATGATGGTTTGGGAGTCAGGGGTGATGGGTCCGGGAGAAATCCTTGGTCTTGTGACCACGGCAGCCCCGATGCTATCTAGGCTCCGTTTTCTTTGAGAGGAGCTGCTGAGGGCCCATCCTCCCCTACCCTCGCCCCGGGTGAAAGCCCAAAATCTGCTCGGATTGGATGGTGGCGGCGCCATGGGCGTCGTTCCCTCCTTTGAGGCGCCATATGGGGTACGGCGGTGTAGTGGTGAACGGCGCCATGATGGGTGGGCATCTGTTGGCAATATGGTTATGGTGTGTCGACAGGAAGGCACGGTCTTGGCCATACTCCTGCCGTCTCTGCTCGGTTTCTTCGAGTTTTGTGGCTATTCCCAAGCTTTCCCTTTTCCTAGAGGTCCGCGTTGAAGTTGTCTGTTGCACCGGTGTGCCCGCCGCAGCGAGGAGGCCTTGTGACGTGTCCTTCTCTGGTGACGTCTTGAATTGCATCTCTCATGTTCTAGGTGAACGTCTCCATTGGCCGATAGTACGATGTCCTTCGATCCGGTCAAGAGGGCATGGACCCTTTTTCGGCAATAGAGGAGAAGGATGTTTTTTGTTTGTCCCGGGAAGGTGGTCACTTGGTGTCGCCCTCAATGTGGATTTGATGATATGTTGCTGCAGCTGCTTTGTCTTGGCGTTCTAGCGAGGAGGGCTTCCTCGGCTTCAAGCCATGTTTTGTTTCTATTCATGTGTGCTTAAGTTGGGTTGTGTTCTAAGCTATTCACGACACCTTTGTATCCTCGGCCGTCAGGTTTTATTAATTTAAAGCATGGTATTTTTCATATAAAGGCCAAAGGCTAACATTAAATTAATAACGTCTTCAACGGCGACAAAATACAAGGTACTGAACCTAGCTTACAAGATCGAACAACACCCACACAAACTAACGAAGAGGCTACAACCGGGCAAGCGAACGGACGCACGACCATTACGAAGACTGCACGAAATCGAGGCAAGATGTGGACAGCAATACTGTCGGGCCGGAGATCACCCAAATAGCGAACCAACGAAACACGCACGCCGTCGACTAGCAGGCAACGCCACCAAAGGCCGACCACCACCAGGAACCGACATAACTGCCCAAAAACCAACAAGTAGCACAAGGGTAGCTCAACGAGGGAGTAGGGTACGATGCAAGCCTTTCCGAAGACCGCCAAGCTAAGAGACCACGCCATCCGAAGATACCGCACCTTACACCTGGGCATTCCTCGGGCCGGACCGGGTTTCGGGCCGGTCCCGGAAAAGCCCGAACTAAAATTCTCAAGCCCAAGCCCGGCCCGACCTTCGGGCTTACAAAATAGGCCCGAACCCGGCCCGAACTGCTAAAAGCCCGGCCCGGCCCGACAAGCCGGCCCGAACTAGGCTTAAACTGTGTTTTATGCAAGCCCGAGCCCGGCCCGGCCCGGCCCGACATTCAGGCTCCAAAATCAGGCCCGAACCCGGCCCGATGTGCAAGCCCGACCCGAGATTTCCGGGCCAGGTCGGGCCGGGCCGTCCCGGTCGGGCCAGGCCGTCCGGGCCAGGCCGTCCGGGCCGGGCTGCCCATGCCCAGCTGTACCGCACCTCTCCATACAACTGTCGGAGAGCCGCACGCTGTGAACTCCAAGGCGACATCTTTAAGAAGATCACGCTGCTAAAGCTCCGCTACGCCCGATCCGATCTTGGGTTTTCACCCGGAGTATGTACATGGACCTAGCGCAGCCACCAGAACGCCTACAAGAAGGAAACTTCAAGCCCATAGTCCGATCCCGCTCGATTACCAGCTCCGTCCTTTCTTTTTAAGCTTCTTACGGCTTCAAAACAAGTCCGCCTCGGCATATGATTCCGTTGTTATCACATGATCTACAAACTCGCAGTCAAACTGAAACACGGATCAAAACGAGAGAGAGGGACACGAGTGTTTTTGGCGTTGCGTATCAACCTGCAACGTTTCTGCTTTCTTCCTTTTATTCAGTTACAGGGTAAACAGCCACCAACGGCCTGAGTTAAACGCGCTCCACGATCCAGAATAATTGTGCCATCCCACGATCAAACCGTGAAGTGCGTAGACTACTTCTAACTCGCTT
The DNA here is from genome assembly GCA_030979885.1 of Lolium multiflorum. Taxonomy (NCBI): domain Eukaryota; kingdom Viridiplantae; phylum Streptophyta; class Magnoliopsida; order Poales; family Poaceae; genus Lolium; species Lolium multiflorum. Next base: position 176,952,544 of record CM061753.1, on the reverse strand, counting down.
ATCAGCTGACTGTTTCTGCCATGCCATGCCATCCCATAGCTAGTCATGCCAAAACAAGCGCTAAGTCTTAAGTCTAACACTGCTAACTGATGAAAAATGCTAACTGAAACAAAGCTAGCAACAGGAAACTGAATCCTAAACGAAGTAGTGAATTGCACAAGGCTTTATTCAACATTCACTCCCTAAGCCTTGTGCATCTTCTCGATCTCCATCATCCCGATCTTGGCTCGCTGTTCCTGAAGTTTCCCACGCCCAAGTGCCTTGGTGAGCACATCGGCAAGCTGTTCTTCTGATCTGACGAACTCAATCTCCACCTTCCCGTTCTCCACACATTCCCGAATAAAATGATACCTGATATCAATGTGTTTACTACGGTCGTGGAAGACGGGATTCTTGCTCAGTGAAATTGCGGATATGTTATCCACGTTGAGCACCATTGCCTTGGCTTCTTCTACCTTGATTTCCCCTAACAGACGAGCAAGCCAAATTCCCTGACATGCTGCTGTGGTTGCTGCAACATATTCAGCTTCACATGAAGAAATTGCCACTACCTTCTGCTTTTGTGACTGCCAACTCACCAGGTTGCTCCCAAGGAAAACCATGACACCGGTGGTGCTCCTGCGCGTGTCTATGGCGCCGCCCAGATCACTGTCACTGTAGCCGATCAGGGGCGCGCCATTGCTTCTGCGGGAGTAGTGCACTCCCCACTGCAATCAGTGGCGGAGCCAGGATTTGAATTGAGCCGGGTCGAACAAATAAGCTCTAAATTTTTTTGGGGCAAAAAATCACATGTAATCAACAAAAAATGGTCCAAACTGATGCATTTATCATATTCCACCGAGTAGAAGTATAAACTGACTAAAAAACAAGAACAAGATACAAAAGTGCTACATTTTGAGGAGATATTATCATACCATTAAGTTGAATCTATGCTAGGAAGTCGAAATCCACGAGGAAGATGACCTCTACGGTTACTGTAGGCATGAAAATGAAGCATAATCTTCTTGTCATCAATTTGTGCAAATATCTCTTTCTCAACATAGCAAATCATCAAATCATTGAGCCAATCATCCCCTAACTAGCATATCATTGTCAAAACTGTTGAATGAGTCTCTAGGATCAAGGCATGAAGTGCACAATAATAGGCGTGTAAAAGTTTCAGAAAATCTGTGATTCATCTCAACTATGTTTTTGTCAAGCACCTCAATAAAGATTTGTACCTTCATACTTGCAGCATTCTTCTCCACACTATACTCTAACCAATCATACTTGCTATACCATGCTTCTAGAAATGATCGCTTATCCGGATTTTTGGGTAACTATGACCAACTAAACGACTACGACCTTTCGACAAATATGCCCATCGCATTTTATCTCTAATTTCAGGGGTACCATATGACTCAATTGGTCTCCGAATTCCGGAATCGGGAACCACATTTGCTAGATCAAAGATTTCCGGAACATTTGCCTACAACAATGAAATTAAAACAAACTATGAGGAAACAAACTAGACAAATATGTATCAAAAATCAAGACAAATGGGGGAAATTCAACCTCTGTGCGCGCCCTCTTGCGTGCTTCTTCTTCTGCTGCCTCAGCGGCCTCCCCTTCTTCGATCCAGGCAGCCAGGTCAGCCTCGTCGCTGGAGTCCATCGAAGACGGCCGCCGGAACAAGCAGAGATGAGGGAGAGCGCAGCGGCGCCCAGTGCTGCAGCGCCGTGGAGTCTGGACTCTGGAGACTGGAGAGGGGCGGGGGGCGAGCAGAGCAGTGAACAGCCGGCCGTGGTGCCTGGAGACTGGAGAGGGGCGGCGGTCAGGGACGACCGGACGGGCAGCCGTGGGCTGCGGCCGGAAACAGGGCGTGCCGGCGCGTGGCGGGATCGAGCGAGGGCGCCGGGATCAAGCGACGGCGCCGGCGTGCGGCGTGCTGGAGCGAGCGAGGGCACCGGAATCGAGAGATGGCGGCGGCGTGCGGGAGCGAGCGATGGCGGCGGCCTGCGGGAGCGAGCGAGGCGACGCGTTGGGGATTAGGTCGGGCCGTCGGGGCGTCTCCGTGCGTGCAGCGTGCGGGACAGGGTCGGCCAGCGAATTAGCGATGGGATTTTTTTTCCCCAAAAACTGAGCCGGGTCGGCTGCCCAGGCTCGACCCGGTGTTGGCTCCGCCAATGACTGCAATGTCCCAGCCACATACCGAAGAATGTGCTTGACTGCAGCCATGTGTTCTTGTGCCGGCTGCTCCATGAACCGTGACACAAATCCCATGCTGAATGAGAGATTCGGCCGAGTGTGCACGAGATAGCGCAGCATACCCACGACGCTGCGATATTCAGTGGTGTCCACTGGCTGCGCTGAGCTCACCCTACTTAGCTTGAACCGAGGCTCCATCGGGACATGACATGGGTTGCAACCCACCATGCCACTCCTCTCAAGGATCTTGACAGCATAACCTGACTGACAGAGATCAATACCGCCACTGTGTTGATGTACCTCAATGCCCAGATAGTAGTTAAGCTTGCCCAGATCACTCATTTCAAACTGTCTTCATCAGATCCATATGATGAACTGTCCAGCCTGCTTGCGCCGCTAGAGCTAGAAGGAGTTGCACTGATTCAAGCCTGGCCACTGGCGCGAACACCTCGTCATAGTCCACGCCTTGTCTCTGCACATACCCTTTTGCGACCAATCTCGCCTTGTACTTGATCACTGCGCCACTAGCATCCTTTTTCACCTTGTAAACCCACTTCAAACCGATGGGTCGGTGACCATGAGGAAGCACGCCAACCGATGGACCAGGTGTGATTGGCCTCGATGGATGCCATTTCTTCAGCCATAGCACGCCTCCAGCACGAGTGTTCTTCAGATTCGGTGAAGGAGCCAGGCTCTTCTCCGAAAGCCAGGTGCGGCTCATAGTCAGGATCTTCGTCGACATCGTCGATCTCTGGTGACTGTGGTGTGAGCGGCGTCTCTGGCTCATGTGGCTCCTTTTCCAGGTAACGGCGGTTGGGGACGACGATTCCGTCTCGGCCCCGTGTCTGCATGGGGTGCAGGGGTGCCGGTGCACCAGGCACCACCGGTGTGCCTGCAGATTGAGAGCCACTTGTTGATGCTTCTGACGAGCAACTCGAGCCAGCACTCCCTGATGTTGGCGTGGGTGGCGTGGGCGAGGACGACATTGGTGGCGTGGGCGCGTTGCTCCTCTCAGGGGAGCTTGGCGACGGAGGAGCAGGCGTGTTAGCGGGCGGTGTAGGGGCGGCTCGTGGGAATGCGCTGCCAGATATCACTGAGAATGGATCGATTACGAAAGACATGTCAGATGATGTCTCCTCCACGCCTGCCCAGTTCCAGGGGCGGTGCTCGTCGAAGACCACGTCATGCGATACGTGCACGCATCTGCCGACGGGATCGTACAAGCGATATGCCTTGCTCCCTGGTTCATAGCCGAAGAACACCATTGCCTTGCTCCTGTCGTCCAGCTTGTTCAGGTGTGGATGTGTGTCCTTGGCATGAGCGGTGCAACCAAAGACACGCAGGAAATCCACGCTCGGCTTCCGCCCGCTCCAAGCTTCGTAGGGCGTCTTGCCCTGCACGCTCCTTGTGTATGCGCGGTTGAGGACGAAGACGGCGGTAGACACCGCTTCTCCCCAGTACTGCGTTGGGACGCCCATGGCCTTGAGCATGCATCTTGCCATGCCCACCACTGTTTGGTTTCGGCATTCCACCAGGTGTGTACGGTGCAGTGAGATGCTGCTGGACAACGAGGCGGCGAGGTACGAGGACATCACATCCCCCGCGCAAGGAGATTCTCTGACGAGACTCAAAACGACGTAACTCCCCAGCCTCCCGTAAATCCCCAGCCCTAAACTCCGCCATCGGTAGCGCCGCCGGGGCAAAGACCCTCGGGGCGTGGCGGCGGCGGGGGCCCTTCCTCGTCGACGCCTGGTGGACGGCGGCCGGATCCCCTTCCTCGACGCATGGCGGGCGCGCGGATGGGTTGCGGCGGCGGCCTGCGCTGCGCCCCCTTCTCCCGTCGGCTCTCCCTCGGCCGCGCGGTTGGGATGGGCGGCGGCGGCCAGCGCTGCGGCCTCCCTTCTCCCGTCGGCTCTCCGCAGCACTCCGGCAGGGGCTGGTGGTGGGCGGCGGCCGGCTCATGGCCTGTCCCCCCGCCTCTCGCCGGTGAGTGGAGGCGATCTCGGGCTTCACCCGCGACACGAGGTCGCCCGGGGCAGCAGCCTTGGGTAAGACGGTGGAGGTGGCCCTCTTCTTCGCCGGAGAGGGTTGGCCTGCGGTTGGTGGTGGTGGATCTATCGATCTATCACCGCGTTCCGGCGGCGAGATGGATATGCTTGGAAGCCGACGACGGAGTCGCCGGTGGAGGGTTGGAGTGGCCAGCCCGGGATGGTCGCCGACGGGGGTCCGACCTGAATAGAGGCGGTGGTCCTAGGGTCTCTCTTGCGTGAAGAGGAAGACCGGAGGCCTGGACTCGTGATCTAGCCGGAGTGTTGAGTTCCGGAAGGCTCCGCCGGCGAATGTAACAGTGCTTTTTGCCTGGAGTTTGCTGGATCAGTGGTATTCGGTCGTGCGCACCCATACTTTTATTCCGACCGATTGGTTCTGGAGGGAGCGGCGCGAAGCTCTTTTTCTGTGTTGACATCAAGTGACTATGGATCCATGATGAAAGTCGGAAGAAGAGAAGTTCATGAAGGCCGGAGCGGAGGACTAGCTAAGGGAGGTTCAAGTCTCCGCGTTGTTGAACGACTTGCCTGGTGTTCCGGCTTCACAGCGTATGAAAGTGGGAGCGACAACACGTGAAGTTCAGTCCTACCTTTTAGGTGAAAATCCAAGGTCCGCCTTAATCCCTCGCCAATAACCTTGTTGGGCATTGTTTGAGAGCGGAGATATCTTCAGGTGAAAATCTAAGATCGTTGATCGGGCGACGATGGTGTTCGCGCACTGTTCCCTTCTTGGAGGCGTCGATTCGTATTTCGTGCTTGCTTGGCGGTGGATGGATCATTGAGTCCGAGATACTGTAGGACTTTTGTTTCTAGCTTTCTTTTTTCTTTTTGTGTGCATCCGTAGTGCCATTAGGTGGTGCGTTCTGGATGTAATAAGATTTTGATATTAATATATTCCCTTTATCGAAAAACGAGGCGAAGTCCTTGGAGTTGAACTCGCCGCCGCAATCACTGTTGAACGTGCCGCAGCTTCTTCCCGGTCTCGCGCTCCACGCGTGCCTGAAACCGACGAATAGCATGTGCGGCCTCGTCCTTGCTCTGCAATAGGATCAACCACATGAACCTGCTATGGTCATCAACGAGAAGAAGGAAATACTTCTTTCCTCCCGGAGTTGCAGGTGTGATTGGACCACAGAGGTCGCCAGAACCAGTTCGAGCGGCTTCGTGGCTCGGAACGTCGCCATCTGGGGAAATGGGGATCGACGTTGCTTCCCGACCAAGCAGGCGTCGCACACCTGCTCGACGTGTTCGATGAGAGGGAGGCCGCGGACCATGTTGTCGCGCCAGCCTTGCGAGCCCATCAAAGTGCTGATGGCCGAACCTTCCATGCCAGCGCCATGTATCCTCCGTGGCATGCGCCGCTAGGCACACCGGTTTGACGAGCTGGAGCCGGATGATGTAGAGGCGATTCCGTGCATGCGGAACTCTGGCAAGGATGCGCTGCCTCCTGTCGCGCACAGTCATGAAACCGTCTTTGACAAGGGTTGGCCACCCAATCTCGTCGAGTTGGCCCATGGAGACGATGTTGCTCTTGAGCCGTGGGATCCAGTATACCTGCGTCAGCGCAGCGCGCGGTGTTCGTCTCCAGAGATGGCGAACAGAACCGTCCCACCTCCATGGATCGCTACGAGTGAGCCGTCCCCAAACTTCACGGTGCCTGGCACGCAGCAGCCTCGTCGCCGGTCATATGGTTGGATGCACCGGTGTTAAGGTACCAGGCAGCGTCGACGTCGCTGGGTTCCGTCGGAGCACGGCTCGCGCACGTTCTTCGTTCAAGAAGACGTGATCACCAGCCTCGACGTGAGCAGCTGATGCCGTTGGTGATGCGGCGCTTGCTGTCACCGTCAGGGACACCTCCCTGACCATCAGAAGGCTTGGATCAGCGTCGGCGGCGGCGGCATGTGCCTGTGCAAGGTGCGCCTCCTCTCGCTTCTTCTTACGACATTCACGCGCCCAGTCCTGCGATGCCGCAGTAGTGACACTTGTCGCGATTACCGGCTGCACCCTTGCCGCCCTTGTTCCTGTCGGCGTCAGTACCGGTGGTCGCCTTCCCCCTTCCATTGTTGTTCCCGCCACGGTTGCGGTCGCACCCTTTTCCCCGCTGTTGTCCACCAGAGAAGCCACTCCTGCCGGCGCCATTGTTGGTGTCGCGTTTCTGGCATGCTCGCCACTCCTCCTCTGCCAGAAGGAGGCGACCACCCGTGTCAGCCTCTAGTGCGCCGCGTCCTTCAGACGCAGCGAGGCGCTTCCTCGATGGTCATGTCATTGAGGTCCAACAGGGTTTCGATCGAGCACGCCATCTGCGCGTACTGCCCTGGAACCACAGAGGAATTTCTGCACTGCCTTGAGCTCGTCAATATCGTCGCCCAGCGATTGCAGTTCGCTGACGATGCTCGAGACCCGCAGGGAGAAATCCTGAGTGCCTCGCCGATCTTGAACGCGAGATTCTCGAACTCCTTCCGCAGCTTCTGTCGACGCACATCATACAGAAACCTTATGGCATGCGAACCAATTTTTTGTAATAGTAGACACACATCATGTTGACGGGAAATTCTTTATTGAAGTATGCATCAATTTACTGTCACCAGATCATACACAGCAAGAATGCTCCAAGGTTACCACTTGCCCTAACCACAACTCTAGCTTTGCGAATCAAATTACCCTGCAAATTTTGTGCTCACTTGAACAACCTAGTCATCAAAATGAATTTCGCTACTCTGTAAAAGGTGGCAACCCCCATTCGGTCGGATTGAAATCCAACAGGGAAATGAGAACTTGGTCAGCTTGTTTGTGGTACGAAACATCCAGCCTCGGATCTGGAACCATCACCGCATGCCTGCAAATAAACAAATAGTTTCAGTTTTTACATTGTAGCAAAAATGCAGTTGTTTGCGCAGATGTAGCTGTAGTCGCCACTTACATTCCAGCATTCTTAGCTGCTCCTACACCTGATGGTGCATCTTCAAATACCAAGCAGTTACTGGGTTCTACATTACCCTAAGAAATGAAATACAAAGCAACTGCATCAGGGCGAGAAAGAGGTCGCACAGTGTCTTGAAGGAAGTAGTGATTACAAGAGTTCTGCAATGATAATTCTAGTACAGTACCTCAAACCTCCTCATGGCAGCAAGGAAAATATCAGGAGATGGCTTGCCAGCCTTCACCTCTGGATCATCCCCCATTACAACGTGATGCATCAGGGCAAACATTTCCTGGTGGTTCTGTGTCTTCAGTGCAAAATGACGTTTATGGGATCTGATGATACCATAAAGAAAAAACAAATCATTTTTTACACGAGTCAAAATTAGTAAGGAACTAAGATCAATGAAGAAAAAGCGCAGCGCACAAAATGAAGGTGAAATGATTAACTTAGAGAAATTACCCTGTCGCAACACAGATAGGTATTTTGTTTGCATGGAGATGATGAATCAAGCGTAGCACCCCTGCAAGATGAATGATTTCATGTACCGATGATTAGCAATATCATATGCATATATTTAACCAGACATACTAAGTCACTTATGTGCCAAAACCAGTTCAAATAAACAAGAAAAGACAACCGCAATGACACATCTAATTTAGCAGTGAGTAAGAAAGCCAATGGTGTTCAAATAGTGATTTTTCACTTCCAACAGAGAGAGATTCTTTTGGTTTGTTCAGTTAGTGATTACATCTGATTATTAACTTGAAGTCTTGTGATTATATCAACTGAAGGTTGATTTTAATGCTAACATTGTTACGAAATAAAGAACAACCAAAACTAAGTCCCTCAAATTCCCCAATTTCCGTTCCTTTGAACCCTAAAATTCAGACAGAGATAATAACATACTACTTTAAAAATTAAATCAGATGTTCACACAAAGTGATTCAATTGATACTTCTTTTTCGCGAAAACGCAAAAGACTTGCGTTTCGATGCATTGATAGAAAAGAAGGTTTTATGTACAAGTCTGAGGCCGGACGAACACCACACCGTACAACTCGACCCAAGAAAGGAAAAAACCTAGTCTATGGGAGCAGAAGGCGCACACCCCGGGCTCCCGCGTCCGCCCATTGTCGCGCCTCCGCCACGATGTCGCTCAACAGGGTTGTCACCGAAGTCCGCGCGTTGTCAAAGACCACCGCGTTTCGATGCTTCCATATCCACCATGCCGTAAGCATGATAATCGACGAAGTGCCTTTGCGCAACTGGCGAGGGGCGGTCCGCACCACCAGCGACCACCACACCGCGAAGTCGCCCTCGGCCGTGGGAGGGCCTGAAGTGGATCGAATCCATGACAGCACCTCAAACCAAACCATCCTGGAGAACGAACAGCCTGTGAGAAGATGGTGCATGGTCTCCGTGGACTGGTCACAAGCGGCAGCTGGGGGTATGCGGCAACCCCATCCGGCCAGCCTCTCCGTCCAACATCCGTCAAGACAGGCCAACCACACGAAGAATTTCACCCTCGGCGGCGCCCAGGATTTCCAGTTCAGCTTCCAAGCCTGCGATTATCGCCCCTTGAAAGAGGGCGTCATAGCAAGAACCGGAAGAGACGAGTACTGGCCATCCGTCGTCCAGCGCCAGATCATCCTGTCCGGATCAGCCGAGAGTTGGGTATCCCTGAGCCGGCTCCACAGCTGCACATACTGCCATAGTGCCAGAGCGCTCGGTGCCCCCACTATATCAGCGATACACGTGCGGTCCAACAGGGCTTGGCGAACCGTGCGTGCCTTTCTCCGGCGCTTCGGTACCAACGCTACACCTCAGGCGCCACCTCCTTCATGGCTTTGCCGTCCAGCCACCTGTCCTCCCAGAAAAGGGCGGATTCCCCATTCCCGATCACCATGGTGGTGGAGACCGCGAAGGCATCCAGCTCCGTCTTCGAGAAGTTCATGAGCCCGCGCCAAGGTTGCAGGGGTCAGTATGCATCCTGCAGATCCACCTCACCCTTAGGCTGATAGCAGTGCGAGCAAGGTCCGGAATCCCGAGGCCTCTGAGCCGCAGAGGTCGACAGACCCGTGCCCAGCTGACATGGCAGTGCCCCCCCATTGGCATCAGCTATGCCGGCCCAGAGGAAACCCCTCAGGATTTTGTTGACCTGCTTCAGGACGGTTTTGTTGACACCTAACACCATCAGCTGGTGCAGCGGGATAGCTGCGAGGACCGAGCGAATAAGTGTGAGGCGTCCTGCCCTGGGCATCAAAGCCGCCCTCCAGGTGGGAAGTTTGTCGGCAAGCCGGTCCACCAGTGGCTGGAAAGAGGCAGCCGTCAGTCTCCTGATGGACAGTGGTATGCCGAGATACTTCACCGGGAACGGCGCTAGCTGACAACCCATGAGCTCAGCAGCGCCAGAGGCTTCATCATCCGAGCACCCGATCGGGGATACCGAGCACTTGGCGAAATTGGTATGCAGCCCTGATGCCATCCCAAAGAGCTCCACGATACCGCGAACAGCTCGCATTTCCGTCTCATCTGGGTGACAGAAGATCACCACATCGTCCGCATAGAAGGAGACCGATGTCAGCAAGTCCCGTCTAGCAAGGTGCCTCAAGACCCCAGCTCAATGGCTTTCGCCAAGATCTTGTTGAGTGAGTTCATCACCAGCGCAAACAGCAATGGTGATAGGGGGTCTCCCTGTCTCAGACCCCTCCGATGCCAGATGGGGGGGCCTGGCTCGCCATTGAGCAACACCCTAGTACTCGCAGTGGATAGGAGGATGGAAACCAACTCGCGAAACCTCGGGCCAAACCCAAGTTTGCGCAGGACCTCCAGAAGGAAGCCCCACGAAACAGAGTCGAAGGCACGAGCTATATCCAACTGTCAATTGATACTTCTAGTTCCTTATTTTGCTGTCATGTGACATTAGACAAGCAATTACAGCTGTTGATTATAATACTTTTTTAGAGCAACCTGCTAATTACATTAACATGCTAAATTCTTCTACAGCTCAAATTCCTTTTATTTTTTAACGCTTCGTCTAGCAAGCTATCAACGCAATGAATGAACTATGAAAGAGATAGTGCTCCTACAATCAAAAACAAGCAAGCAAGTAAGCAAGCCGTTCTCACCGGGCAGGATGACGCAGGAGGGGAAGAGCTCCTGCAGCATGCTCTCGCGCTCCTCGAGGAACTGCTCCGGAGTGAGCAGGCCGGTGAGGCCGCACTCGTCGACAAAGATGCGCGCCGACTCCGTGGCCTTCTTGCCCATCATCTTGGCCTTGAGGGACCAGTCGAACACCTTGCCGTACCTCGCGAGGATCTTCTCCTGCACCTCCGTGTAGAACCCCTCCGTGTCTGCACCCGTCCACACCAAACGAAACACAATCAGTGTTAAACCACCATGAGTCCATGACATTGAGCATCGGGCAAACGGACATCCTCATATAATACGGGAGAAATAATCGAGCTATGGCCGAGAAGCTATCAAATCCAGCCATCCAGGAAGCTATCGACAACCCAAGAACCAGCAGCTTCTAGTAGGGGGCGCGGCAAGGAAAAGCGGGGAGCAGATACCTAGGAGAAGCCCGTCCATGTCGAAGATGACGTGCGTGACGGTGGCCCTTGTTGCCGGCGCCGGCGCTGCCTGCCCCTCGCCGGAGTCCATCGATGCCATTGGCGCGCGAGAGAGATCTGGGGAATTTCTGTGCGAATCTCGGCTGACCGGTGTACGTGCTCGCGAGAGCGGCGTCCGTCCGGTGCCCACCAAGGTAATGGGCCTCAGAATATCATGGGCCGGGCAGGGCCTGAACTCGCTACACCCCTACCTCGATGAAAGATCATCGATATGCGCCACATGGCCTCGTACGGTTCTTAATTTTGGCCCATGGATTTCGACGCGATGGGTCCAGCCTGGAACCTCTTCCTTCACGCCTGCTAGATCAATGTACGGTTGGATCGTTCTAAAAAAAAAGCTTGGATCGATTACCATTATTTATATCTAGTTGAATGCCCGTGCTTCGCCACGACGTCTTAATTGTTCTTAGTGTCACACATAAATATTTTTGAACAAACGTAAAGTGCACATAAATGCATATACATTGCAAATCAGCTACTCCCTCCGATTCATATTAATTGACTTCAATATGGATGTATCTAAATCTAAAATATGTCTAGATACATTTATATTAGAGTCAATTAATATGAACCGAAGAGAGTAGCAAGCATTATATTTTCAACATAGACTAATCACAAAAAACATGTACATCAGTCCGGTTTCCTAGTTGCTGAAGAGCTTCGGTGCGTGTCACTTTCTAAAGGCAAACTAATTCGGCCCTTGTAGTATCATGATCTCTCACATATTAGTTATGTAATGTCATATTCCCTCCGTCCATAAAAAGATGTCGAAGATTAGTTTAAATTTGGCTGTATTTATACACCAAAAGATGTTTAGATACATCTAAATTTAGACAACCTTCCAATATCCGTTTACAGACCGGGGTAGTATTATTTCAGGGTAGAACCCAGTTGCACTATATGGCCTGGATGCTTAATTGGGTTTTATACAAGCATAGCCAAATGAATCTGGAAGCACAATATAATATAACAGAGACAAACCACTGCATTTTATTGAGCAGGATTTTTTTCGAATTTTCAACCGGGGGGGGGAGAGGTTCCCCACCTGAATTATATTGAAAAAAGGGGCAAATCCTCAGATGGTTACAGCAGAGGGGGGGAGAGGGAGAGAGAGAGAGAGAGAGAGAGAGAGAGAGAGAGAGAGAGGAGAGGAGAGTTTGAACAAAAAACAGAAGAGAGATGGCAAGGAGGGAGGAGAGGGCTAGGAGCCTCCCAGGCAACCACGCCAAGCGTCAACATGAGGCCGTTGCTCGGCGGGGAAACGGCCGGGCTGGAGAGCCGCGTCGTCCTTGCAGAGCTTGAGAAGGAGTGGGAGGGAGGGTGCAGTATCCCTGAAGACGGCAGCATTCCGTTGCTTCCATAGCTGCCAGTAGCACAGAAAGGCAAACGTCGACGCCGTTTCTGCTGCAACCGAGTGCGGCATATGCAGGAGGTGGAAGTCGCGGACATGTGCATGCGGCGGCACGGTGACACCCACCGCAGCCCAATGATGACCCACAAGTATAGGGGGTGTATCGTAGTACTTTCGATAAATAAGAGTGTCGAACCCAGCGAGGAGCAGAAGGTGTTGACAAACAGTTTTGATAAAGGATTCACTGTAAATGCTCACAGAAAAGTTTTCAGGGGGTTTTGATATAGCAGATAAATAAAGTACAAGTAAGTAAAATGCGAGAGTAATAACTGCAGCGAGTGGCCCAATCCTTTTTAGCACAAAAGACAAGCCGGTTTTTTACTTATAATGACCAAACGTTCTTGAGGACACACGGGAATTTAGTCTAGTGCTTTCGCTTCATATAGTTGATTAATCTTCATTGTTTTGATAAGTGTTGTGTGAGTGAACCTATGCTAATGCATCGCCCTTCCTAGGACTAATACATACTTGTGATTAAACCTCTTGCAAGCATCCGCAAATACAAGAAAGTAATTAAGATAAATCTAACCACAGCCTTAAACTCTGAGATCCTGCTATCCCTCCTGCATCGATATACCAACGGGGGTTCAGGTTGCTGTCACTCCGGCAACCCCATAATTAGAAAACGTATACAAGATGTATTCCCCTAGGCCCATAAAGGTGAAATATCATGTAGTCGACGTTCACATGACACCACTAGAAGAATAACACCACAACTTAAATATCAAACCATTAAATATTACTCAACATAGTTCACTACTAACATTTAGACTTCACCCATGTCCTCAAGAACTAAACGAACTACTCACGAGACATCATATGGAACATGATCAGAGGTGATATGATGATTGGTAACAATTTGAACATAAACCTTGATCCAATGGTTTCACTCAATAGCATCAATAACAAGGAGTAATCAACACCGGGAGAGTTTCCCCTATGAAATAATCAAGATTCAACCCAAGATGTTACAGCGGAGACGAGGTGCAGCGGTGGAGATGGCGGTGTCGATGGTGGAGATGATGATGATGATGATCCCAATGAAGTCCAGCTCGATGACGGTGACGATGGCGACGATTTCCCCCTCCGGGAGGGAATTTCCTGGCGGATTTCTGCCCACCGGAGAGCTCTTTTCTCTCTGGTGTTTTTACGCCCGCAGAGGCGGCTGTGTCTATCCTCGATGCCTCCCAGCACCTTAGGGTTCTCGGGAGATGAAGTACGCGAAGGAGAGATGGCCGAGGAGGGTCGTGGGCCCCCTCCCCACATGGCGGCATGGCCAGGGTGGAGCCCGCGCCGGCCTATGGGGGGCCCATGGCGGCCCTCCTTGATGACCCACAAGTATAGGGGGTGTATCGTAGTACTTTCGATAAATAAGAGTGTCGAACCCAACGAGGAGCGAAGGTGTTGACAAGCGTTTCGATGAAGGATTCACCGTAAATGCTCACAAACAAGTTTTTAGGGGTTTTGATATAGCAGATAAATAAAGTACAAGTAAGTAAAATGCGAGAGTAATAATTGCAGTGAGTGGCCCAATCCTTTTAGCACAAAGGACAAGCCGGTTTGTTTACTTATAATGACCAAACGTTCTTGAGGACACACGGGATTTAGTCTAGTGCTTTCATAGTTGATTAATCTTCATTGTTTTGATAAGTGTTGTGTGGGTGAACCTATGCTAATGCACCGCCCTTCCTAGGACTAATACATACTTGTGATTATACCCCTTGCAAGCATCCGCAAATACAAGAAAGTAATTAAGATAAATCTAACCACAGCCTTAAACTCTGAGATCCTGCTATCCCTCCTGCATCGATATACCAACGGGGTTCAGGTTGCTGTCACTCCGGCAACCCCACAATTAGCAAACAAATACAAGATGTACTCCCCTAGGCCCATAAAGGTGAAGTATCATGTAGTCGGCGTTCACATGACACCACTAGAAGAATAACACCACAACTTAAATATCAAACCATTAAATATTACTCAACATAGTTCACTACTAACATTTAGACTTCACCCATGTCCTCAAGAACTAAACGAACTACTCACGATACATCATATGGAACATAATCAGAGGTGATATAATGGTGAATAACAATCTGAACATAAACCTTGATCCAATGGTTTCACTCAATAACATCAATAACAAGTAGTAATCAATACCGGGAGAGTTTCCCCTATGAAATACTCAAGATCCAACCCTAGATGTTACAGCGGAGACGAGGTGCAGCGGTGGAGATGGTGGTGTCGATGGTGGAGATGATGATGATGATGATGATCCCAATGAAGTCCAGCTCAATGACGGTGACGATGGCGACGATTTTCCCCTCCGGGAGGGAATTTCCCCGACGGATTCCTGCCCGCCGGAGAGCTCTTTTCTCTTTGGTGTTTCTCCGCCCCGCAGAGGCGGCTGTGTCTATTCTCGCTTATCCCCCATGCCTTAGGTTGTCGGGACGAAGAAGTACGCGTAGGAGAGGCGCCAGAAGGGGGCTGTGGGCCCCCTCCCCACAAGGCGGCGCGCCAGGCCTGGGGCCGCGTCGGCCTATGGGGGGCCCATGGCGGCCCGCTCGGTCCCTCCTTTTGGTTGGCTTCGTCTTCTGGAAAAATAAGATGTTCTGTAATTTCCGTCAATTGTTGATCTTCGAAATATGGTGTCCTGACGGTGCTTTTTCCAGCAGAATCCTGACTCCGGTGAATAATTCTCCAATAATCATGAAACATGCAAAATAGGTGAAATAACATAAGTATCATCTCTAAATATGAAATATATCAATGAATAACAGCAAATTATGATATAAAATAGTGATGCAAAATGGACGTATCAACTCCCCCAAGCTTAGACTTCGCTTGTCCCCAAGCGAAACTGAGCTCGATAAACAAGACCACATGTTTATGGCGTGAAGAGTCGATAAATAAAATACGGACAAGAAGCATCACACTTATTAATTCACACAAGACATTCTAGTAAACATTTTCCTCCTATAACTCAACTTGAAATAAGTAAAGAGAAATCACAAATAAATGTGCATAGGAAATCATAATTGGTTATGGAAAACTTTGTTCTTGGTCAAAGAACTATTAACAGATTGTACTTATCTTCTAAGCAAAGCCTTTATATTAGAACTTATATGGTAGGGCTTTCATCCTTAATCATAACAATCTCCTCATAATCATTGATAGCCTTCAAAGTCATATTCATTCAGATAAAATTTGTACTAAACAAGGAAAAATAAAAGGCATGATTAACTAGATGATAGCATAAATGGTTGGATCACAACAACTCAATTTCTTGCTTAAGATAGAGGGAAATAGGTTTACCGACTCAACATAAAAGTAAAAGAAAGGCCCTTCGCAGAGGGAAGCAGGATTAAATCATGTGCTAGAGCTTTTAAGCTTTGAAATCATATAAAGAGCATAAAAGTAAGATTTTGAGTGGTGTTTGCTGTTATCAACGAATGGTAGTGGCACTCTAACCCCCTTGCCAAACAGACCTTCCAAGAGCGGCTCCCATGAAGGATGTTATCTCTACCAGCAAGGTAGATCATCCCCTTCTCTTTTGTTTACACATGTATTTTAGTTTTATTTATGGATGACACTCCCCCCAACCTTTGCTTTCACAAGCCATGGCTAACCGAATCCTCGAGTGCCTTCCAACATTTCTCATACCATGGAGGAGTGTCTATTGCAAAATTAAGTTGCTTACTGATAAATCAGGGCAAAACATGTGAAGAGAATTATTAATGAAAGTTATTAATTGGGGCTGGGAACCCCGTTGCCAGCTCTTTTTGCAAAATTATTGGATAAGCGGATGTGCCGCTAGTCCATTGGTGAAAATCCGCCCAACAAGATTGAAAGATAAAACACCACATACTTCCTCATGAGCTATAAAACATTGACACAATTAAGGAGTAATATAGTTTGAATTGTTTAAAGGTAGCACATGAAGTATTTACTTGGAGTGGCGCAAAATACCACATAGTAGGTAGTTATGGTGGACACAAATGGCATGGGTTTGGTTTAAGGTTTGGATGTATGAGAAGCATTCCCTCTCAGTACAGGTCTTTGGCTAGCAAGGTTGATTAGCAAGCATAAGAGTTGAGGGAAACAAACAAATATACATGTGATAGAAACAATCATGCATATTCCTTGTAAGCACAAGCAATTTTAACTTCAGAATACTAAACTCATTAGCTAACAAGAAAGAAAGATAATAAAGTAATATATCTACATGTATTTCCTCTTTTATTTAAACTCAAAGTGTTGTTGCTATTGACCAATGCTAAGTTTGCCAAAACCAAATAGATTTACTTGATGCTCCCAAAGTGATATCAATACTAATGTCAAGAGTAATCATATAACAGAAATTGCAAACTAAAATAAGGTGTGCAAAAAGTAAATGATAAGACTTCTCATTAATATTCCATAACGATAACTCACACCAACGGATACATAGATAACTAACTAAGAGAGAGATACTTCCACACTGCAAACCATCTTATATGATAACTTCCCTACTCATGATATGACACTACATGATAGTAAAAGGATAAAGATAGTGATGATGTGATACTGCGGCACTCCCCAAGCTTGGAACAAACCAAGGGGATGCCAATACCAATGATGAATTACTCCTTCGGTGATGGTGGATTCCTCTCGACAAGCTTCTTAACGAGCTCCTTTAGCTCATCAATCTCATAGGCGAGGTTGCGGATCAGCTCCGAGTTGTGCTCGACGCGGTTAATGAGTATATCAGATGGCGAATCCCAACTCTTAGAGTTATGGGCTTTCTATTTTCGTGCCCTCAGGTCCTTAGTTGTACTCAGTTTTCCCCAGCTCCTTAGTTTTTCCTCAGTTTTCCCCAAGCCCTTGTTTGAAACCCGCAGAAGCAGCTCAGACGGCAGGATTCCCGTTTAGTTGACCGTCTGTCACGTGTGGGGCCGCGTCTTGTGGGGCCACGTCGTGTGGGCCCGCGTCGCGTGGGGCTGGTAGAAAGGGACCGCGTGGGACAGACGAGAAGCGTTTGGTTGCACGTGAGCAGGAGCTGGGTTCTGTCTCTCTCGGCCCCAAATTGGCATTATTAAGTGCACCTTTTTCCCCTCTTTCTCTCTGTCCTTTTCACCAAATTAGTATAAAATCTAGAGAAGCTTGCATTTCTGACTTTCTTCAATTATTTGTGCCTTTTGGCCCTCGTTGTTTGCCCAATATGGCAGCAAATCTAGTACTCCCTCTGGTCCATATGTATGTAGTTAAATCTAGAAGCAAATCTCCAGGATAATGTACGATAAATTCACAGTCATAGTAAATCAAGAAAACTAAGTACGGCCAACAAAATATAGTAGACTAGGGATAGATAATCCCTAGATAATATGGATAGATAATAGGCTGCATACACAGCAGCCAACATAGTAACAGGTTCTTCACAAGCACCATCATACTAACATAACAACAAGGGATCCCTAGCTAACAACAAAGGGATCCCAACAACAAACTAGGAGGCAGCAGCAGCAGCAGCACACGTCCAGGACTCCGCCTACCCCATCTGGCTCTGCCTCCACTTGTTGCTCTTGCTCCCCTTGGGAGCCTTGGGCTTGAGCGGAGGCATGCGCCCGGCGGAGATCTCCACCCGCTGCAAGCTGCGGAGGTGCATGCCGAGCGCCCCGTGCTTGGCGCGGAAGGAGTGGACGTTCACCGTCGTGCCGATGTTGGGGAAGGTGTTGCTGATGTTCTCAGCATGCGTGACGAGGCAGTTGAAGTCCGTGGCGCCGAGTCTCCTGGTGCAGAAGGGGCACCTGTACACCTCCTTGGCGAAGTAGGAGATGTACTGGCCGACCTGCAGCCTCCGCAGCACTTGGCGAGTCTTGACGTCCTCCTCCTCTTCGTCGCTGCCGACGTCGCTGCCAGACATCTGATCCATATCAAACAGAAACTAGTGAATGAGTTGCAACGATGACTAACGTACATGATAACAAAGTTAAGAAAAACAGAGTCAGCCTCAGTTAGAGTGGACATGATTATATATCTACAGGGAAGGTGTTAGCGAACTAAAGCTCATGCACAACAGATTTGTACACAGCAATGGTTCGCTGAACCCTCCCTGTAAAAATTTGTGCCCAACCATTCATCATAGGCAAAGAAACAGATTCTAGATCTGAACTAGATCTGAACTTGAACACATTCGAGATTATTTGCAAAATTAAACGGTTGATATCTTTTGATTAGTGCATAAAATAACTGATTGAGATCCCATGATTACTTGCATAAATTAACTGATTGAGATCCAATATTACTTGCATAAATTAACCGAACAGCCGAACCCCAAATCTTAAACGAAATCAAGAAGTGATCAAAACAAAATGGAATAAAATCGGCGCAAATATTAGCCCAATACTCATCCATCTACAGATCCATCTACACCAGCAAAAATAGGGTTCAAAAAGGAATGGGGAACAAAAAAGGAAGCAAACCGTAGTTACCTCGTTCCATGGGTCCTCCAGGGAGGTGTCGTAGGGGTTCGGGGGCGGGACGTACGGCGCGGGGTCGTAGGGGTCCCATCCCGCCGGGATCTGACTGCCACCGGCGGCAGCAGCCTCCGATGCACCGGCGACGGCGGCGGCGGCGGCGGCGTCGTCGTCCGTAGAGGGGACGGCGCCGAAGATGGAGGCGTCGCGCTTTGAGCCAACCTCGACGATGGGATTGGCATTCTCCTTGTCCATCTCTCCGGCGGAGGAAGAGGAAGAGGGAGAGGGAGAGGGTTTTTTGCTTTGGAGAAGATGATGGGACGTGAGAGAGTTGGCGATGCGTGAGCGAGTGAGAGTGACAGAGAGAGTGCGAGGAGGCGTCTATAAAGGCGAGGGGTGGTTAATGCGACCCGCGTCCTACGCGTGCACAGGTGCACGTCTGCACGTCTTGGACTTCTGCAACGCGACACGCGTCCACGATTGCACGTCTCGACTTCTCCACCGCGACCCGCGTCTACGCGTCAACAATTGCACGTGTCCTCGAGTCTAACCCTGGAAATTTAGATATACTCAGGTATACCCTCGAGTCTTATACTAGCATTTTTTGTGTGCTCAATTTTCCCCTCGAGTGCTAATACTGGCTAGTGCAATATACTCAGTTTTACCCTCAAGTGGCTGGTCAACAGAGAGTCAACAAATGGGATTAACTAGTTAAATGAGTCATTTAATGTGCAAAAAAATCCTAAAAAGAGTGGCACTTACTCATGGAGTCTTTACCACAAATTGCCACTTCTCAAATCATAGATAAATCATAGATAAATCAAGTTTTACCACAAATTGCCACTTCTCAAATCACCTAGTAGCTATGAAGGTGCATGGTTTTCCACAATAAGCCCTTCCCAAAACAGCTTCCCCCAAATCATACTTTGTCTAAATGAGGCCACAATTCTCACACTGATGTATATTGGTATTGCAAATAGTTTGAGGTAGGCCAAGATGGGTTTCATTGTACAAAACAAGCATTTTCCATTTTTTAAATCTCATATTTGAATCCCTTAGTCTATTTACTACTCAGGTGCCCTTGGTTTCTTGATAGTACTCAGTTTTGCCCTCTCTCTTCACAAATTCTCGCAGACGTGCATCATCGCCCTGATTGGTCTAGCCCATGTCACGCGGATCGTGCCCGCCGACCGTTGGCGTTATTTTTCACGCAAAAAATGATAAACCATCACCGATTTGTTGTTACCATTACTTTTCACGCAAAAAAAATGATAAACCATCACCGATTTGTTGTTGCCATTACTTTTCACGCAAAAAAATGATAAACCATCAACAATTTGATGTAGCCATTACTTTTCACGCAAAAAAATGATAAACCATCAACAATTTGTTGTAGCCATTACTTTTGACGCAAAAAAATGATAATAAACCATCACCGATTTGTTGTTGCCATTACTTTTCACGCAAAAAATGATAAACCATCACCGATTTGTTGTTGCCATTACTTTTCACGCAAAAAATGATAAACCATCAACAATTTGTTGTAGCCATTACTTTTCACGCAAAAAATATGATAAACCATGCATCACCGATTTGTTGTTGCCATTACTTTTCACGCAAAAAAATGATAAACCATCAACAATTTGTTGTAGCCATTACTTTTCACGCAAAAAATGATAAACCATCTATCTTTGTATAGAATGATAAACCTATCACGTATGATTTTTGAGGTCATTTAGAGAAGGCAGAAAAAACCTAATTTGTTACAAAAGCTGGTTTCAGTGAGACCTAACCAAGTTTGGCATACATGATGGCATACCTATAACAACAAGGAATATCTAAAAGGGAAAGTTTCAGAAAATTTGAAATTTAGGGTGAAAATGATGCCATACATGATGCTGTTTTTCGAGGTTTTGACCTGAAAATCAATTGGGTATTATAAAGGGAAATAAAATGTTCGAAAAATGTAAAAACGAAACAATCTATCTATCTATGTATAGAAGATCAGCTGTATGAAATTTGAGGTTATTTAGAGAAGGTAGAAAAAATCACCTTGTTAGAAAAGCTGGTTTCAGCGAGACGAAACGGCATGCGCTTAAGCAAAGTGATTTTTTCGAACATCTCCAAATGACCCCAAATTTTCCATACATGATGCCATACGTGTAACAACAAGGAACCCTATCTAAAAAGTGTCAAAAAAGTTTGCCCAACCGTATAGCTCTATCAAAAAGAACCTCACCATGGCGCTAGTATAATTTTGGGATAGTTACAAACTTTCGTTACCTAACCTTCAACATGAAACTTGTTTCAAATTCATTTTGGCCTACAAGAAACAAATCCCAACTTGATTCGAGCACCACAGCCTCCAAACGATGCCGATGCCGATATCGGCATGGTCAGAACGGCTATGCTCGCCGCCACTGCTAGGTCAACGTCGGGATGCACCCTCAATCCCGTCCCCTCATTCGATCACTGACACACCAGAGATACCGCCGAGGCCAATGCCGAACGTACATGCTGATGCCAATGCCGAACATGCATGCACGCCGCTGTGGGCACGGCCACGCCGACCCGCTATGCTGGACGCCACAGACCGCCGCGAGGTCTTTCCCTTCGCCACCACACTCTCCTAGCACCCACCTATACACGCCAGAAAGGAGAGACACTAGTTTTCTCTACATTGCTCGCGTTCGTGTCCGACACGGTCAGTCAAAGTTTTGAGGTGGTCGTCGATGTCGTCGACCATTTCTTCTCTTCTTTGCATGGTTAAACGTGTCTAGTTCATATCTATCTAATGCGTCTGGTCTCGCCTCATGCAGTTCTTTGTGGACGTCGATCTCATCTCGGCACCCCGCATGCCACCTCCTCCGTGCCATCGCTGTAGAGCTCCGTTTAAAAATCTAATCCTACCCGTGTATTGCCCCTTGTATCAGCGTCATGGCCCCACTTGTCATTTGATATACCGAAGCCCCACTCGTTCGCGTTTTGGTCAGGGATACAACGATGCTTACGGTCAAACAAAGATGCATGGTCTGACGTGTCTTTGCAGGCTCTACATGGCCCCACTAGTCAGAAGATAACGGTCAACCGTCGGGCAACCGGCCGTTACATCACGTGTGATGGTTTCAGACAAACGTTTGGGTAAAACTGAGGAAAAACTAAGGAGCTGGGGAAAACTGAGCACAACTAAGGACCCGAGGGCACGAAAATAGAAATCCCTAGAGTTATTTCCCCACTCCTTAGCTTCAGGCTTCATCTTTCCTGCAGTGTTAGAACGATCCATATCCCAACCACTAGGCAATACTGCCTTGGGAGTCCTTTCAATTTGACGACTATAGATTAGAGTGCGGAAAGGGTTGTCAATGCCTGGAGGAGATGTCCTTGGAGCTAGGAAGCGACGTGGGACTCCTCCTCCGGTGCTGATCCGTGCGCTTTTCTTGGCGTTGAACGGGTTTGCTACCACGCCAATGCTTGCGACGGTGGCGCGCGGGTATACTCGCGGAACTTCCTCCACTTCTTCTTCATCCTCGCTCTCGACTTCTTCCTTCAAATCGGGGTCTTGAATATCTTCCTCCAAAGGCCCCTTGTCTTTGTTGTTGGAGACCATGGTGCTTCTAGATCAAAACAGATCCTGGCAGAAAACAGCTCGAAACAAAACACGACGAGAAAACGATATACGGACCTCCAGGGGTCCGGGGGATTATATAGCAAATATTTTCACGACAAAAGGAAAGTACCAGGCCGAAAACGAGTGGAAACGGGACGCCGAGGGGCTGTCCCCATAGGGCGGCGTGGCCAGGGTGGGGCCCGCGCCGGCCTATGGGGGCACGCCCTCGCGCGTCTCCTCCACTCCGTTTCGATCTCGTAATTTTTCATATTTTCCATAAACAGCAGAAATATTGTTCGGAAAGTTAAACGCGGACTTTTTATTACTAAAACTGTTACCTATTCAAAGTCGAACTCTGCAGAACTGTCAATTTGGTCTTTGATGAAAGCTTCCGGAGTCATCACTTGAATAACATCAATATCTTCATTATAAGAATCTCCAGAAATATAATGCTTGAGTCTTTGTCCATTCACCACTTGTGTAGCATCATCTTTCAGCGAGGCAATTTTTATTGCTCCTGAACGATACACCTCCTCAATGACATATGGTCCTTCCCATTTTGAGAGTAATTTCCCTGCAAAAAATCTGAGACGAGACCGATACAATAGGACTTTATCTCCAACATTAAATTCTCTTTTAATAATTCTTCTATCATGCCATTTCTTAACTTTCTCCTTAAAAAGTTTAGCATTTTCATAAGCTTCACTTCTCCATTCATCTAAAGAACTCAATTGTAGCAATCTTTTCTTACCGGCTAGTTTAAAATCTTTATTAAGTTCTCTTATAGCCCAATAAGCTTTGTGCTCTAGTTCTAAAGGTAAATGACAAGCTTTTCCATACACCATTTTATAAGGAGACATTCCCATAGGATTTTTATAAGCAGTTCTATAAGCCCACAATGCTTCCTTTAACTTACTAGTCCAATTTTTTCTAGATTTATTAACAGTCTTTTGCAAGATAGATTTAATTTCTCTATTTGATAATTCTACTTGCCCACTAGTTTGAGGATGATAAGCTGAAGCAATTCTATGATTAATACCATATCTAGCAAGAGTTTTTCTAAAACCACCATGAATAAAGTGAGAACCTCCATCAGTCATAATATATCTAGGTACTCCAAATCTAGGAAAAATAACATCTAAAAGCATTTTTAAAGAGGTCTCACCATCAACACTTTTTGTAGGTATGGCTTCTACCCATTTAGTAACATAATCAACAGCGACAAGTATATGAGTGTTACCTTCTGAAGAAGGGAAAGGACCCATGAAGTCAAATCCCCAACAATCAAATGGTTCAATAACAAGAGTATAATTCATAGGCATTTCATTGCGTCTAGAGATATTACCAACTCTTTGACATTCATCACAAGATAAGATAAACTTCCTTGCATCTTTAAAAAGTGTTGGCCAATAAAAACCTGATTGTAGAACCTTTTGTGCGGTTCTATCTCCGGCGTGATGTCCTCCATAAACACTACCATGACACTTACTCAATATCTCTTGTTGTTCATATTCTGGGACACATCTTCGCATAATACCATCCACTCCTTCTTTATATAAGTGTGGGTCATCCCAAAAATAATGCCTCAAATCATAAAAGAATTTCCTCCTTTGCTGAGCTGAAAAGGTTGGAGGCAAGTATTTTGAAACAATAAAGTTAGCATAATCGGCATACCAAGGACTATCTCGCGAGCTCACCTTTATTACAGCCAATTGTTCATTTGGAAAACTATCATTAACAGGAACAGGATCATAAGCAATATTTTCCAATCTAGATAAATTATCAGCAACAGGATTATCAGCACCTTTCCTATCTACAATATGCAAATCAAATTCTTGCAAAAGAAGCACCCATCTAATAAGCCTTGGCTTAGCATCTTTCTTTTCCATAAGGTACCTAATTGCAGCATGATCAGTATGAATTGTGACTTTTGAATCAACAATATAGGATCTAAACTTGTCACATGCAAAAACTACGGCTAATAACTCTTTCTCAGTTGTAGCATAATTTCTTTGAGCAACATCTAGAGTTTTACTAGCATAATGAATAACATTCAATTTTTTATCTACTCGCTGTCCAAGGACAGCACCTACAGCAAAATCACTAGCATCACACATAATTTCAAAAGGTAGATTCCAATCAGGAGGTTCAACTACAGGAGCAGTTGTTAAGGCTTTCTTTAGAGTTTCAAAGGCTTCCTTACAATCATCATCAAAAACAAAAGGTACATCTTTTTGAAGAAGATTAGTAAGAGGCTTTGAAATTTTAGAGAAATCTTTAATAAATCTCCTATAAAAACCAGCATGACCAAGAATACTACGAATACCTTTAACATCCCTAGGATAGGGCATCTTCTCAATCGCTTCAACTTTAGCTCTATCAACTTCAATACCTCTCTCAGAAATTTTATGTCCTAATACAATTCCTTCATTAACCATAAAGTGGCATTTCTCCCAATTAAGAACAAGGTTAGTTTCTTCACATCTCTGCAAAACTTTATCAAGGTTTCGCAAGCAATTATCAAAAGAATTCCCATAGACAGAAAAATCATCCATGAATACCTCAACAATCTTTTCACAAAAGCCATGAAAAATAGCAGACATGCATCTTTGAAAAGTAGCAGGAGCATTACATAAACCAAAAGGCATACGCCTATAAGCATAAGTTCCATAGGGACAAGTGAAAGTGGTTTTCTCTTGATCTTTAGCTCTAACAGCAATTTGTGAAAACCCAGAATAACCATCAAGAAAACAGAAATGAGTATTTTTAGACAACCTTTCTAACATTTGATCAATAAAAGGTAAAGGGTAATGATCTTTCTTAGTAACTTTATTAACTTTTCGATAATCAATGCACATTCTATACCCTACAACTACTCTTTGAGGAATGAGCTCATCATTATCATTAGGTACAACAGTTATTCCTCCTTTCTTAGGAACACAATGCACAGGACTAACCCATCTACTATCAGCAATAGGATATATAATACCTGCTTCAAGAAGTTTTAATACCTCATTCCTTACCACATCCTTCATCTTAGGAATTAGACGACGCTGATGTTCAACAACAGGTTTTGCATCATCTTCCATGTTGATGGCATGTTGGCAAATAGCGGGAGAAATCCCCTTCAAGTCATCAAGAGTGTAGCCAATAGCTCCTCGGTGTTTCTTCAATATTTCCAATAACCTTTCTTCTTCAAAATCTGAAAGCTTAGCACTAATAATAACAGGATATGTTTTCTTATCATCAATATAAGCATACTTAAGATTATCAGGTAATGGTTTCAAATCAAATACAGGATCTTCCTTTGGTGGTGGTGTTACACCTAGATCTTCAACCGGTAAGTCATGTTTAAGAATAGGTTGACGAAGGAAAATTTCATCAAGCTCATCCCTTTCTTCCCTAAAGACTTCACTCTCACTATCCTCCAAATGTTGCTGCAAAGGATTATTAGGAGCAAGAGCAATAGATGCACACTGTTCAACTCTAAAATCATCATTAGGCAAATCAGCTTTATAAGGAGTTTTGGCAAATTTAGAGAAGTTAAACTCATAAGATTCACCAGCAAATTTAGTAACAATTTTCTCTTTCTTGCAATCTATAATAGCTCCACAAGTATTTAGAAAAGGTCTACCAAAAATAATAGGACAAGACTTACTAGCAGCAGAACCAAGTACCAAAAAGTCAGCTGGATATTTAATCTTACCACATAGAACTTCCACATCTCGAACAATACCAATGGAGAGATAGTTTCTCTATTAGCTAGCCAAATAACCACATCAATATCTTCAAGTTCACAAGAACCAATTTCATGCATGATTTCCGTGTAAAGCTCATAAGGAATGGCACTAATACTTGCACCAATGTCGCATAAACCATAATAACAATGATCACCAATTCGAACAGAGAGCACAGGAACACTGGCTTTCCTAGACTTATTAGGATGCGAAACAATATTAGAAGCATCTTCACAGAAAATGATATGACCATCTTCTACATTTTCAGTCACAAGATCTTTAACTATTGCAACAGCAGGTTCAACCTTTATTTGCTCCTCAGGTTCTATAGGTTTCTTTGCACTTTTATTAACTACACTAGTTATAACAGAATACTCCTTCATTTTAGCAGGGAAAGGAGTTTTTTCAATATAAGCTTCAGGAAGAACATGATCAACAGTTTTAATTTCAATACATTTACCTATAGGTGAATCAATTTTATCTTTATAAGGTTCATGATACTTATCAAAATTCTTCCTAGGCAATTCAAAATGAGAGGCAAAAGCTTTATAAATATTTGCAACAACTTGAGAGTCAAGACCATAAGTAGCACTCATATTACGATATTTATCAGTATCCATAAAAGTTTCAATGCATTCATAATCATAATTTATACCTGACACTCTACCTTTGTCATTCTCCCATCCTTCAGTATTTTCTTGGATTCGATCAAGAAGGTCCCATTTAAACTCTTCTTTATTGCGTGTGAATGATCCAGAACAAGTAGTATCCAGCAAGGTTTTATCTTGAAAAGAAAGTCTTGCATAGAAATTATCAATGATGATATTACCAGGAAGCTCATGAATGGGGCATTTGAGCATTAAAGACTTCAATCTCCCCCATGCTTGGGCAATACTCTCTCCATCATGAGGCCAGAAATTATATATGCGGTTTCGGTCTTTGTGAATTTCACTTGGAGGATAGAATTTAGAGTAAAATAGAGGCACAATATCCTTCCAATCAAGAGAACGCCCATCCTTCAGCAGTTTATACCAATGCGCCGCTTTACCAGACAGCGACATAGCAAATAATTTCTTCCTAACTTCATCCATTGAAATACCTGCACACTTGAATAACCCGCATAATTCATGTAAAAACAGTAAATGATCTCCAGGATGAACAGTTCCATCCCCTTCATAGCGGTTATCCACAACACGTTCAATAATTTTCATAGGTATTTTATACGGTATTACTTCCTCACCTGGCGCCTCATCCACTACCGTTGTAGTAGTAGTAGATTTCCCAAATAGAAATTCAAGAGAGGACCTCTCCATAATGACTTATAGCAGCAGGCAGAAACAAAATCAGCACGTACAGTAAATTTTTTCCTTACCAATTCCACTTACCAATAGCGCTTCACTCCCCGGCAACGGCGCCAGAAAATAGTTTTGATGACCCACAAGTATAGGGGGTGTATCGTAGTACTTTCGATAAATAAGAGTGTCGAACCCAACGAGGAGCAGAAGGTGTTGATAAGCAGTTTCGATGAAGGATTCACTGTAAATGCTCATAGACAAGTTTTCAGGGGGTTTTGATATAGCAGATAAATAAAGTACAAGTAAGTAAAATGCGAGAGTAATAATTGCAGTGAGTGGCCCAATCCTTTTTAGCACAAAGGACAAGCCGGTTTGTTTACTTATAATGACCAAACATTCTTGAGGACACACGGGGATTTAGTCTAGTGCTTTCGCTTCATATAGTTGATTAATCTTCATTGTTTTGATAAGTGTTGTGTGGGTGAACCTATGCTAATGCACCGCCCTTCCTAGGACTAATACATACTTGTGATTATACCCCTTGCAAGCATCCGCAAATACAAGAAAGTAATTAAGATAAATCTAACCACAGCCTTAAACTCTAAGATCCTGCTATCCCTCCTGCATCGATATACCAGGGTTCAGGTTGCTGTCACTCCGGCAACCCCACAATTAGCAAACGAATACAAGATGTACTCCCCTAGGCCCATAAAGGTGAAGTATCATGTAGTCGACGTTCACATGACACCACTAGAAGAATAACACCACAACTTAAATATCAAACCATTAAATATTACTCAACATAGTTCACTACTAACATTTAGACTTCACCCATGTCCTCAAGAACTAAACGAACTACTCACGAGACATCATATGGAACATAATCAGAGGTGATATAATGGTGAACAACAATCTGAACATAAACCTTGATCCAATGGTTTCACTCAATAGCATCAATAACAAGTAGTAATCAATACCGGGAGAGTTTCCCCTATGAAATACTCAAGATTCAACCCTAGATGTTACAGCGGAGACGAGGTGCAGCGGTGGAGATGGCGGTGTCGATGGTGGAGATGATGATGATGATGATCCCAATGAAGTCCAGCTCGATGACGGTGACGATGGCGACGATTTCCCCTTCGGGAGGGAATTTCCCCGGCGGATTCCTGCCCGGCGGAGAGCTCTTTCTCTCTGGTGTTTCTCCGCCCCCGCGAGGCGGCCGTGTCTATTCTCGCTTATCCCCCGTGCCTTAGGTTTTCGGGACGAAGAAGTACGCGAAGGAGAGGCGCAAGAAGGGGGCTATGGGCCCCCTCCCCACAAGGCGGCGCGGCTAGGCCTGGGCCCGCGCCGGCCTATGGGGGGGGCCATGGCGGCCCTCCTCGGTCCCTCCTTTTGGTTGGCTTCGTCTTCTGGAAAAATAAGATGTTCTGTGTAATTTCCGTCAATTGTTGATCTTCGAAATATGGTGTCCTGACGGTGCTTTTTCCAGCAGAATCCTGACTCCGGTGAATAATTCTCCAATAATCATGAAACATGCAAAATAGGTGAAATAACATAACTATCATCTCTAAATATGAAATATATCAATGAATAACAGCAAATTATGATATAAAATAGTGATGCAAAATGGACGTATCACTCCTCGGCCTCCCCTTTTGGTTGGCTCCGTCATTTGGGAAAATAGGAGTTTTGGTGTATTTTCCGTCAATTGTTGATCTTCAGAAATATTGTATCCTGACGGTGCTTTTTCCAGCAGAATCCTGACTCCGGTGAATAATTCTCCAATAATCATGAAACATGCAAAATAGGTGAAATAACATAAGTATCATCTCTAAATATGAAATATATCAATGAATAACAGTAAATTATGATATAAAATAGTGATGCAAAATGGACGTATCAACTCCCCCAAGCTTAGACCTCGCTTGTCCCCAAGCGAAACTGAACTTAGTAAACAAGACCACATGTTTATGGAGTGAAGAGTCGATAAATAAAATACGGACAAGAAGCATCACATTTATTAATTCACACAAGACATTCTAGTAAACATCTTCCTCATATAACTCAACTTGAAATAAGTAAAGAGAAATCACAAATAAAGGTGCATAGGAAATCATAATTGGTTATGGCAAACTTTGTTCTTGGTCAAAGAACTATTAACAGATTGTACTTATCTTTCGAGCAAAGCCTTTATATTAGAACTTATATGGCAGAACTTACATCCTCAATCATAACAATCTCCTCATAATCATTGATAGCCTTCAAAGTCATATTCATTCAGATAAAATTTGTACTAAACAAGGAAGAATAAAAGGCATGATTAAATAGATCATAATATAAATGGTTGGATCACAACAACTCAATTGCTTGCTTGAGATGGAGGGAAATAGGTTTACTGACTCAACATGAAAGTAAAAGATAGGCCCTTCGCAGAGGGAAGCAGGGATTAAATCATGTGCTAGAGCTTTTTAAGTTTTGAAATCATAGAGAGAGCATAAAAATAAGGTTTTGAGAGGTGTTTGTTGTTGTCAACGAATGGTGGTGGGCACTCTAACCCCCTTGTCAAACAGACCTTCCAAGAGCGGCTCCCATGAAGGACGTTATCTCTACCAGCAAGGTAGATCATCCCTCTTCTCTTTGTTTACACATGTATTTTAGTTTTATTTATGGATGACACTCCTCCCAACCTTTGCTTTCACAAGCCATGGCTAACCGAATCCTCTGGTGCCTTCCAACATTTCACATACCATGGAGGAGTGTCTATTGCAAAATTAAGTTGCTTACTGATAAATCAGGGCAAAACATGTGAAGAGAATTATTAATGAAAGTTATTAATTGGGGCTGGGAACCCCGTTGCCAGCTCTTTTTGAAAAATTATTGGATAAGCGGATGTGCCACTAGTCCATTGGTGAAAGTCCCAACAAGATTGAAAGATAAAACACCACATACTTCCTCATGAGCTATAAAACATTGACACAATTAAGGAGTAATAGAGTTTGAATTGTTTAAAGGTAGCACATGAAATATTTACTTGGAGTGGCGCAAAATACCACATAGTAGGTAGTTATGGTGGACACAAATGGCATGGGTTTGGTTTAAGGTTTTGGATGCACGAGAAGCATTCCCTCTCAGTACAGGTATTTGGCTAGCAAGGTTGATTAGCAAGCATAGGAGTTGAGGGAAACAAACAAATATACATGTGATAGAATCATGCATCTTTCTTGTAAGCACAAGCAATTTTAACTTCAGAATACTAAACTCATTAGCTAACAAGAAAGAAAGATAATGAAATAATATATCTACATGTACTTCCCTCTTTTCTACTTAGGCCTCAAAGTATTGTTGCTATTGACCAATGCTAAGTTTGCCAAAACCAAATAGATTTACTTGATGCTCCCAAAGTGATATCAATACTAACAACAAGATCAATCATATAACAGAAATTGCAAACTAAAATAAGGTGTGCAAAAAGTAAATGATAAAACTTCTCATTAATATTCCATAACGATAACTCACACCAAGGGATACATAGATAACCAACTAAAAGAGAGATACTTCCACACTGCAAACCATCTTATATGATAACTTCCCTACTCATGATATGACACTACTTGATAGTAAAAAGGTAAAAGATAGTGATGATGTGATACCGCGGCACTCCCCCAAGCTTGGAACAAGCCAAGGGGATGCCAATACCAATGATGAATTACTCCTTTGGTGGTGATGGTGGAACGACCCTGATGGGAGTGAGGAACCGCTCTAGCATTCTGCGAAGTCGATTGTTCTCATCCTGAAGAATCTCCACTTCCCTTCTCAGAACACGGTATTGATCACAAAACTCATCGGTAACCCGAAGAGCTTCCTCCGCAGCAGGGAAAGAGTTGAGGGGAGCAGGTGGTAAAGGTCCCTGCAAGTTATGAGAAAAAGAACGTCGAGTGTTAACCGATCCCACCAAGATTGGCTTACTCCCCACAGCTTCCCGCTCTCTTTTTATGATGACATCTTCTTCACTTCCTCATTGACACCTTCATCCATCTCTTTCCGTCTTGTCACGACCCTTTCCTCTTCCGCCCATCCAACGAAAGTTCCTTGATCTAGATCCTGGAGGAGCTCACGCTTGCGACGCGTTGCATAATCTTCTGAGGATGAACCTTGCGACGACATCTGAACAGAAACAGATCGAAACAAAACACGACGAGAAAACGATATACGGACCTCTGGGGATCCGGGGGATTATATAGCAAGAATTTTCACGACAAAAGGAAGGTACCAGGTCGAAAACGAGTGGAAAAGGGACTCCGAGGGGCCGTCCCCATAGGGCGGCGCGGCCAGGATGGGGCCCGCGCCCCCACGTGGGGATGTGCCCTCGCGCGTCTCCTCCACTCCGTTTCGATCTCGTAATTTTCATATTTCCAAAAATAGCAGAAATATTGTTCGGAAAGTTAAACGCGGACTTTTTACTACTAAAACTTTTACCTATTCAAAGTCGAACTCTGCAGAACTGTCAATTTGGTCTTTGATGAAAGTTTCCGGAGTCACCACTTGAATAACATCAACATCTTCATTATAAGAATCTCCAGAAATATAATGTTTGAGTCTTTGTCCATTCACCACTTGTGTGGCATCATCTTTCAGCAATTTTTTCCTGAAGTGACAAGTAGATCTCGAAGGTTTCAGCCGAAAAGTACTCCCGATTATAAAAACTAGGGTTCTGTTGACAATAGATTCGATCCTTTCTTCGTCCCTCGACTCCCCCTTATATAGAGGGTGGAGCCGAGGGTTTCGTAATACACAGGAGGGTTTCGTAATACACAAGTTACAGAGTTCGGGAGGGTTTCGTACCCAACCCGTAAGATTACAAGTCTCTATATTTCCTAATACAATCTATCTTTCCTTAACACTAAATGGGCTTCCGAATCTTCTTATTCTTCGAGTCCTGGGCCTTCAGTAAACCCCGGGTACCATCTTTGGCAGGCCCATTGGGGATGCCTATGTCAGTAGCCCCCGAGATTTTTCTTGAATCGAAGAATCAGGGAAAATCTCCAACTTTACTCATTACATAACCTTTCGATATGCAAATATTATTTTGTATAGGGATAACGGTAGTTGGGGCTAGTTCATCTGACGGATCAGGTACTAGTTAACTGCTCTAGTGGCAATCCGCAAAAACCTACTTCAAGATCACGTCCTGGACATGATCTCGGGATACTGGTGTAAACTTCGACAGGTGCCGCTTAAGGTCTTACCATTCTGTCGAGTCCCAGTCATATTTTATCGTACCTGATACGTCTCCGACGTATCGATAATTTCTTATGTTCCATGCCACTTTATTGATGATATCTACATGTTTTATACACATTATATGTCATTATTATGCGTTTTCCGGAACTAACCTATTAACAAGATGCCACAGTGCCAGTTTCTGTTTATTATGTCTGTTTATTGCAGAAAAGGCCCAAAAACCAAAGTGCTCGGAAAAATCCAGAAAAATTACAGAAATTCTATTTCGTCGGAAGACTCACGGAGCCAGAAGGGCAAGCCAGGGGGAGGCCCAGGGCCTCCTCCCCATAGGCCGGCGCGGCCTGGAGGGTGGTCACCCCACCCTGTGGGGTGGGCCCCTCGGGACTCTTCCGACTCCGACTCTTCGCCTATTTAAGCCGTCGTGACCTAAAACTTCGACACCTCTTCACGAAACTCCAGAAAACATCCAGGGGCGCCGCCACATCGCGAAACTCCAATTCGGGGGACAGAAGTCTCTGTTCCGGCACCCTGCCGGACGGGGAATTGCCCCCGGAGTCATCTCCACCGCCGTCTCCACCGCCATCTTCACCGCCATCGCTGTCTCCATGATGAGGAGGGAGTAATTCACCCCCGGGGCTGAGGGCTCCGCTGTAGCTATGTGGTTCATCTCTCTCTTTATGTGATCTAGTTGAATATCGTCTATGTGCTACTCTAGTGATGTTATTAAAGTACTCTATTCCTCCTCCACGTGTGTAAAGGTGATAGTGTGTGCACCGTGTGAGTACTTGGCGTAGGCTATGATTGTGATCTCTTGTAGATTATGAAGTTAACTATTGCTATGATGGTATTGATGTGATTTATTCCTCCTACATAAGCGTGAAGGTGATAGTGTGCATGCTATGTTAGTTCTTGGTGTAATTATGTTGATCTATCTTGCACTCTAAGGTTATTTAAATATGAACATTGCATTGTGGAGCTTGTTAACTCCGGCATTGAGGGTTCGTGTAATCCTACGCAATGTGTTCATCATCCAACAAAAGGGTGTAGAGTAGTCCTATTATGTGATCATTGTTGAGAGTGTCCACTAGTGAAAGCAGGATCCCTAGGCCTTGCTTCCAAGCATCGAATCTCCGTTTGTTTACTGTTTTGTTGCATGTTTACTCGCTGCCATATTTTATTCAGATTGCTATTACCACTCATATACATCCATATTACTTGTATTTCACTATCTCTTCGCCGAACTAGTGCACCTATACACCTGACAAGTGTATTTGGTGTGTTGGGGACACAAGAGACTTCTTGCTTTGTGATTGGGTTGCTTGAGAGGGATATCTTTGACCTCTTCCTCCCGAGTTCGATAAACCTTGGGTAATCCACTTAAGGGAAACTTGCTGCTCTACAAACCTCTGCTCTTGGAGGCCCAACACTGTCTACAAGAATAGAAGCTCCCGTAGACATCAAGCACTTTTCTGGCGCCGTTGCCGGGGAGGAAAGGTAAAAGGCACTCATACTTCGGTTCCAGGTAACAGTACTTTTCTGGCGCCATTGTGTGTGTGCTCGAAGCTATTTCCTTTAGACTCTGCAATTGCGACATTTGGTTTCTTGTTTACACTAGTTAGGCATAATGGACAACAAAGAGCTTCTTATTCTATTTCCTGATTTAAGACATGGATGGTTTGATACAAAAATTAAAAAACCTATGGAACCTTATTTACATGATAGTAGCAATGTTATTAGTATGAATGCAATTACTGCTAATGCTATGAAGAAGTCTAAGCTTGGGGAAGCTGGTTTACATAAAAATAATCTTTTTAGCTCCTCCGCTTTGGAAGAAATATTTTGTTCTGATAATGCTTTATCTCCCATATGCGATAACTTTAATGATGCTTCTGATATTTTAAATCCACCTGCTGAAAGTATTCCGTATAAAATACCTATGAAAATTATTGAACGTGTTATGGATAACCGCTATGAAGGGGATGGAACTGTCAATCCTAGGAATCATTTACTGTTTTTGCATGAATTATGCGGGTTATTCAAGTGTGCAGGTATTTCAATGGATGAAGTTAGAAAGAAATTATTTGTTATGTCGCTATCTGGTGAAGCGGCGCATTGGTATAAACTATTGAAGGACGGGCGCTCTCTTGATTGGAAGGATATTGTGCCTCTATTTTATTCCAAGTTCTATCCTCCAAGTGAAATTCACAAAGATCGAAACCATATATATAATTTTTGGCCTCATGATGGAGAGAGTATTGCCCAAGCATGGGAGAGATTGAAGACTTTAATGCTCAAATGCCCCAATCATGAGCTTCCAGGTAATATCATCATTGATAATTTCTATGCAAGACTTTCTTTTCAAGATAAGACCTTGCTGGATACTACTTGTTCTGGATCATTCACGAGCAATAAAGAAGAGTTTAAAAGGGACCTTCTTGATCGGATTAAGGAGAACGCTGAAGATTGGGAGAACGACAAAGGTAAAGAGTCAGGTATAAACTATGATTATGAATGCATTGAAACTTTTATGAATACTGATAAATTTTGAAATATGAGTGCTACTTATGGTCTTGACTCTCAAGTTGCTGCAAATCTTTATAAAGCCTTTGCTTCTCATTTAGAATTGCCTAAAAAGAATTTTGATAAGTATCATGAACCTTTTAAAGAGGCTTGCATGAAGAATGACATTGTTGTTAATGATTGCAATAAGCATGCTCAAACTCCTAAGAATGCTATTTCCTATAAGCATGTTAATTTTTGTGGAATACATAGACCTTGTGGAATTAATCAAATAGAAGATGAATATTGTATCCATCACAGAAATGAAAAAACTAGAAAGTGGTCTAGAGCTCTAGATGATCTTGGAGAAAAAGTGTGTGCCCTCTATCCTTTTATTTGTGAACTTTGCCATAGAGTTGGTCATTTTAATTTTCAATGCTCCTCCAATGATAATTCGAACCCCATGAGTGCTGCAAATTTGTATTGTGATGATGAAATTATTCCTAATCAGCATGATGAACTTACCTTATTTTTGAAGTGTGAAGAGTTATCAAGAAAAATTTCTTTGTTAAATATTAACGATCTTGATATTGATGATGTCCTGCATGGTTGTCTTTCTTATTGCATTGATAATAGCCATACAAATACTTACATACAAAATATTTTAGAAGATGACACCTTGCCAAAATATGATAGGACCGCTGTGTGTTTTCAATTAATTAATGAAAAGGAGGGATCCTCCCAAGTTTCTTCTATTGTTTCTAAAAGTAAATCAGGTTATGCGGACAAGCCACCCTTCAAGCCTCTTCCTCCTAAAGAAGGAAATGAGGAGAAGGAAGAGAAGAAGAAGAAGAAGAAGGAGAAGAAGAAGGGAACGAAGAAGAAGAAGAAGAAGGAGAATAAAAAGAAAGAGGTAACGGCGTATCCCCGCGTGAACGAGATAACGCTAGGTAACCGTAAGTATGTTGCTCCTAATGATTATTGTGATAATGAATCTGAATACGATGATCTTCCTATGCCCTTTACATACATTAGCGATCATGATTTGAATGAGCACACTACCTTTGATATTGGAAATCTCTTTGGTACTGATTATGAAAGTAATGATGATAGCATTATTCATGTCCCCTTAAATGATGATATTGAAAGCCCTAAGCTTGGGGATGTTGTGCTTGAAGATCCTATATTTGAGACTTCTACTTTTAGTGAAAATGATGATATTACATATTCAGGTTTAGATAATTGCTATAGAGATGTATATGACACATGTTACAATTATCCTTATGAAACTTGTCATAGTTATGATGGGCTTGCCAAAAACAATTCTTTTAATATGCAACTTGTTTACCATGTTCAAATTCTTGATAATAATCTTGCTCCAATTACTATTAATGAGAATAACTCTTCTTATGCCAAAATTAATGATACTTCTATGCATATGAACCATGATAAGAATGTTTTAAGTGACGGGTATATTGTGGATTTTATCAATGATGCTACTGAAAGTTATTATGAGAGAGGGAAATATGGTTATATGCATCTTAATAATATTAAGTTTCCCCTCTTTATGTTGAGAATCTTTAAGTTACTCGTGTTTTATCCTCTTATGCTTGCCACTTTGCTCTTCATGAATTCATTTGTGTATAAGATTCTTTTGCATAGGAAGCATGTTAGGCTCAAATGTGTTTTGAATTGCCTCTTGAAGCTCTCTTTTGCTTCAAATACTATTTCTTGCGGGTGCATCACCAAAATTGCTGAGCCCATCTTAATGGCTATAAAGAAAGAACTTCTTGGGAGATAACCCATGTGTTATTTTGCTACAGTACTTTGTTTTATATTTGTGTCTTGGAAGTTGTTTACTACTGTAGCAACCTCTCCTTATCATGTTTTTGTGCCAAGTAAAGTTTCTATGTTAAAGTTGATGTTATATTTGGGATCGCTGCGCAGAAACAGCATTGCTGTCTGTCACGAATCTGGGCACAGTCCTCTGTAGAAAATTCGAAAAAATCTGCCAATTTACGAGCGTGATCCTCAGATATGTACGCAACTTTCATTAGTTTTGAGTTTTTCCATTTGAGCAAGTCTGGTGCCAGCTTTAAATTCGTCTTTACGGACTGTTCTGTTTTTGACAGATTCTGCCTTTTATTTCGCATTGCCTCTTTTGCTATGTTGGATTCATTTCTTTGATCCATTAATGTCCAGTAGCTTTATGCAATGTCCAGAAGTGAAAAGAATGTTTGTGTCACCTCTGAACATGTGAATTTTTGATTATGCACTAACCCTCTAATGAGTTTGCTTGAAGTTTGGTGTGAAGGAAGTTTTCAAGGGTCAAGAGAGGAGGATGATATACTACGATCAAGAAGAATGAAAAGTCTAAGCTTGGGGATGCCCCGGTGGTTCATCCCTGCATATTTCAAGAAGACTCAAGCATCTAAGCTTGGGGATGCCCAAGACATCCCCTTCTTCATCGACAAAGTATCAGGTTCCTTCTCTTGAAACTATATTTTTATTCAGTCACATCTTGTGTTCTTTACTTGGAGCGTCTGTATGTTTTTGTTTTTGTTGTTGTTTGAATAAATGATTGTTTGGGAGAGAGACACGCTCCGCTGGTTCGTATGAACACATGTGTTCTTAGCTTTTAATTTTCATGGCGAAGGTTGAAACTGCTTCGTTAATTGTTATATGGTTGGAAACGGGAAATGCTACATGTAGTAATTGGTATAATGTCTTGAATAATGTGAAACTTGGCAATTGTTGTGCTCATATAGATCTTGGTTAAGCTCTTGCATCATGTACCTTGTACCCATTAATGAATAATTACATAGAGCTTGTTAAAATTTGGTTTGCATGATTGGTCTCTCTAAGTCTAGATATTTTCTGGTTGAGGTGTTTGAACAACAAGGAGACGATGTAAAGTCTTATAATGCTTACAATATGTTTATATGTGAGTCTTGCTGCACCATTTTATACTTGAGTTTGCTTCAAATAACCTTGCTAGCCTAAACCTTGTATCGAGAGGGAATACTTCTCATGCATCCAAATACTTGAGCCAATATTCATGCCATTTGTGTCCACCATACCTACCTACTACATGGTATTTCTCCGCCATTCCAAAGTAAATTGCTTGAGTGCTACCTTTAAACCATTCAAAATTTATCACCTCTGATTTGTGTCAATGTTTTATAGCTCATGAGGAAGTATGTGGTGTTTATCTTTCAATCTTGTTGGGCAACTTTCACCAATGGACTAGTGGCTTCATCCGCTTATCCAATAATTTTGCAAAAAGAGCTGGCAATGGGATTCCCAGTCCCAAATTAATTAACAAAAATAGACACTCCTCCATGGTATGTGATTGTTGGACGGCACCCGAAGGATTCGGTTAGCCATGGCTTGAGAAAGCAAAGGTGGGGAGGAGTGTCATCATAATAAAACTAAAATAAAAAGGCACTCCTTCATGGTATGAGATTGTTGGCAGGCACCCGAGGATTCGGTTAGCCATGGTTTGTGAAAGAAAGGTTGGAAGGAGTGCCACCCAAAAATAAAATAAAATGGGAGCCGCTCTTTGAAGGTTTGTCTGGCAAGGGGGTTAGAGTACCCGCTACCATTCGTTGACAACAACAAACACCTCTCAAAACTTTACTTTTATGCTCTCTATATGTTTTCAAAATCAAAGCTCTAGCACAAATATAGCAATCGATGCTTTCCTCTTTGAAGGACCATTCTTTTACTTTATTGTTGAGTCAGTTTACCTATTCTTTCTATCTTAGAAGCAAACACTTGTGTAAATTGTGTGCATTGATTCTTACATGTTTACCTATTACACTTGTTATATTACTTTGTGTTGACAATTATCCATGAGATATACATGTTAAAGTTGAAAGCAACCGCTGAAACTTATATCTTCCTTTGTGTTGTTTCAAAGCTTTCTACTAAGAATTTATTGCTTATGAGTTAACTCTTATGCAAGACTCATTGATGCTTGTCTTGAAAGTATTATTCATGAAAAGTCTTTGTTATATGATTCATTTGTTTACTCATTGTCTTCATCATTGCTTCGAATCTCTGCATTTATCTCATGTGCTTTACAATAGTATGATCAAGGTTATGATGGCATGTCACTTCAGAAATTATCTTTGTTATCGTTTTACCTGCTCGGGACGAGCAGAACTAAGCTTGGGGATGCTGATACGTCTCCGACGTATCGATAATTTCTTATGTTCCATGCCACTTTATTGATGATATCTACATGTTTTATACACATTATATGTCATTATTATGCGTTTTCCGGAACTAACCTATTAACAAGATGCCACAGTGCCAGTTTCTGTTTATTATGTCTGTTTATTGCAGAAAAGGCCCAAAAACCAAAGTGCTCGGAAAAATCCAGAAAAATTACAGAAATTCTATTTCGTCGGAAGACTCACGGAGCCAGAAGGGCAAGCCAGGGGGAGGCCCAGGGCCTCCTCCCCATAGGCCGGCGCGGCCTGGAGGGTGGTCACCCCACCCTGTGGGGTGGGCCCCTCGGGACTCTTCCGACTCCGACTCTTCGCCTATTTAAGCCGTCGTGACCTAAAACTTCGACACCTCTTCACGAAACTCCAGAAAACATCCAGGGGCGCCGCCACATCGCGAAACTCCAATTCGGGGGACAGAAGTCTCTGTTCCGGCACCCGCCGGACGGGGAATTGCCCCCGGAGTCATCTCCACCGCCGTCTCCACCGCCATCTTCACCGCCATCGCTGTCTCCATGATGAGGAGGAGTAATTCACCCCGGGGCTGAGGGCTCCGCTGTAGCTATGTGGTTCATCTCTCTCTTTATGTGATCTAGTTGAATATCGTCTATGTGCTACTCTAGTGATGTT
The DNA here is from genome assembly GCA_030979885.1 of Lolium multiflorum. Lineage (NCBI taxonomy): Eukaryota > Viridiplantae > Streptophyta > Magnoliopsida > Poales > Poaceae > Lolium > Lolium multiflorum. Next base: position 176,912,651 of record CM061753.1, on the reverse strand, counting down.
ATTAAAGTACTCTATTCCTCCTCCACGTGTGTAAAGGTGATAGTGTGTGCACCGTGTGAGTACTTGGCGTAGGCTATGATTGTGATCTCTTGTAGATTATGAAGTTAACTATTGCTATGATGGTATTGATGTGATTTATTCCTCCTACATAAGCGTGAAGGTGATAGTGTGCATGCTATGTTAGTTCTTGGTGTAATTATGTTGATCTATCTTGCACTCTAAGGTTATTTAAATATGAACATTGCATTGTGGAGCTTGTTAACTCCGGCATTGAGGGTTCGTGTAATCCTACGCAATGTGTTCATCATCCAACAAAAGGGTGTAGAGTAGTCCTATTATGTGATCATTGTTGAGAGTGTCCACTAGTGAAAGCAGGATCCCTAGGCCTTGCTTCCAAGCATCGAATCTCCGTTTGTTTACTGTTTTGTTGCATGTTTACTCGCTGCCATATTTTATTCAGATTGCTATTACCACTCATATACATCCATATTACTTGTATTTCACTATCTCTTCGCCGAACTAGTGCACCTATACACCTGACAAGTGTATTTGGTGTGTTGGGGACACAAGAGACTTCTTGCTTTGTGATTGCAGGGTTGCTTGAGAGGGATATCTTTGACCTCTTCCTCCCTGAGTTCGATAAACCTTGGGTAATCCACTTAAGGGAAACTTGCTGTTGTTCTACAAACCTCTGCTCTTGGAGGCCCAACACTGTCTACAAGAATAGAAGCTCCCGTAGACATCAGTACCTAACGCGTCCGTTAGGATTTTTTTTCGTATCTATTGATACGGAAAAAAGTAGCAATCCGCCGTCAGAGACGGTGCCACGCCGCTCAGAACGGATCTGGGGTCTTACCTTCGCAAAGTTTTGCGGCATTCAGAGATTTATTCGCGACTTCTAGCGCTCTGAGAATATATTGTCGAGTGCTTTTCGGCTGTTGGAATAGCACATTTTATCGAGTCATATTTGATGACTTATTTTGTCTTCCCGATGGGAGTATATGTAGAGTTATCTGTATAACTCGAAATATACTCACTTCTTTTTCTTTCTTTTGATCGAAATTCATTGGGCACGCGAACATTGTTCCCGATGGGAGTAGCCCCCGAGGCTACAGCCAAGAACTTGTGCTTGGGTGTAGGCTCCACAGATTAATATCCTCTGCCACTATATTGGTAATCCTTCTCGAGATTTTTATATCTATCGGGTGCGCGACCAGCGCTCCCGATGGGAGTAGCCCCCGAGGCTATGAACAAATGCTTGCATTTGGTCATAGGCTCTCGCCATTTCTATCTTGTCATATTCGAAGTTTTCTATTTTTCCAAAGTAGCCCCCGAGCATTTGGGCAAAAACTTGTATTTGATCAAAGGCTCTCAAAATAATCTTGCGTTGTCGATATTTTCACCCGGCTTCTTAGTCGAGTTTATCTTTTACATCAGTGATGTCATTGCTGATGATAGCCACGATTTCTGTATTGGAATCATGCGAAAACCGCTACTCTCACTGCCTCGTGGGTCTAGATTCCCCATCCGATGGACACGTCGTGCAAGTGGGGGACACACGTCCTCCACTTTTTCTGGCGCACGCACTGTGCCGTCTGTCGTTTCTTTTCTCAGTGAAAATCCATTTTTACCCCTTGTCCACGTGTGATCCATCTGCGCCATAATTTTTCTATCCAACGGTTGCGTCGATTCACCGCACCTCTATTTAATTCCATCATCTTCTTCCTCTGTCACTTTCGCTCACGCCGCCCATCTGCGCCTCTGCCAAAAATCCTCCATTGCTCTCATCGCTGTGTGCGCTCCTCCGAGCTCGTGCTGTTCTGCTCCATTCTAGTGGAAATCATCACCCTCGCGACACACCCAGCACAGCGCTCCAACAATCCCCAATGGCCACCGAAGATTTGGAGTGGGAGAGATCCAAGATCTCCAACCAGGACATGAACCTGCTGAAGAGGCTGGGGTTCACCAAGAAGAAGGACGCACTGCGCTTCCCCCACGAGGAAAGCTACCCATCTCCTCCAATGGAGTACCGGGTTAGTTTCGTTGATCATCTCATCCGCGGTCTTTCCCCTCCTATTCATGAGTTTCTTCGCGGTCTTCTCTTTGTTTATGGGCTTCAGCTTCACCAGCTGACGCCCAATTCTATCTTGCACGTGTCGATTTTTATCACATTGTGTGAATGCTTCCTCGGAGTCCAACCTAATTGGGCTCTGTGGAAACGCATCTTCTGCCTCCGCCGTAATGGCTCCCACGGCGTCGCCTATAATATTGGCGGCGTCGTTATCTGTGTTCGCTCTGACGTCGATTACTTCGACGTCAAATTCCCTGATTCCGTCCAAGGGTGGCGCAAGAGGTGGCTGTATGTGCACGAAGAAAGCTCTGATTCAATGGAGTACAACATCGCCCCCTTTGACGGAAAAACCAAAATTCTTCGCCGCCGCTCCTGGGATGCTGAAGCTACCGAAGAAGAGAAATTGGCGACAGAGGCGCTGATGACTCGCATCCGTGAGCTTCAGAGTACCCGTGGCAAGGAGCTATCGGGTATCCAAATCACAGCCTACTTCCTTAGGATTAGAGTGCAGCCTCTGCAAGCTCGAAAAAATCCCCTTTGGATGTATGCTGGTGATGAAGACGTCGAGAGGCTCTCCACAGATCTTTCTGCAAAGGACTTGGAGAAGCTGATCCGAAGAATCTCCAAGCTTAGCAAGAAGGACACCGTTCCATCTTCTTGCAAAGTTAAGCCATTTTGTAGCGCCAATCCTCTTCCTGAGGTAATTGATCTTTGCGACTATTATGTTGTCTTGCCAGATTTTTCCTGTCGACCACTTTATTGATGACGAAATATAACTGTTTTGTCGATATTTTTTATATTCCACAGGATCATCTTGTTTTATCTTCTCTTCCTCCCCTTCCCGAAGGTGGGGAAGTCGAAGAACGGGCTGTTGTCACCGACGACAACCAGGGTGCTTCTCGTCCTGAAAGTGGAGTCGGGGGTTCCCAGAAATCCGCGGCTTCTCTTGAAAAAGAGAATGAAACAGAGGTTACTTCGTCGACACGCTCATCTCTCCCTGCTGCTTCTCCAAAAGGCAAAAGGAAGAGGGATGAAACTATCGACTCTGGCGCCTCCAAAGCTGATACTTCCCGTGCTGAAAAGACTGCACCCAATGCCGGGGAGAAAGCTTTGGATCTTTACGATGCTGCTCTTATCAGCTCGTAAGTTTTTTAATGCACTATATTTTTTCTTTGTCGATGCTTTTTGAAATTGCTATTTATCCTGTCACTATATTTATTGCAGTGACGATGAAGAGGAAGATGCACCTATTGACGAGACTGCTCGAACGAGCACGTCTCGTACTTTAGTTGTCTCAGAAGCTCGTCCTGATGGCGACGAAACTTCACCTCCTCAACAAAACCCTGAACATCCAACACCAGCTGTGAGCCCCCAAGCTCCTTCCCCGAAGAGAGCCAGGGTAGAATCAACCGAGGAACCAACCATACTAGCTAGTTGTTCCTCGACTCCTTTGATGGAAGAAGTAAGTTATCTTCTTTGTTCTGTATTGGCTTCATTTTTCTGAACTTCCCTCCGTTTTTTCATGGTGTCGAATTTTTCCACTTCTTATATTGATCCTCTTTTTATGATCTTTCTTTAGCCTTTCATGAAGGAACTTATCCGTTTCGGTACCCAATTTATCGGGTACCGCGATTACGCCGGCAAACTTGAAGGTACCTCCTTTTTCTTTGTCCATCTTTCCTTGTCGAGTATATCCTGTCACTATTTTGTGTCGCAATGCTTATCTGTCTTATGTTGGCAGAAAAACTTGCGGAAGCCAACAAACGCGCTGACGCTCTTGCTACTGAGTTAGAGCAAAGCGAGACGGCACGCATGAAAGCCGAAGCTGATGCTGCTACCGTCGAGGATCTTCAAAAAAGACTCGACGACGCAAAAAAGGCTCTAGAAGAAAATGTAGCTCAGCATTCTGCTCGCGAAGAAGAAATCCTTGGTCGACTGGAGTCGCAGAGTCGACGTTTTGTTAGTAAGTGTTCACACCCTTGCTGCTTTCTTGCGTCGTGTTTTGGCCTCCTTTTTCCTTTTAGTAACTCTATTTTATGCTTTAAGCAGGGAGAACACACCAAGAGTACGAGCTGGAGAATCCTGAAGATGACGAGCTTCTTGACGCGCTTTCTCTCCTTGAAATCCATAGTACGGAAGCTCGTAACGGCCTAGCTGAAGCTGAAGCTAGCTTGTCGCGGCTTTTCCCTTATTTTTTCAAGAAAAAGGAAGAACCCGCAGTCTTTATTGATCTCGCCAAGTGCTTCACTTCCAATGAAGACCTTGGACTCCAACTTCGCCAAGAGGGACTAAAGGTTGGTGTCGAAGGTACGATGGCCTTGATTGCAGATAGTCAACAACACGTCGACTGGTCGAGGGTTGGCAATACAGGGGAGATGGCAGTCGCTGATTAAAGCGGCGAAGCCCAATTCGAAGAAAATCCTTGCCACCCTTGGATAGAAACCAGCTTCTACTCCAAGTTCTTCAAAGCCGGAGGTCAAGTAGACCACTTTGCTTTTTCTTTTAGTTTTCTGTCTTTTTTGTCGTCGTAGTGTTCTTGGCGATGGTTGCTCCAATAGTTGTCTAGAGGTCCTTCTTTTGTAATAGACATGTACATATTCTGAGAATGAATGGAAATCTATCTTTGCTCAATGATTGATGTCGAAAATTTTGTTTTCAGTTGATTTTTGACAACTATACTTCAACTCCTGGTCCTTCCGAGGTTTTTCCTTCATCTCGTTCGAAGAAAACACCTGTCGCTGTCGAATTTATTGAAGATTCTTCGAGTAAAAACTCAGCACAGGATTTGGAAGAACTTCGACAACAGCTGCAATCCACGAAGAAACAATCACTTATGCTCATGGAACAATCTCGGAAATCCTCCGAGAGGGAAAAGGTTGCACTCCAACAAGCTCAAGATGCCATAGCTGAAAAGGACTCCGCCGTTGCTGAAGCTGCTGCAGCTACGTCTCGAGAGAATTTTATGCTTCAACTGCTGACAGATGCTAGCTTGGATATGGCAGGTGTGCTTCATTATCTTTGTCGTGCTTTATTTTTCTTTTTTGCTTGTCTCCTCGTTGCCCGCTGATTCTTTCAAAAATAGGTTCCTTCTTGGATGCTACTACCGAAGATGAACGTGTCGAAGCTCGATCCAATGCACTTCTCCGGCTTGCGCATGATCATGGTTCAAATTTTTGGGGCACGCCTGAACGGACTCGCCAGATCGTCAGGTTTCAGGATCGCGCGCTTCAGGTTCGCGATTATCTCGACTTTTGTACAAGGACATTGTCTCTGGTCTACGGCACCATGTTTCCTCGCAATAAGATGCCAGAGACTCTTCCTGCTTTAATGGACAAATTTCGGGATGCTCCTCGGATCCACGGCTTTGTGCGGGCCCAATTAGCTGCTGGCGCAAGGTTTGCTATGATCATGATCAAAATCTGCTACCCAAAGTTAGACGTGGGTCAAGTTGTTCCAAAGTGCTTGGCCAAGATGGCGAAGAGGAAGAAGAACTTCAGCAAATATGACGATGTTGTGACCCCTGTTGCCGAAGATATGATGGATGAACTTCTTCGGATGGACGCCGAATTCTTCGTGAAGGGCAGCTATGCTGAACATAGCACTCGCGCAATAAACAATGAACGTCTGACGATAGATAATATACTGGGTAATCCTTGAAGGTTTGTTGCTCCAAGGATTGTATCTTGTGTATAGTGGACATAACTTATATTGTAAAGTCACTATATTTCTGTTTTTCAATGCCAAGCCCCCGGGCGTTTTGATGGCGATGTTTTTCTTATTTATAATGCGAGGTTGTCCCAAGGCAAGATAAATTATATTTGTGCACTATTTTTGCGGGTACGAAAACCCCGAGCTTTATCTTGATTGCTACTTGGCGACGCATTTTTGTTTGGCGAGGTATTTTATACCAAGGCGAGGTATTTTCACTACAAGAAAAGTTCTGATAGACAACGTCCCAAAATCGTCAACTAAGGGGCATTTTTCGTCGCCTATGGGCCTAACCCGACGATATGGGTTCTGTTGTCGAAACTGCGTCAGGCAAAGTCCAACGACGATTTTCTCGGTCCGTCGCGCTTGGGCGCCCTTCCGCCACGGAAAATCGGACCGTTGCGGAAGTGTTTTCGGGAGCCCGTTGACTGCTGACGTCATGCAAACTAACACGTGGCAGACGCCGTTAACTGGCAGTTAACGGCGTTAACCGGCTGAAACCCCGTGGTAGATGGTAGGCCCACACGAGGCCTGCCACGTCTTAAGCGGGCCGGGCCAGATGACATAGTTTGACCGGTCAACTATATAGCTAGGCTGGTCCATTAGTTACGTGGGCCGGGCCTAACCTCTAATGTTGACTGGTCAAAACTTAAATGGGCCGGCCCATTTAACATGTGGGGTCCACCTACAGAATGGGCCGGACAAGAAGCAAGTGGGCCGGCCAAAAACACAGGTGGGTCCCATTTTACTATTAAAAGGCCGGCCCATTTAGTGTGTGGGGTCCACCGTATATAGTGGGCCGGCCCAACAAGCTAGTGGGCCGGGCCAAAAACACGGTGGGTCCCACTTTCCGTTAAAGGGTCCCATTTAGTATGTGGGGTCCACCATATAGCAAGGGCGGCCAAAACACAGTGGGTCCCACCTTCCAGTTAAAGGGCCGGCCCATTTAGTATGTGGGGTCCACCATATAGCAAGTGGGTGGCCCACCAAGCTAGTGGTCAAAAACACAGTGGGTCCCACATTTCGTTAATGGGCCCCATTTGGTATGTGGGGTCCACCATATAGAAAGTGGGCCGGCCCAACAAGATAGTGGGCCGGGCCAAAAACACAGTGGGTCCCACCTTCCTATTAAAGGGCCGGCCCGTTTACCATGTGGGACCACCATATAGCAAGTGGCCCAACAAGATAGTGGGCGGGCCAAAAGCACAGTGGGTCCCACTTTCCCGTTAAAGGGCCGGCCCAATTAGTGTGTGGGGTCCACCATATAGCAGGTGGGCCGGCCCAACAAGATAGTGGGCCGGGCCAAAAACACAGGTGGGTCCCACTTTCCTCTTAAAGGGCCGACCCATTTAGTATGTGGGGTCCACCACAAAAGCAATTGGGCTGGCCCAACTAAGTAGTGGGAGGGGTCCACCTTAAAGCAAGTGGGCCAGCCCAATTAGAGTGTGGGGTCCACCTTCAATCAAATGGGCTGGCCCAATAAGTAAGTGGGCCAGCCCGTTTAGTTGCTGTTTATATGCCGGCATAATAGGCGCTATAGGAATTTGCGGGCAGGCACATATGTGATTTCGCTTAATTGGGCCGTTTAAGGGATGGGAATTCGTGATTTAGATACTGAGAATATTTACGCAGCATTGATTTCTGTCGGATAGCCTCACTTACCACAAGCACCAAAGAAAAAATGCGCGAAAGAACTATAAAAACTAACTAAATATTACATCAGCTGCAAGGCATTGAAAAAATATTACAGAACCCAGAGAAATTGAATGGTAATTAAACCTAGCAATACAATGAAGCGATCCGGCAATCTTTTAAGTTGTCCATGCAGCACCTATATCTGAAACAAAGACATTACAAGTTAAGACAGCAACAATGGAAAGGCAAAGACACTACAATATTGTTTGCCAAAGAATTTGGAACTCATCATTTCGTCGTTATAACAAGATCATTGTAATGCGCACAATAAGCAAACAAAGAGTGCATGCCGCATACCAACAGCCAATATAACAGAGCATGTTAGAATGAAACAGCAGACTTACTACTGTCGAGTCCCATGCAAACCAACATGTTCAGGGAGTACAAAATTGGCATGAACAACATAGTAGCAGGCTATAAATTTTGTAACAACGACTGAGCAAGATGAAGTTATGATGGCTACATCTACAGAGCAGGGAATGTAAACCAAAAATAGAAGTTACGATGGCAAAAGCTAAAGAGGAGGGAATGTGAACCAACATGTGCCAAGTGCAATTACTTCATTTTGGCCGTGAACTAAATAATACTCCTGAACTTATAGTGAAGGGGATGCAAATCAAGATGTTTCGGGATATAAACTTGTAATGAGCAACACATAGAGGATAGTTAATGCTGGAGCTTAGGATGGACCAGATACAGAATATAGTGGGATCACCTGTGAACTTGTATAAGAGGGAATGCAAACCAATATGTTCAGCTTTCCATATGTGAGCGTCATGCCAAGTCAGAGAAACAAGTCAATAATGCAGCTTTTGAAGAACAAGATGGCACGCAAAATTATTATCTAGTAGTATGACAAGTTTATTTGTACTACAGGCTAGATAGCAGAGTGATAGCATGCCAAACTAAGTCCTTACTTTGTTAGCTTACAATGAACTAGATACAAAACAATGGCATCACCTGTAGTACAGGGAATGCAAGCCAACATGTTCATGGAGTAAAAAATTGGCACAAACAACATAGTAGCAGGCCATAATTTTTGTAACAACGACTGAGCAAGATAAAGTTATGATGGCTAGATCTACAGAGCAGGGAATGTAAACCAAATATAGAAGTTACGATGCCAAAAGCTATAGAGCAGGGAATGCGAACCAACATGTGCAATTACTTAAAATTGGCCGTGAACTAAATAATAGCAGGATGTTACTATAATACCTATAATTTTTGTAACAACGACTGAGCAAGATAGAAGTTATGATGGCTACATCTACAGAGCAGGGAATGCAAACCAAAATGTTCAATCGCTTAAAGTTAGCAATGAAGTAGAAAATAGCAAGATGTTACGGTCATAGCTAGGAATGAACTAAAAGAGCTTCAGACAAACAAGCATCTGAACCCAGAACATGGCGCTAAAACAAGGGACTTACATTAGGAGAAGCACTCTGTGGGAGTCACAGCAGATCTTCCTGGGGTTGATAGATCCGGTGATGAAGTACGCTACATGTGCTACTTGGGGTTGGAGAGACGGCCATTACACTTCATGGTTACTCATCTCATCTGCAAAAACGTAACGGCGCGTCGTTAGCACAAACAGATTCCCCCAAGATTAAACAAGAACTTGCAGGCAAGCAATAGAAAAGCGACAGTAGAAGAGTTTAGATCATGCACGGCGCCGGTGAAGCAGATCCGGTTCATGCACAACGGTGTCGGTGAGCAAGATCCGATGCGGTGGACGACGGATCCGGCGAAGCGGCTCCGGTGGGGTGGACGATACCGCAGCTGAAGCGACTGCGGTAGACTGCTGGATGAGTATATGGTTTCGAGGTTCGGCGGGGATGATCCAGTCCGGTTGATGACGGCGTCGATGAAGCGGCTCCGGCAGACAGCCGGATGACGAGGATCGCGAGGCCTCGGGTAGGCCAGGGAAGTCCGGCGGGGATGTTCCGGTGCGGTGGTCGTGGAGGTGGGAGAGAGAGGGACTTGGGAAGTTCCGGTGGGTGGTCTCAGAGGAGAGAGTGAGGGAAATGAATTTTTTTTCGGGGAGTTTCGGAGCTAGGGAGGTGGTGATCGAAAAAAATGACGGGTAGACCCCCCACCAACCGACTTATGCATGGACATTGTTGTCATCTTTACGAGGGTAGAATGGGAAGTTAGAGGCGTGTGAAATATTTGTATTTTTCGAGCGGGAAGTTTTGCCGCTGGAATGAGATTTCGAATTTGGCTATAGTCCAAGTAATACAAAAATATGAGACCGTACTAGTACGGCCAAGTGTCACATCAAGTCATCATCACGTTGAAAATCGGTTACCACGAGCATAATCATGATATATCTTGAAAATCAATTTTGAAAAGCCCTTCTGAAATATTTCGGGATTGGTACTAGGAGATTTTGCAGCTTGACTAAGTAATTTTTTTTCTTCGAAAAGGGGATATGACCCCAGCCTCTGCATCGTGGTGATGCACACGGCTTTTATTAATAATCCAGTCGCAACAAAAGTATGTTTTTTTTTGCAAGGAGCAACAAAAGTATGTTGTACAGATGGTCCAAGTAATATATACTCGTGATTGTAATATAAGGCCAGGGGTAGACCGGAACCATATCCTCTAACGTAGAGATGACAAGTCAGGTAAGCACAGTGCTTAAGTAGTGCAAAACGTAGAAGAAAAATCAGGAAAATGTAACAAATACTGTACGTATTTACTGTAGCAACCACTGTATATTTTTACTGTATAAAAAATCGTATAAATATTTAAAAAAGATAGTCATAATTTTGATTGTTACTAATTATCGTAAATGCATATGGCTTACATATATTATGGAAGTTAATTTAGATCAAATTAGACTTAATCATGTAGATGTGGAGAAGGAAAATTAGAGAGGTGTAGCTTACCCGACTTGTCTATTGCACGTTAGAGGATCTACTTCCGGGGTAGACCATGCTACTTAGACTACTCATAGTGGGAGTAACTAAGGAGTATTAACATAGAGCTGGTTGTGGTAACTAGCTATGTTACCATAACACTTTTCAAGATAGAATGAGTCTACATACTAACTAAAACAATCATGCATGATAGTACTACATCTAAGTTACTATGCATTATGAAGGTAGTAACATAGAGTAGTGTCATATGCATGCGGAAATTCAATTTGGCTCCCGGGTGCATATGCTCCCTCTACCAAAAAATCATATTTTAAAATGTCGAAAAAAATTAGCAAAAAATTTACATGTACATATTCATAATATATGTTCGTTCGTCAAGTTTCACGAAAAACCAATATTTTTTGTGGTCTATGTAAAAAAGAGAAAACTTATCTTGTGAAAAGCATTATTTTTAGTACTGTGTTTTATCTTTTTACACACGTCACACGACAAGTCGCAACTTTTTAAGGGCGTAGCACGAGAAGATGTACATGCGAATTTTTTGTTTCATTTTTTTGAAATTCAAAATATGTGTAAGATGCATTTCAAAATGGAGGGAGCATATGCTCCTATGTTTCAAAACACCAGTCCCGCATGCGCATGACACTACTATACGGTCACATCAAGTCATAATCACAACCAAAATCAGTTCCCATGTACAAATATTTTGGATTTTATTGGCGGGAGATTGTAGCGCTTGACAGATATTTTCAATTTAGCTGGCGCTAAAAAAATACTGTACTAGAAAAATTGGTAGCTTACTGTAGTACTGCCTCCTTTCAGGGATACAAGGACAAGGACCAATCAACTAAAATAATGTATGAAAATGGTCACCAATGGGCCAACTAATAGTTATACTTTTCCCATGCAGCGCAATATAAAAAATACTACAAATCAGATTAAACCTTGATTAAATATTGGTGCATCCAATCCATTCAGTTTTCATTTAATCCACATCACCAAGGAAACAACCACCAGGTACATAACAAGTGCAGATAGAAGCACCAACAAAATAGTTCAGCATCACAAACCCTTTCACACAACCAAGGGACACCTTTGACTGTCAGTGTTCACTGTGGTATTCAGCATCTCCCACACTTTCTCAGGATGTTGCCCAGGTGGGCTTGACTTGCTTCTAATCCTGCAGTTATACGGTGGATGACTACTCTTTGTGCAGCCACTATTGCTCGTTCCTCTTTGAGTAGTTCCTCGAGAACATAAAAAGACAATGACTTGGACCTCAACCTGCGCTTGGGCTTTGACTTGGACTTGGACCTCGACAAATTAGTTGTGAACCCAGCATTACGCAGGAATGTGTTGTTGGCTATACCATGACATTGTAGTACCTTGGAAAATGAATTCAGACATTCTTCCTGGGTTTTTTCTATACCATCTTTCTTTGGTTTTGCCAGCTCCACTTTCATGTCAGACTGAGGAGTTTTCAGTTGTTACACATGTGTAAGAGAAGAGATTATAATGTGAAGACATGTGTATGAACTACCTCTAATAATCCTACAAACTGGCATGGCTGATTACCGCATATACATTTTAGTAAGAGCATGTTACATCATATTGACATGTCTTCTATTGCTAACACGTAATAGCAGGACTATAAAAATATGCATGGATCCATGTGTAGAATTCGTAATGTGCATGATATTGCTGAGAAGTATATAAGTGAATTGTACTAGCCCTTTCCAGCAGTTCAGACATTTGGTTGTGTTGGCTAGTGCATGAAGCTTGACAAATATGACAAGATATTTCTGAATACAATTGAAAACCATAACTGACATTAGTAGAGAATACTTACAATAACACTCTGTGCAAAATGTCCAGTCAAACCATTTCTGCTCGTCTGGCACACCTTGAATTGCTCAAGTAGACTCATCTCTCTGTCTGTACTCTCACAGTATGCTTGCCTTGCCTTCTGATATTTTCGCAAGAGAAAATATAAATTAGTTTCACAACCACGTCACATGCCGACATGCGACAATTGAAAGTTTTCAAAAAAAATATAAATAAAACAGAGACATCAATTTACGATGTATATTGTGCATCTATAAATTCTAAATGATTTACTAATTTAAATATAGTTGTACAGATAACATTCCTTACCATACAGTAGAGGTGTCCAATCAAGCTACGAGATCCTGTACGCTGTTGTAAACGTACATTATTACGAGCACGCATGTTACTTCGAGCGATGAACTACAAATGAAGACTTGTGAGACACATGCTTAAAAAGGAATCAGTAATGTGATCTTGTCTCACTGTCTTCACAGAACATACCAAATTCTTTTGAGCAGACCAATACTCAACAAGATCACACCATTGATCATCAGTCATCTGTAGTATAGGAGAGGTTGTTGGAATATCGCTAGGAGTCCTCCCAGCAAAGTATCTCATCTTTAGCCTATGGCGCTCCTGGCGCAACGCTGAAGAGAATATGCTCCTGATAACAGTGATTACATTCTTCATGTCATCATCAAACTCAAGACATGTCTGTTTACAACAATGGGAACCGTTCATGTGTTAGATAGCTAGCCAACAGAAAGCTAGAGGGAATGTGAACGAGCAACATGGTATTGTTTACGAAAATGACTTACATGTAACATGTGCAGTAAACCTTCAAAATGAGAAGGGGTGTTTACGTGTTGTTTCCATGATGGAAAGATAGGAATTTGAGTCCTGACAAAAACGCCTGTGATCGATGCTATATTAGATGATTCTTGTGGATCCAGTGGCCTTCTGATACCTGCTATAACTGATGTGATGGGAAATCTTGTTCCCATTCGGGCAATCTTATTTTTAAGTGATTTCAAAGTCGTTGGCCCCCTTCGTTTTCTTGGTCGTGGTGGAACTGCAAATTTAAGCATTACATCAAGCTATCAAGGTATTTATGTAACGGAGCATGTAAGGGAACACGTACCTAATTCGGCCCCACCATCATCTTTAAGGAAGAAGTTGTCTCTGGCAGGACTAAATGTCAGCGGGCGATCGTGATTAGTTAGGTGTTGAGAACCTGCTGTTGAAACTGGGTCTGCTGTGAATTGTTCTTGGGTAACTGGATTGGCAACAGGTGGCTGGGGAACATGTGGTTTGGTATTTGCTCCGTCTACAGCTTTTAGACCAACCGATGTGGGGTTAGGTCGAAGCTTTTTATGTTGGTGTTTCGCATTACAATATTTTTTTGCCTGGTCATCATTTTCAACTAGATTAGAGTGACTCTGAGTCTGAGACCTTGTTTTTACTCTGTTCACTGCATTTGTTTGTGATCTGACATGACCAGCTTGAACCCTTTTTATTTTTAGGTGAGCTGTCAGATATTGATCTTCCTGTTGAACTATGTTCTTCACCTTGTTGGTATTTGAAACGTCCTTACGTGAAGTCCCTGATGCCTGCCAGAGATAAACGGTACTTCAATCAACAAAATCATATACATGCTTGATACGATTATGGAACATAAGAACAGCAAGCCAAGACATGATGAAACATATGTTATTATTATGTGTTAACTGAGCAGATGATAATGCTATAACTTGGGCTGGGTTGGACAGATACATCACAGTTATTGAAGATGCAACAATAATGCCAATGAAAAGAGCGAGCAATCACCTTGGGGGGTGGAGTAGGGTGCTTGACAAGGGCATCCTCTTTACTCAGGTCTCCCTCAGACTCTTGTTCAGTAGGATCAAGTTCTGAATAAGAAAATGATTGTTATCGATGGAGACAGGAGAGGTGTTTGATTGTTCACTGGTGATGCCTATATTTTCTCTCCGGCCCTCTTTGTACTCTACTACAGTATCTTTAGCATGCATTAGAAAAAAATGCTAACGAGATTTATCATGGAACTTTGAGTAGAGCAGTAGAAGGGCAAATTAGTAGTAGCAAGTAGATGATAGCTCAAAAAGGAATAAAGCGTAGATCAAAAATAAATGATTTCCCTGTGCATGCCAATTGATGATTACAAGATTTATAAACATGCAGTTTAATAATGTCGACTAATCACTCTGCAGGCTTGACTTCTACTACAGTCATACCAGATAGCACCAAACAGATTGTAGGAAAAGTAAACTTGAAACCCCTAAGGCCTTGTTTGGTACTAGTGTTTTAGTGGGGATTAGTGGGGATAATACTCTAGAGTATTGGGTGACAGCAGAATTCACCCAATACCCACAAAACCCCATCCCCAATCCACTAGGTAGGGGTAGAGTATTGGGGATTGAAAAAATACACTAAATTTTGCGGAAAAGTAGGGATAAGTGGGGATTAAACTCGCTCATACTCTAGCACCAAACATGCATTGGGGATAAGTGGGGATTTAAAGTTTGGAGCGGATTATCCCTGCTAATCCCAGTAAAACTCTAGTACCAAACAAGCCCTAAAACAGATCGCACGAAACTGATGTTCGGAAATGAAATGCATAACGGAAGCGGCTAAACACCAACCTTCGCATGGGGAGTGGACGGCTTTACGCTTTGGTTTCGCGCGGTGGACCGGTTGGGCGCGGGGTCTACCCATTTCACCGTGCGGTAGACCAGGGAGTCGGGAAGCAGATCCGACGCAGCGGCGGAGGTGGACGGCGTCCCTGAGCAGGATCCGGCGCGGTGGGCGTCGGCTACGGTGGAGCACAAATGGTGCGGTGTGCGCCTTCGTAGGGGAAGCGGCTCCGGCTTGCTTGACAACGTCTTCTCGGACACTACAGCGTCTGGTCAGGAGGCTGTGGTGGCGAGGTGGGACGGTGGTGCACTGCCGTCGTCGGGCGAGATGCTCCGATTCGGTGTGTGACGCGTGAGAGATGTGGGATTCGGCGCCTGTGCCGGTGGTATGTTTTAATGGCTGGGGTGAGATTGGCCTTGGCCAAGAGAAGAACCGCTGGGGACGTTTTTGATGAAAGGATAAGATCGGAAATTCGAACATTTGAAAATTGGAGGCGGCAACCCGAGCTATTTTCGCCGCTGTTTTGGCGCTTCGTTGAAATGGTTTGGTGGATGCGCGAAAAAAAATGGACGCGGTCCGACCCCATCAAGGTCTCATTTGTAAGCATGGGCGGTACGGCAGCCATCCTACCTTGATTTTTAGTGAATATCCATCCATTCATATATATGTGTTTTTTTCTGAACATTTGAGTACTTAAAACGGACTTCATATGACAAAGTTGCGCCTATTTTAGTGAACACTGCGTGGAGCCGATTTCGAAAACAAAACATGGACTAGGTACCAAAAAACATATATAGACTCGTTCTCCGCATTAAAAAGATTGATGTATCATGGATCTTAGTATATGTAAAATAACCTTGAGCTATTCATTATCATACGCGTAGAATTGAAGACTTCAGATATTTCTTTATATTTGAAAGAAACGCCATGTTTCATCCGACAACATTTATCATCTCATTGAGTTGGCGCTGATTTTATATGTGGTGACGAAAACAACTGAGGCTCCTTTGATTTATAGGATTTAGATCCTACGGGAATTATTCTACACTATTGGTTATATTCAAAGGGAACATATCCCATATGAATCTTGTACTACAAATCCTATATGAACAAAACATTAGGTCATCCCTCATGGAAAAATCCCTTTGGTACAATCAAAGAAACTCATATTCCCATAGGATTCAAATAGACAAGATGTACATACGTTTTTCCTATCCTATGACTTAAAGGACTCCTGAAATGGCTCGACAACAAAGATCATAAATTCCGAGTTGTGCATCGAGCAAAAGATATTGAAAAAATTCTTGATCGATCCAATTACAAAATGATTTTCAAAAGAACTAAAGTTTTGCCATTGATCACATAATTGGTATGTATATAGGTTCTACTTATAATAAAATATGTTTTGGTTTATTGGGATTGCGTTAGAATTACATGCATCACAATGTCTCGGGACTATTTCGGTATTTACCTCTTCTTTTAGAGTTCGCCCTATCTAAGATTATTTCCGACATTCGCCAATGTTTGCAAGGAATGGCATGCAGTCGATTCCCACCCTGTTTCAGAAAAAATGAAGAAAAAAAAGTGAACTTGTGGCTATAAAATGATAAGCTTGAATTTTGATATGTTTTTTTTAAAAAAAACTAGCTTCAAAATATGGCCTACCATTTTATATAAAAAACCATGGGTCTTAACGAAAATGCCCAAGGTAAAATGTGCATTAACATTTTGGGGAAAGGTGCAATAAGATTTCATTTTATTGTGGGAAACAAATTGTTGTTGTTTTTTTGCCTTTTCTGAATAGCTAAAAAGGTGTCATCTTTTTTCCATACATTCCATAATGTCATAGAACATAAGCATCCGGTGTCCAGATATAGCAACAATTCAGTATAAGACAATACTAACATAGTTTCCATAAAGTACTGCTAACACATAAGAAAACAAAAGATCTAGATGATGACCCAAGAAACATCCTTGTATATAATAACAATCTATTGACCATATGGCGGCTTTTGCATCACCCTATCAAAATCATCTGCCTTCAAGCACGAGAGCAGAATGTCGACACGTGCTTCAACATGTTCCAAGATCCTCTTGATGATCTCATGGATATCTGCATCAGCCGAATAGGAATCAAAGTTGTCAGCCACTAGCTTCTGATAGAAAGAAACATCAGTGTTGAAGGCGTCGATCTTAGGAGTCCCCACATTTCATTACTTGCAAGACCAAGATGATCAAATTCCCTTTACTTCATAAGAATGTCTGGATCGCTGACACGATCGAAATCTTTGCTAGTACCCTCCTTTGGCCGAATTCAAATTTGCATCAGATCTTGGTGCCCATGCCTTTGGTACATGCGGGTAATTTTTTGCCAATATGTCGTGCATTGCACATAGCGTCCTACTGTACAGGGGTATTTCTACATATCTTCTTCCAAATATAATTTAATTTATTTCGGGTTGGATTCAATTTGTTTCAAAATTGTCTGATATACCATTTGTATTGGTAGGAGATGCAGCTTTGAATTTTAATCATTGTTTCTAGGTGCCACACTTGCAGGGTACAGTCAAAGATTTTATCCAATGTTTCATGTCTTGACAAATCCTTTTCGTAATGGAAGTTGAGACCCCCAGCCTCTGCATCAAAATGATGCACATGGAATTTTTTAGTATGGTATTCAACAAAATATGATAAGATGCAAAAATCAAACCTTGGACAAATATGACACATGCTCACTTGGGTAGAAAGCCAATCAAACTGATACAAATTACATTGCAGAGTCCTTGCATGTTAAACTATATATTGCCAAACACCACATATATTAAGGGATACATATTAATTTCGATACTACTACTTTTACGATAGAAGATTTGTAACTACAAACGTTGTGGGTTGTGGCTGCCCTCCTCAATCTACTCACTTGTCTCATCGGCAACCGTCTCCACCTCTCTACATGCACATATGGGTACAACTTCTTCACACCCGAAGAAGATTACTTGTTTCCTGTCATGCTCCGCCACTTGTAGTAGGTGTGCTCCTTTTTCAGAGATGAATTCTCTTTTAGGATGGAGATGTTCTCCTTTTTCAGAGATGAGTTCTCTTTTAGGATGGAGATGTTCTCCTTCGTTAGAGACCCGTTCTGATTTACCATGGAGAGGTTCTCCTTCGATAGAGATGAGTTCTCCTTTGATAGAGATGAGTGCTCATTCAAGAGTACGGCATACTCATTCCATAGCTTCATAGCACGGTTTACCAGATGTGCGTTCACATCTCGGAGCTTGGACGCATGGTCAATCAACTCGCGCGACTCATCCAGGAGCGACCGCCGGATTACTTGCAGAGACGCTTCATGTTGTCGTCCTTCATTAGATGGTAGATTCACAGAGCGACCCTGTGTGACACATGATATTATACTAATAAAGTGCAAGAGTGTAACTTCAATAGTAAAAATATAGTACTCCGAAAGTTTGCAGGACTTAAACTTCAATACTCATAGTAATATGTACAAGACTAACTTCAATAGTAATTGTAATATGTATAAATTTCAATTGCAATACTGTAGTAATATGAGTACTCCGGAGCTTGGAGTAATAAAGTTTCAAACTAAGAACGAAACATGAACTAATAAAGTTTGCCCTATGCATCAATCGATGGAGAGGCTGGATCTCAAGTTCGAAAGGGGGAAAAAGACTGCAGTGAAGTTTCAAGTTTGCATTGAAGTTCGAAAGTGGTAATGCAGCTAGTATTAGTGCAGTAGAAATCCCTTGTGCCTTGTTTGGTTGACGTGTTTTCACATGGTTCAGTGAGTAATATCTGGGTCTTTCTTAATAAGAACACATTTTATCTGTTTGGCAGAAGAGTATTGGACAGGATCAGAGTCGCGGGGATCCTCAGGAAACACTTCCGCGCACGTCGGGTGGACGTGGAACCGCAACACCTCTATGCTCTCGCGTTTCTGGTCGTTCCGCATACGTGCTCCGATTGCTGCTTCTCCTTCCAGGCATCCACCCCGTTCCAGCATGGATCAGGCTGAGGGATTGATTCCAATGCAAAATTACAAGTCCTGAGGCCTGCTGGCATGGATTACGTGAATAGAAATTGGACGCTTCACTAATAAGGCCCGAGGAACCCCTCAAAAAAAACTAATAATGCCCCAGGACAGGCTATCTCTCAGGTTGTCCTGATCTGCCGCAAATACTCACGCCAAAACATGGTGAATGAAGTATTTTGCATCAAATCCCCTCCGAATAATACTCAGTAGGGGGCTAACTAGTTTTAAACCAATGATTAAACTACATTAACCACTGACCTCGAAGCTCTCCTCCTTGGAGAGGACCGACTCCCCGGCGACGGCGAGGTTGTCTTGCAGCTGCAGCAGGACTGTCACGTCTGAGCCCACGGAGAGGTCGTTGATCCGCTGCCGCTTGGTGGGCACATCAGACTCAACGGCGAGGCCGCCATGCGCCTGCTGCAGCAGCTGTAGGGGGGCGTGCGAGTTGGCGGCGAGGTCCTGTAGTTGCTGCTGGGGGATTACGACGGTGGGCCGCACACCTAACAGGCCCCCTTGTCCACTCGTGGGATTCATCGCCGGAAGATGGGGGTGCAGGGAGGCGCTAATACAGAGGTTGTGGATGGTACAGCCGCCGACGAGCACTGTACAGGTTGGGGCTATAGGATTTTGAAGATGAATGGGGAGAGGCGGCAGGGGCCTATATAAATCGAGAGGAGTGAGGTAGCGAGAAGTGAAGTGAATGGGGAGAGGCGGCAGGGGCCTATAAATCGAGAGGGCTATAGGTTGGGACATGATTTTTACGCAATATTTAAATTTAGATTTAAGCCGCATGTCACCAGGTGACATGCGAAAGGTGCATGTCACCTGATCTCTATCCGTGAAGGACACAGGTCACTCGCAACACTGTACATGGTGTACTGTAGGGACGCGAAACAGTATTGTTCACTGTTCGTAGTGTTTTTCATTTTTCTGATTTTTTTGAATTTTATGCCCATTTGAATCTTTTGGTCAAATCCTAGGTTTGACAAAGATTTAAACAAGTTTAAAATATATGAAAAGGTAAGCATGGATCCTTCTTAGTCACTCTAAAATGAAGCTTTTGGGATGTTCTTGAAATTTCCATGCTTGACTTCATAAGACAGAGTTTAGGGTTAGGGGTAGATATATACATGATTTGTTTGGTTTGAATATGTCTAGACCTTGTTTATCAACTTTAATTCTTACTATATGACATAAGAAAACTATTTGCTTTGGTTTTTCATTTTTCTGATTTTTTTGAATTTTGATGCCCATTTGAATCTTGTCAAATCCTAGGTTTGACCAAGATAATTTAAACAAGTTTAAAACATGGAAATGAAAAGGGAAGCATGTATCCTTCTTAGTCACTCTAAAATGAAGTTTTTGGGAGGTTTTTGAAATTTCCATGTTTGAAACCCAAAACCACTTCTCTTCATGCTTGACTTCATAAGACAGAGTTTAGGGGTTAGGGGGTAGATACATGGTTTGTCTAGTTTGAAACTTTGAATATGTCTAGACCTTGTTTATCAACTTGAATATGCTTACTATATGACATAAGAAGACTATGTACTTTGGTTTTTCATTTTTCTGATTTTTTTAATTTTCTGCGCATTTGAATCTTGGTCAAATCCTAAATTTGACCAAGATTTAGACAAGTTTAACACGTGAAAACGAATAAGTAAGCCTGGATCCTTCTTAGTCACTCTAAAATGAAGCTTTTGGGAGGTTCTTGAAATTTCCATGTTTGAAACCCAAAACCACTTCTCTTCATGATTGACTTCATAAGATCGACAGATTAGTTTAGGGTTAGGGGTAGATATATACATGATTTTTCTGGTTTTAATATGTCTAGACCTTCTTTATCAACTTGAATCTTACTATATGACATAAGAAAACTATTTGCTTTTGTTTTCATTTTTCTGATTTTTTTTGAATTTTGATGCCCATTTGAATCTTGTCAAATCCTAGGTCGTTTGACCAAGATAATTTAAACAAGTTTAAAACATGAATATGAAAAGGGAAGCATGTATACTTCTTAGTCACTCTAAAATGAAGTTTTTGGGAGGTTTTTGAAAATTCCATGTTTGAAACCCAAAACCACTTCTCTTCATGCCTGACTTCATAAGATAGAGTTTAGGGGTCAGGGGGTGTAGATACATTTGGTTTGTCTAGTTTGAATATGTCTAGACCTTGTTTAACAACTTTAATGCTAACTATATGACATAAGAAGACTATGTGCTTTGGTTTTTCATTTTTCTGATTTTTTTGAATATTGTGCCCACCCATTTGTATCTTCATGAAATCCTAGGTTTGACCAAGATAATTTAAACAAGTTTAAAACATGAAAATGAAAAGGGAAGCCTGGATCCTTCTTAGTCACTCTAAAATGAAGCTTTTGGGAGGTTCTTGAAATTTCCATGTTTGAAACCCAAAACCACTTCTCTTCATGATTGACTGAGTTTAATTAGGGTTTTAGGGGTAGATATATACATGATTTTTCTGGTTTTTCATTCTTTTGATTTTTTTCTAAATTTTTAGGGCCATTTGAATCTTGGTCAAATCCTTGGTTTGACCAAGATTTAAACAAGTTTAAAACATGAAAATGAAAAGGGAAGTCTGTATCCTTCTTAGTCACTCTAAAATGAAGCTTTTGGGATGTTCTTGAAATTTCAATGTTTGAAACCCAAAACGACTTCCCTTCATGCTAGACTTCATAAGATCGAAAGGGGGTAGATACACGATTTGTCTGGTTTGGATATATCTAGACCTTGTTTATCAACTTGATTGCTTACGATATGACATAAGAAGACTATGTGATTTGGTTTTCCATTTTTCTGATTTTTTTAATTTTTTGCCCACCCATTTGTATCTTCGTCAAATCCTAGGTTTGACCAAGATAATTAAAACAAGTTTTATAAAACATGAAAATGAAAAGGGAAGCATGTATCCTTCTTAGGCACTCTAAAATGAAGCTTTTGGGAGTTTTTTGAAATTTCCATGTTTGAAACCCAAAACCACATCTCTTCACATGCTTGACTTCATAAGACAGAGTTTAGGGGTTAGGGGTATAGATACATGATTTGTCTGGTTTGAATATGTCTAGACATTGTTTATCAACTTTAATGCTTACTATATGACATAAGAAAAATAATGTCATGTAAATGAGTTAACTTGGATTTCCTACCCTTGAATCCATAGGAAACTTTGTTCTAATGCACTATAATAATCAACCGAGTTTTTACACCAACAGGTCTGTCACTTACGTGTGGTGCCCACGCGTGAGGTCCCACACTTCAGTGAGCACAAGTCACGTGCAATAGGTACGCAAACTCCCAGCCATCTTCTTTGTCAAGAGAAGACGCATCAGGATGCGTATTGGAAGTCTGTGGGTCCTTCTGGATCCTTCGGTTGTCCCTCTCACAAAAAAAATCTCTCTCATTCTCGGCCTCGCTCGACTCGCTTGCTCGCTCGCTCGCTCGCACCTCCTGCTCACTGACAAACCCTGCACAAAAGTCAACATCATCACCCGAAAAGGGGAGACACCATAATTCTCTCCCTTCTTCTCTCCTTCCTCCGAGTGATCCCTCTTCCTCCGAGTTTCACTCGACGGGCAAACACACTTGTGCTGCATAGTAATAATAAAAAGGTATAGAAAAATCAACCTACGAATCTATAATTAAATAGGTTAGTAATAATAAAAAGGTAGAAAAATCAACCTACGAATCTATAATTAAATAGGTTAAACTAGGGTTTTGCCCACTACTACAGATCAAGGTTCAAACCTTGTTTATCAACTTGAATATGCTTACTATATGACATAAGAAGACTATGTACTTTGGTTTTCATTTTTCTGATTTTTTAAATTTTCTGCGCATTTGAATCTTGGTCAAATCCTAGGTTTGACCAAGATTAGACAAGTTTAACACGTGAAAACGAATAAGTAAGCCTGGATCCTTCTTAGTCACTCTAAAATGAAGCATTTTGGGATGTTCTTGAAATTTCCATGTTTGAAACCCAAAACGACCTCTCTTCATGCTACACTTCATAAGATCGACCGAGTTTAGGGTTAGGGGTAGATACATGATTTGTATGGTTTGAATATGTCCAAACCTTGTTAATTTATCAACTTGAATGCTTACTATATGACATAAGAAGACTATATGCTTTTGTTTTTCATTTTTCTGATTTTTTTGAATTTTATGCCCATATATTTGAATCTTGGTCAAATCATAGGTTTGACAAAGATTTAAACAAGTTTAAATTGTGAAAATGAAAAGGTAAGCATGGATCCTTATTAGTCACTCTAAATTAAATCTTTTGGGAGGTTCTTGAAATTTCCATGTTTGAAACCCAAAACCACTTCTCTTCATGATTGACTTCATAAGAAAGAGTTTAGGGTTTTAGGGGTAGATATATACATGATTTTTTTGGTTTGAATATGTCTAGACCTGGTTTATCAACTTGAATGCTTACTATACATATGACATATATAAGAATGCTATGTGCTTTGGTTTTTCATTCTCTTTTGATTTTTTTTCTAAATTTTTATGCCCATTTGAATCTTGGTCAAAATCTTTGGTTTGACAAGGATTTAAACAAGTTTAAAACATGAAAATGAAAAAGGGAAGTCTGTATATCCTTCTTAGTAACTCTAAAATGGAAGCTTTTGGGATGTTCTTGAAATTTCCATGTTTGAAACCGAAAACGACTTCCCTTCATGCTAGACTTCATAAGATCGACAGGGGGTAGATACATGATTTGTCTGGTTTGGATATATCTAGACCTTGTTTATCAACTTGAATGCTTACGATATGACATAAGAAGACAATGTGATTTGGTTTTTCAATTTTCTGATTTTTTGAATATTGTGCCCACCCATTTGTATCTTCATGAAATCCTAGGTTTTACCAAGATAATTTAAACAAGTTTAAAACATGAAAACGAAAAGGGAAACATGTAACCTTCTCAGTCACTCTAAAATGAAGTTTTTGGGAGGTTTTTGAAATTTCCATGTTTGAAACCCAAAACCACTTCTCTTCATGCTTGACTTCATAAGACAAAGATTAGGGTTAGGGGGTATAGATACATGATTTGTATGGTTTGAATATGTCCAAACCTTGTTTATCAACTTGAATATGCTTACTATATGACATAAGAAGACTATGTACTTTGGTTTTTCATTTTTCTGATTTTTTTAATTTTCTGCACATTTGAATCATATCTTGGTCAAATCCTAGGTTTGACCAAGATTTAGACAAGTTTAACACGTGAAAACGAATAAGTAAGCCTGGATCCTTCTTAGTCACTCTAAAATGAAGCTTTTGGGAGGTTCTTGAAATTTCCATGTTTGAAACCCAAGTTAATAGCCAGGGACAAAGCCATGAGTACATTATGAATTGTACTCGCAAACCACCTTAGAGAGAAGTAAAGGATATGCAATTTGGCAGTAGCAAGGAAAAGGCACTAAACTAAGGCGACAAGGAGCGAGAGGTGGTTCCTCTCGAGAGTATGACATCTCTATATGTTTGTTGAAAACTTTTTCGAAAACAAGTTTCTTTTGAAGACTAATAGGTAAGGGTGACCCATTTTCCTTTCCGACCATCTCATATGGCCAAAACAACTTTTCCAACTTTCCACCGTACCTCCCAGGTACATTTCCACCAGTCCCACTGGCATCATTTTCCCGAAACATTTTTGAGAAAGTCACTTTTATAAACCAAAACTCCCTTTGATACTCAGCACTTCCTTTCCCACGTCCATTGCCGCGGACACGGCTATTCGAATAGATTTATACTCTGCAGAGGTTGTACACTTTCCCCACAAGATCCGAATACTTATCGTGTGGGCATCATCCCTGCATAACAACATATGCCACGACAAGTACCCGATCGTAGTTTTTCGCCTGCTCGCCTTAGCCTAAGACATGCCGCCTAGAGTTGTACCTCCCAACACCAGAGTCCGAGGGGTCGTTTACCCAGGAGTAGCAAATTCCCCGACCAGCTCGACCCTCCGGAATGCCGCGACCAACTGCGGGGCATTATTCAATGGGAGCTCATAGGTTGTACCCCTGCCATCTAAAAAGAAGGAAAGGCGTCCCCAGTACGTCGGGAAGGCCCGGTCGATAGGTGTCCATGATCGGACTACCCCTTACACTTGCAGGACCCAAACTAAGGCGAGACAAACTACTACGCTACGCCCCGTCCCACTAAAGGGTAATGTGGTTGTACTGGCTAGGTCCGGTGATGTACTCAGTCAACAAAAGTTTTTCGAAAACAATTTTCTTCACTTGCCTCCAGCAAGTCCCTTCTGCTCAAAAACAATTTATCGAAACCACACTTGGGCAGGGCTACCCCATTCCAAGGTTTTCGAAACACTTCTTTCTTGAAAACATTTTCACAAACCTTTTTAAAGAGGGCTCCCGACCTATAGTCCAACTTTTTTTTGAAAAGCGGCGACAAGGATGATAAGGTGTTAAACACCATATCACTAGCAAGTGTGTGATCAGTAGGTAACACGAGGACTGCACCCGTAAGGGTGGAATAATAAAACTTCGAGTGGCGGAACCACTCACATAAATAAATAAAAGACATGCAATTTAACAAAACCTGTGATAATGCAAGAGTAAGATAATTAGGGTGAGACATGCATCAAGAGGTGGCTTGCCTTTGTTGGCTATTTGTCCCTGGACTTCTTCTTCATGAAACTCTGCTCCTCCTTTCTCTGCGAAATCCTCACCAATATCTGCTCCTTCCTCTCCGATAGTGTTCGCATTCTAACGTCGCAAAATAAAAGGCGAACAATCAATACATAGTCATAGCAGTAACCACGCACACACAATACTAGTAGCAAAGCACTCAATCGGCGACTCTAACACATCAAATATAAAGGTACCTAGGGCAAGAGTGGTTATTTTATTTGTAAAAGGACTAATACTATAGTCACTAGAAAAGACCTTAACAACATCTATTGGATATTTATTATAAAATATTTTAAACAAAAGCAACTCAATTTCCCTAGGGTAAAATAAGCAACAACACCACATTAACCAGCCACTCTAGAAAAATGCACACAAAAATTTGGTAAAAACACAGAGAGTAAGGCTTGACTTTATAAAGCTACAAAAATTGGATTTACTCAATTTGGAATTTTAAAACAATAGATATGCTTTTTATAAAGCCAGAAATGGCTTAGGGACCAAATAAATGGCCGAAATCTTTCTGTGAGCCACAAAAGTACAAACATGGTATCTACTGGAAGCTAATAACATGAAGAACTCACATAGACTGGAATCAAACATAAATAAGTTTTTAAATATTTTAAAACATTTTAATAATGCAAAAACTAAAGCAATACACTTTCAAGGCACACATAGATCAGAGCAAAACAAGCCAATAACAAACATACCAACAGATAGCTAATGAAAAATGTGATCCACGAAAATTGGTTTTGCATTTTTCTGAGCTACAAATTAATTTCCACAATTTTTATACTAAAAAGGAACTCTGATTTGGTTATAATATATCCATAAATAAAATATAAGTCACAAAAATATTTCCTATGGCCTAGATAAAGCATAACATGATACCTATCAGGGGGACTTGGTTTTGGTGCAAAAACTTGTTTATTTATCAAAATAAAATTCACACGAAACCCTACTGGCCAGATCTACCTTCATATACTACACAAAATCTAGGAAGCTCCTGCATGCAATATATATACCAGAATAAAGCTACTGAGTAGCACTTAACAGCAAAATTGGTTTTACCCCAAAAAGAGTTCTACAACTGCCACAATAATTTAAATACTGCCGCTGCAACATTTTAGCAAAATAATTATCAGCACAAATATAATAGTTTCAAACATACGAATACAACTTTAGATGATTGAGATTTTTCTTAGGAGCATAAAGAAAGTTGAATCACAAATTTTAGAGTTCTGAGGAATTTTTAGTGGATTAAAAGCTACAGATGCAGCAGACAGAGATATTTCCAGTTTTTAAACAGAGAAAGAAGAGATGGGCCAGAAGGGAGTGGAGCTGGGCTGCTGCGAGATGGGCTGGCCCATCTGCGGCAATGGACGGGCGGGAGGCAGACGTGGCCGACCACGTAGACGCGCGGGGCCCGCAGCCATGCAGCCAGCCGCGCGGCGGGATCGCATGCAACGGCCAGTTGCCGATCCGTCGGCCCGCGACGCGCGCGACCGCGACGGACACAGAACGGCGGCGCTGCCAGGGTGAAGCGACGGAGAAAAAGGCAAAGCTCACCATGCGCGAGGTCTGAGGCGCCGGAGAGGTCGATGCGCGGCGGTGGAGCTAGACGGCGACGCATGCATGCATGCATGTCTCCGGGACATCTGCGAGGTCGAGGCTGAGCTCCGCATCGGGGCGGCGGCACAGCGACGGTGCGGAGGCGGGGAAAGGACGAAGGGCTCACCAGGGGTCTCAGGGGCGGCGGCGGAGCGGCGTGGACGTGGAGCCGGTCGGGGTGGCTCGGAGCAGCACCCTGGTTGTGCTCAGGAAGCTCCCCGACATCAGCCACGTCGAGGTCGACGTGGTGCTGTTTTCGGACGACGTTCGGAGGAGGCGGCCTTCCGGCGAGCTGCAAGGAAAGAGGAGGGATCGGAGCTGCGCGGCGGCTGGCAGAGGCCTGGCCTCGCCACTGGTACGCGCTCGACGAGCTCCGGGACGACGACACGGCATGCAGCAAGGTTGGCGACGCCGTAGACGAACTTGACGACGCCGGCCGTCCCGGAAGGTTCCTGGGAACAGGTGGGGGGTGGGATTAGATTCGAACAAGGGTGAGGAGTGCAGAGAGATAGAGAGACAGAGAGAAGAGAGGGCTAGCAGCGCCGTCCTCGGCGTGCTGCTCACGGACGAACTCCGGCTCGTCTTCTCCGTAGGCCCGAAGGAGAGGGGTGAGGTGGCTTCGGCTATGGTTTTTCAGAGACGGAGAGAAGAGGGAGTGAGTCGGCGACAGAGAGAGTTGGGGCTTCGGGATGCTTGTAAATACGGATGTGGGCTCGCGATGGGCACGGTGCTCGTGAGCGACGCGTGTGCGTTCACGACTTGGCAGGCTGGCGGTGCGGCAACGACGGAGGGATGGTGCCAGAATGCTGTGAGCATGGGAGGGAGGAGGAACGGGAGCACGCGGCGTGATCGGTGCTGGCCTGTGTCCTGCTGCGACGTGGTATCCGTCGGCTGGGTGCAGAGCGCGGCGAGTGCGGTTGAGAGGAAGAGGACAGGAAGGGGAGCGGGGTCTGCGCTGCTTGAAGGAGAAACCTGAGGCGACGCTGCACGCGAGCGGACGGGTCGGGTGACGGCCGGAGGCTCGATGGATGGGCGCCGAACACATGCCCGCCAGGTGCTCGATGAAACCCTGACCATCGGAGCACGGTCAAGGGCAGCCAGAAACAAGATGCCAAGGACAAGGAATCGTTCCGGATCGATCAGCGATAGAGAGGGTAGGCTAGTGGCGAGTTGGTTTCAGCAGAGATGCTCACGTGCTAAAATGGGGTATGCCAATCTCGGTACAGATCCTGGGAGAGGGTGAGGTAGTGAGAGCTAGCTAAGGAGGCTACCACGCAGGGTTCTGAGATGGTGTGGGGTCCTGGTACTCGTACTGATGCTGGTTGGAGGGAAAGGAAGAGCTGCACCAAGGTTTTCCATTACCTTGCCGATGACATGCATCGGTCTCTTCCTCTCTCTATCTTTCTCCTTCACCAAAAGCAACCAGCCAAAAGTGGCCCTGTAGCATGCTGCATGCAGGTCGACAGTGAGAGAGGTCATAGTGCTGGAGAGGTCATGATGTGGTGATCCAAATAAAAATAGAGAGAGAAATTGAGGGGAGTGGTGCAAGGGAGAGTTGCATGGCATGGCCGGCCTTCTCCAATGCCAAGCACAAATGGACAAGGCAATCATTCAATGGTTCAAACAGATCGGACAAAGGTGAGTGCTGGTGACGGTTTTTCAAAACAATCGTTGTGATAAAGATTGGAAAATATTAGAGGAGATGGAGATGAAAATGAATAATAGTGCCAAGGTGATGATGATGGCATTTGGTCAAATCGTTGTTTGCTGGAATGGCGGATGTTGATAGATGTTTCAGCGATGTGCATCTCAAGTCCAAGTATTGTCATTCAATTTTGGAGTATTCCTATTTGTTTGGATTCACCGTCCATGCCCATGGCCAAATTTGAATAAAATTTAGTTGAGATATACTTTGAAGATTTTTTTTTTAAAAAGAAGAAGATGGTATTTTGAGTTCAAAATGTTCCACCTGCTTAAATAAGCATAGTAAAAGTTTCTCAAATTCAAAATAAGCAACAAAATTAATAAATGGCATAAGTACCATAAACATGAAAAAAAATATAAAAATAGTTTTCTAAAAATTAATTTTGTGGTGGAAAGAGATGATATATATAACACCATGTTTTATTTGAGACAGCATTTCGAAAAGGTTTGATGAAATAAAAAAAAATAGTTTTGTTGTTACAATAGAGAAGAAAATACATAAATAAATAGGTTTTGGTTCATTTGGCGGGAAACCTAAACTTTGAAAATTTTAACAGCTGCCATAGGACATAGCACTAATTTTCAAAGATGATGTTTTGTTTGAGTTTATTGAGGATAAGGTTCTAAGAGTGGGATCTAGACGAGATGATATAGAGAAGGTGATCAAGGCATAAGATGCTTAGGCCAAGAGAAATTCTTGAGTAGAGTTGGATGACCTTGGAGAGACAAAGATGCAAATGGAGATTAATCACTTGTTAGACAAATGATCTTTTACCAAGATCACGGAAAGAGGGAGTAGTGATGTTGAATGGTGGCTCGGTGAGATGTATTAATGGAAATTATAATGGATATTTGATCACAAATCAAATAGTCCTAAGATTTAGCTTTGATGTCTATGGCCCTTATTTGATTTTAAACTAAATAAGAAATTCATTTGAAATTTGTAAAAAAAATGGGAGGGAGTTTTAGGAAGATTAGAATGATCCATGGTTTTAGTAAAAAGGAAATATGGATCATTCCATTTTATTTTAGGCAACCAAACTGCATATAAAAGCTTTTATAATATTTTAGAGTCAAACAAAGTAGGGGTATGCCATTTGGCAAATACTTTGTGTCGACAACAATTTTAGAAACCCCTATTGTGATATTATGATCTAAGTGACCATAGCCAATTCAAAGAAAAGATTTTTTTGTCAAGACCTTTTGAATTAAGACCTTGAGTCAAAAGACAAAACAGAAGAGATTTTTTGTGTTGTGTCAAAAGGTTAAAATACTTTTAAAGAGAGTAGATTAAAGTAATACAAGAGGGGCCATAGCAGAAGTGTTTTTCTTGAGATTAGAAGATGGCAGCTGAGGTACTTAGTTAGCATTGCAGTCATCACTCAACAAACAAAGTCATACAGGCATTGCAATCAAAACATGTCACACTAGAAAGAATTTTTTTTGTTCCCCCTGATTTTCGCACATTGGACACATAAACAAGGTTGCAAAAGTTGGGGTGTTACACACTTCTCTTCATGATTGACTGAGTTTAATTAGGGTTTTAGGGGTAGATATATACATGATTTTTCTGGTTTGAATATATATGTCTAGACCTTGTTTATCAACTTGAATGCTTACTATACATATGACATATATAAGAATGCTATGTGCTTTGGTTTTTCATTCTTTTGATTTTTTTCTGAATTTTTAGGGCCATTTGAATCTTGGTCAAATCATTGGTTTGACCAAGATTTAAACAAGTTTAAAACATGAAAATGAAAAGGGAAGTCTGTATCCTTCTTAGTCACTCTAAAATGAAGCTTTTGGGATGTTCTTGAAATTTCAATGTTTGAAACCCAAAACGACTTCCCTTCATGCTAGACTTCATAAGATCGAAAGGGGGTAGATACACGATTTGTCTGGTTTGGATATATCTAGACCTTGTTTATCAACTTGATTGCTTACGATATGACATAAGAAGACTATGTGATTTGGTTTTCCATTTTCTGATTTTTTTGAATATTGTGCCCACCCATTTGTATCTTCATGAAATCCTAGGTTTGACCAAGCTAATTTAAACAAGTTTAAAACATGAAAATGAAAAGGGAAGCATGTAACCTTCTCAGTCACTCTAAAATGAAGTTTTTGGGAGGTTTTTGAAATTTCCATGTTTGAAACCCAAAACCACTTCTCTTCATGCTTGACTTCATAAGACAAAGTTTAGGGTTAGGGGTATATATAGATACATGATTTGTATGGTTTGAATATGTCCAAACCTTGTTTATCAACTTGAATATGCTTACTATATGACATAAGAAGACTATGTACTTTGGTTTTTCATTTTTCTGATTTTTTTTTAATTTTCTGCGCATTTGAATCATATCTTGGTCAAATCCTAGGTTTGACCAAGATTTAGACAAGTTTAACACGTGAAAACGAATAAGTAAGCCTGGATCCTTCTTAGTCACTCTAAAATGAAGCTTTTGGGAGGTTCTTGAAATTTCCATGTTTGAAACCCAAAACCACTTCTCTTCATGATTGACTGAGTTTAATTAGGGTTTTAGGGGTAGATATATACATGATTTTTCTGGTTTGAATATATATGTCTAGACCTTGTTTATCAACTTGAATGCTTACTATACATATGACATAAGAATGCTATGTGCTTTGGTTTTTCATTCTTTTGATTTTTTCTGAATTTTTAGGGCCATTTGAATCTTGGTCAAATCCTTGGTTTGACCAAGATTTAAACAAGTTTAAAACATGAAAATGAAAAGGGAAGTCTGTATCCTTCTTAGTCACTCTAAAATGAAGCTTTTGGGATGTTCTTGAAATTTCAATGTTTGAAACCCAAAACGACTTCCCTTCATGCTAGACTTCATAAGATCGAAAGGGGGTAGATACACGATTTGTCTGGTTTGGATATATCTAGACCTTGTTTATCAACTTGATTGCTTACGATATGACATAAGAAGACTATGTGATTTGGTTTTCCATTTTTCTGATTTTTTTAATTTTTTGCCCACCCATTTGTATCTTCGTCAAATCCTAGGTTTGACCAAGATAATTAAAACAAGTTTTATAAAACATGAAAATGAAAAGGGAAGCATGTATCCTTCTTAGGCACTCTAAAATGAAGCTTTTGGGAGTTTTTTGAAATTTCCATGTTTGAAACCCAAAACCACATCTCTTCACATGCTTGACTTCATAAGACAGAGTTTAGGGGTTAGGGGTATAGATACATGATTTGTCTAGTTTGAATATGTCTAGACATTGTTTATCAACTTTAATGCTTACTATATGACATAAGAAAAATAATGTCATGTAAATGAGTTAACTTGGATTTCCTACCCTTGAATCCATAGGAAACTTTGTTCTAATGCACTATAATAATCAACCGAGTTTTTACACCAACAGGTCTGTCACTTACGTGTGGTGCCCACGCGTGAGGTCCCACACTTCAGTGAGCACAAGTCACGTGCAATAGGTACGCAAACTCCCAGCCATCTTCTTTGTCAAGAGAAGACGCATCAGGATGCGTTTTGGAAGTCTGTGGATCCTTCGGTTGTCCCTCTCACACAAAAAAAACAAATCTCTCTCATTCTCGGCCTCGCTCGACTCGCTCGCTCGCTCGCTCGCACCTCCTGCTCACTGACAAACCCTGCACAAAAGTCAACATCATCACCCGAAAAAGGGGAGACACCATAATTATCTCCCTTCTTCTCTCCTTCCGAGTGATCCCTCTTCCTCCGAGTTTCACTCGACGGGCAAACACACTTGTGCTGCATAGTAATAATAAAAAGGTATAGAAAAATCAACCTACGAATCTATAATTAAATAGGTTAGTAATAATAAAAAGGTAGAAAAATCAACCTACGAATCTATAATTAAATAGGTTAAACTAGGGTTTTGCCCAGTACTACAGATCAAGGTTCAAACCTTGTTTATCAACTTGAATATGCTTACTATATGACATAAGAAGACTATGTACTTTGGTTTTCATTTTTCTGATTTTTTAAATTTTCTGCGCATTTGAATCTTGGTCAAATCCTAGGTTTGACCAAGATTAGACAAGTTTAACACGTGAAAACGAATAAGTAAGCCTGGATCCTTCTTAGTCACTCTAAAATGAAGCATTTTGGGATGTTCTTGAAATTTCCATGTTTGAAACCCAAAACGACCTCTCTTCATGCTACACTTCATAAGATCGACCGAGTTTAGGGTTAGGGGTAGATACATGATTTGTATGGTTTGAATATGTCCAAACCTTGTTAATTTATCAACTTGAATGCTTACTATATGACATAAGAAGACTATATGCTTTTGTTTTTCATTTTTCTGATTTTTTTTGAATTTTATGCCCATATATTTGAATCTTGGTCAAATCATAGGTTTGACAAAGATTTAAACAAGTTTAAATTGTGAAAATGAAAAGGTAAGCATGGATCCTTATTAGTCACTCTAAATTAAATCTTTTGGGAGGTTCTTGAAATTTCCATGTTTGAAACCCAAAACCACTTCTCTTCATGATTGACTTCATAAGAAAGAGTTTAGGGTTTTAGGGGTAGATATATACATGATTTTTTTGGTTTGAATATGTCTAGACCTGGTTTATCAACTTGAATGCTTACTATACATATGACATATATAAGAATGCTATGTGCTTTGGTTTTTCATTCTCTTTTGATTTTTTTCTAAATTTTTATGCCCATTTGAATCTTGGTCAAAATCTTTGGTTTGACAAGGATTTAAACAAGTTTAAAACATGAAAATGAAAAAGGGAAGTCTGTATATCCTTCTTAGTAACTCTAAAATGGAAGCTTTTGGGATGTTCTTGAAATTTCCATGTTTGAAACCGAAAACGACTTCCCTTCATGCTAGACTTCATAAGATCGACAGGGGGTAGATACATGATTTGTCTGGTTTGGATATATCTAGACCTTGTTTATCAACTTGAATGCTTACGATATGACATAAGAAGACAATGTGATTTGGTTTTTCAATTTTCTGATTTTTTTGAATATTGTGCCCACCCATTTGTATCTTCATGAAATCCTAGGTTTTACCAAGATAATTTAAACAAGTTTAAAACATGAAAACGAAAAGGGAAACATGTAACCTTCTCAGTCACTCTAAAATGAAGTTTTTGGGAGGTTTTTGAAATTTCCATGTTTGAAACCCAAAACCACTTCTCTTCATGCTTGACTTCATAAGACAAAGTTTAGGGTTAGGGGGTATAGATACATGATTTGTATGGTTTGAATATGTCCAAACCTTGTTTATCAACTTGAATATGCTTACTATATGACATAAGAAGACTATGTACTTTGGTTTTTCATTTTTCTGATTTTTTTTAATTTTCTGCACATTTGAATCATATCTTGGTCAAATCCTAGGTTTGACCAAGATTTAGACAAGTTTAACACGTGAAAACGAATAAGTAAGCCTGGATCCTTCTTAGTCACTCTAAAATGAAGCTTTTGGGAGGTTCTTGAAATTTCCATGTTTGAAACCCAAAACCACTTCTCTTCATGATTGACTGAGTTTAATTAGGGTTTTAGGGGTAGATATATACATGATTTTTCTGGTTTGAATATATATGTCTAGACCTTGTTTATCAACTTGAATGCTTACTATATATATGACATATCTAAGAATGCTATGTGCTTTGGTTTTTCATTCTTTTGATTTTTTTCTGAATTTTTAGGGCCATTTGAATCTTGGTCAAATCATTGGTTTGACCAAGATTTAAACAAGTTTAAAACATGAAAATGAAAAGGGAAGTCTGTATCCTTCTTAGTCACTCTAAAATGAAGCTTTTGGGATGTTCTTGAAATTTCAATGTTTGAAACCCAAAACGACTTCCCTTCATGCTAGACTTCATAAGATCGAAAGGGGGTAGATACACGATTTGTCTGGTTTGGATATATCTAGACCTTGTTTATCAACTTGATTGCTTACGATATGACATAAGAAGACTATGTGATTTGGTTTTCCATTTTCTGATTTTTTTGAATATTGTGCCCACCCATTTGTATCTTCATGAAATCCTAGGTTTGACCAAGCTAATTTAAACAAGTTTAAAACATGAAAATGAAAAGGGAAGCATGTAACCTTCTCAGTCACTCTAAAATGAAGTTTTTGGGAGGTTTTTGAAATTTCCATGTTTGAAACCCAAAACCACTTCTCTTCATGCTTGACTTCATAAGACAAAGTTTAGGGTTAGGGGGTATAGATACATGATTTGTATGGTTTGAATATGTCCAAACCTTGTTTATCAACTTGAATATGCTTACTATATGACATAAGAAGACTATGTACTTTGGTTTTTCATTTTTCTGATTTTTTTAATTTTCTGCGCATTTGAATCATATCTTGGTCAAATCCTAGGTTTTACCAAGATTTAGACAAGTTTAACACGTGAAAACGAATAAGTAAGCCTGGATCCTTCTTAGTCACTCTAAAATGAAGCTTTTGGGAGGTTCTTGAAATTTCCATGTTTGAAACCCAAAACCACTTCTCTTCATGATTGACTGAGTTTAATTAGGGTTTTAGGGGTAGATATATACATGATTTTTCTGGTTTGAATATATATGTCTAGACCTTGTTTATCAACTTGAATGCTTACTATACATATGACATAAGAATGCTATGTGCTTTGGTTTTTCATTCTTTTGATTTTTTCTGAATTTTTAGGGCCATTTGAATCTTGGTCAAATCCTTGGTTTGACCAAGATTTAAACAAGTTTAAAACATGAAAATGAAAAGGGAAGTCTGTATCCTTCTTAGTCACTCTAAAATGAAGCTTTTGGGATGTTCTTGAAATTTCAATGTTTGAAACCCAAAACGACTTCCCTTCATGCTAGACTTCATAAGATCGAAAGGGGGTAGATACACGATTTGTCTGGTTTGGATATATCTAGACCTTGTTTATCAACTTGATTGCTTACGATATGACATAAGAAGACTATGTGATTTGGTTTTCCATTTTTC
Organism: Lolium multiflorum; assembly: GCA_030979885.1. NCBI lineage: Eukaryota > Viridiplantae > Streptophyta > Magnoliopsida > Poales > Poaceae > Lolium > Lolium multiflorum. The sequence continues at coordinate 176,876,802 of CM061753.1, read as the reverse complement.
TGATTTTTTTAATTTTTTGCCCACCCATTTGTATCTTCGTCAAATCCTAGGTTTGACCAAGATAATTAAAACAAGTTTTATAAAACATGAAAATGAAAAGGGAAGCATGTATCCTTCTTAGGCACTCTAAAATGAAGCTTTTGGGAGTTTTTTGAAATTTCCATGTTTGAAACCCAAAACCACATCTCTTCACATGCTTGACTTCATAAGACAGAGTTTAGGGGTTAGGGGTATAGATACATGATTTGTCTGGTTTGAATATGTCTAGACATTGTTTATCAACTTTAATGCTTACTATATGACATAAGAAAAATAATGTCATGTAAATGAGTTAACTTGGATTTCCTACCCTTGAATCCATAGGAAACTTTGTTCTAATGCACTATAATAATCAACCGAGTTTTTACACCAACAGGTCTGTCACTTACGTGTGGTGCCCACGCGTGAGGTCCCACACTTCAGTGAGCACAAGTCACGTGCAATAGGTACGCAAACTCCCAGCCATCTTCTTTGTCAAGAGAAGACGCATCAGGATGCGTATTGGAAGTCTGTGGGTCCTTCTGGATCCTTCGGTTGTCCCTCTCACAAAAAAACAAATCTCTCTCATTCTCGGCCTCGCTCGACTCGCTCGCTCGCGCACCTCCTGCTCACTGACAAACCCTGCACAAAAGTCAACATCATCACCCGAAAAAGGGGAGACACCATAATTCTCTCCCTTCTTCTCTCCTTCCGAGTGATCCCTCTTCCTCCGAGTTTCACTCGACGGGCAAACACACTTGTGCTGCATAGTAATAATAAAAAGGTATAGAAAAATCAACCTACGAATCTATAATTAAATAGGTTAGTAATAATAAAAAGGTAGAAAAATCAACCTACGAATCTATAATTAAATAGGTTAAACTAGGGTTTTGCCCAGTACTACAGATCAAGGTTCAAACCTTGTTTATCAACTTGAATATGCTTACTATATGACATAAGAAGACTATGTACTTTGGTTTTCATTTTTCTGATTTTTTAAATTTTCTGCGCATTTGAATCTTGGTCAAATCCTAGGTTTGACCAAGATTAGACAAGTTTAACACGTGAAAACGAATAAGTAAGCCTGGATCCTTCTTAGTCACTCTAAAATGAAGCATTTTGGGATGTTCTTGAAATTTCCATGTTTGAAACCCAAAACGACCTCTCTTCATGCTACACTTCATAAGATCGACCGAGTTTAGGGTTAGGGGTAGATACATGATTTGTATGGTTTGAATATGTCCAAACCTTGTTAATTTATCAACTTGAATGCTTACTATATGACATAAGAAGACTATATGCTTTTGTTTTTCATTTTTCTGATTTTTTTTGAATTTTATGCCCATATATTTGAATCTTGGTCAAATCATAGGTTTGACAAAGATTTAAACAAGTTTAAATTGTGAAAATGAAAAGGTAAGCATGGATCCTTATTAGTCACTCTAAATTAAATCTTTTGGGAGGTTCTTGAAATTTCCATGTTTGAAACCCAAAACCACTTCTCTTCATGATTGACTTCATAAGAAAGAGTTTAGGGTTTTAGGGGTAGATATATACATGATTTTTCTGGTTTGAATATGTCTAGACCTGGTTTATCAACTTGAATGCTTACTATACATATGACATATATAAGAATGCTATGTGCTTTGGTTTTTCATTCTCTTTTGATTTTTTTTCTAAATTTTTATGCCCATTTGAATCTTGGTCAAAATCTTTGGTTTGACAAGGATTTAAACAAGTTTAAAACATGAAAATGAAAAAGGGAAGTCTGTATATCCTTCTTAGTAACTCTAAAATGGAAGCTTTTGGGATGTTCTTGAAATTTCCATGTTTGAAACCGAAAACGACTTCCCTTCATGCTAGACTTCATAAGATCGACAGGGGGTAGATACATGATTTGTCTGGTTTGGATATATCTAGACCTTATTTATCAACTTGAATGCTTACGATATGACATAAGAAGACAATGTGATTTGGTTTTTCAATTTTCTGATTTTTTTGAATATTGTGCCCACCCATTTGTATCTTCATGAAATCCTAGGTTTTACCAAGATAATTTAAACAAGTTTAAAACATGAAAACGAAAAGGGAAACATGTAACCTTCTCAGTCACTCTAAAATGAAGTTTTTGGGAGGTTTTTGAAATTTCCATGTTTGAAACCCAAAACCACTTCTATTCATGCTTGACTTCATAAGACAAAGTTTAGGGTTAGGGGGTATAGATACATGATTTGTATGGTTTGAATATGTCCAAACCTTGTTTATCAACTTGAATATGCTTACTATATGACATAAGAAGACTATGTACTTTGGTTTTTCATTTTTCTGATTTTTTTTAATTTTCTGCACATTTGAATCATATCTTGGTCAAATCCTAGGTTTGACCAAGATTTAGACAAGTTTAACACGTGAAAACGAATAAGTAAGCCTGGATCCTTCTTAGTCACTCTAAAATGAAGCTTTTGGGAGGTTCTTGAAATTTCCATGTTTGAAACCCAAAACCACTTCTCTTCATGATTGACTGAGTTTAATTAGGGTTTTAGGGGTAGATATATACATGATTTTTCTGGTTTGAATATATATGTCTAGACCTTGTTTATGAACTTGAATGCTTACTATACATATGACATATCTAAGAATGCTATGTGCTTTGGTTTTTCATTCTTTTGATTTTTTTCTGAATTTTTAGGGCCATTTGAATCTTGGTCAAATCATTGGTTTGACCAAGATTTAAACAAGTTTAAAACATGAAAATGAAAAGGGAAGTCTGTATCCTTCTTAGTCACTCTAAAATGAAGCTTTTGGGATGTTCTTGAAATTTCAATGTTTGAAACCCAAAACGACTTCCCTTCATGCTAGACTTCATAAGATCGAAAGGGGGTAGATACACGATTTGTCTGGTTTGGATATATCTAGACCTTGTTTATCAACTTGATTGCTTACGATATGACATAAGAAGACTATGTGATTTGGTTTTCCATTTTCTGATTTTTTTGAATATTGTGCCCACCCATTTGTATCTTCATGAAATCCTAGGTTTGACCAAGCTAATTTAAACAAGTTTAAAACATGAAAATGAAAAGGGAAGCATGTAACCTTCTCAGTCACTCTAAAATGAAGTTTTTGGGAGGTTTTTGAAATTTCCATGTTTGAAACCCAAAACCACTTCTCTTCATGCTTGACTTCATAAGACAAAGTTTAGGGTTAGGGGGTATATATAGATACATGATTTGTATGGTTTGAATATGTCCAAACCTTGTTTATCAACTTGAATATGCTTACTATATGACATAAGAAGACTATGTACTTTGGTTTTTCATTTTTCTGATTTTTTTAATTTTCTGCGCATTTGAATCATATCTTGGTCAAATCCTAGGTTTGACCAAGATTTAGACAAGTTTAACACGTGAAAACGAATAAGTAAGCCTGGATCCTTCTTAGTCACTCTAAAATGAAGCTTTTGGGAGGTTCTTGAAATTTCCATGTTTGAAACCCAAAACCACTTCTCTTCATGATTGACTGAGTTTAATTAGGGTTTTAGGGGTAGATATATACATGATTTTTCTGGTTTGAATATATATGTCTAGACCTTGTTTATCAACTTGAATGCTTACTATACATATGACATAAGAATGCTATGTGCTTTGGTTTTTCATTCTTTTGATTTTTTTCTGAATTTTTAGGGCCATTTGAATCTTGGTCAAATCCTTGGTTTGACCAAGATTTAAACAAGTTTAAAACATGAAAATGAAAAGGGAAGTCTGTATCCTTCTTAGTCACTCTAAAATGAAGCTTTTGGGATGTTCTTGAAATTTCAATGTTTGAAACCCAAAACGACTTCCCTTCATGCTAGACTTCATAAGATCGAAAGGGGGTAGATACACGATTTGTCTGGTTTGGATATATCTAGACCTTGTTTATCAACTTGATTGCTTACGATATGACATAAGAAGACTATGTGATTTGGTTTTCCATTTTTCTGATTTTTTTAATTTTTTGCCCACCCATTTGTATCTTCGTCAAATCCTAGGTTTGACCAAGATAATTAAAACAAGTTTTATAAAACATGAAAATGAAAAGGGAAGCATGTATCCTTCTTAGGCACTCTAAAATGAAGCTTTTGGGAGTTTTTTGAAATTTCCATGTTTGAAACCCAAAACCACATCTCTTCACATGCTTGACTTCATAAGACAGAGTTTAGGGGTTAGGGGTATAGATACATGATTTGTCTGGTTTGAATATGTCTAGACATTGTTTATCAACTTTAATGCTTACTATATGACATAAGAAAAATAATGTCATGTAAATGAGTTAACTTGGATTTCCTACCCTTGAATCCATAGGAAACTTTGTTCTAATGCACTATAATAATCAACCGAGTTTTTACACCAACAGGTCTGTCACTTACGTGTGGTGCCCACGCGTGAGGTCCCACACTTCAGTGAGCACAAGTCACGTGCAATAGGTACGCAAACTCCCAGCCATCTTCTTTGTCAAGAGAAGACGCATCAGGATGCGTATTGGAAGTCTGTGGGTCCTTCTGGATCCTTCGGTTGTCCCTCTCACAAAAAAACAAATCTCTCTCATTCTCGGCCTCGCTGACTCGCTCGCTCGCTCGCACCTCCTGCTCACTGACAAACCCTGCACAAAAGTCAACATCATCACCCGAAAAAGGGGAGACACCATAATTCTCTCCCTTCTTCTCTCCTTCCGAGTGATCCCTCTTCCTCCGAGTTTCACTCGACGGGCAAACACACTTTTTTTAATTTTCTGCCCATTTGAATCTTGGTCAAATCCTAGGTTTGACCAAGATTTAAACAAGTTTAAAACATGAAAATAAAATGGTAAGCATGGATCCTTCTTAGTCTCCCTAAAATGAAGCTTTTTTTTTGAAATTTCCATGTTTGAAACCAAAAACCACTTCTCTTCATGCTTGACTTCATAAGACATAGTTTAGGGTTAGGGGTAGATATATACATGATTTTTCTGGTTTGAATATGTCTAGACCTTGTTTATCAACTTGAATGCTAGCTTACTATATATGACATAAGAATGCTATGTGCTTTGGTTTTTCATTCTTTTGATTTTTTCTGAATTTTTATGCCCATTTGAATCTTGGTCGAATCCTAGGTTTGACCAAGATTTAAACAAGTTTAAAACATGAAAATGAGAAGGGAAGCATGTATCCTTCTTAGTCACTCTAATTAAAATGAAGATTTTGGGAGGTTTTTGAAATTTCCATGTTTGAAACCAAAAACCACGTCTCTTCATGCTTGACTTCATAAGATATATAGAGTTTAATTAGGGGTTAGGGGTATAGATACATGATTTGTTTGGTTTGAATATGTCTAGACCTTGTTTAACAACTTGAATGCTTACTATATGCCATAAGAAGACTATGTACTTTGGTTTTTAATTTTTTTGATTTTTTAAAATTTTCTGCCAATTTGTATCTTGGTCAAATCCTAGGTTTGACCAAGATTTAAACAAGTTTAAGACGTGAAAATAAAATGGTAAGCATGGATCCTTCTTAGTCTCCCTAAAATGAAGCTTTTGGTTTTTTTTTGAAATTTCCAGGTTTGAAACCCAAAACCACTTCTCTTCATGCTTGACTTCATAAGACAGAGTTTAGGGATAGGGGTAGATATATATATACATGATTTTTCTGGTTTGAATATGTCTAGACCCTGTTTATCAACTTGAATGCTTACTATATGACATAAGAATGCTATGTGCTTTGGTTTTTCATTCTTTTGATTTTTTCTGAATTTTTATGCCCATTTGAATCTTGGTAGAATCCTAGGTTTGACCAAGATTTAAACAAGTTTAAAACATGAAAATGAGAAGGGAAGCCTGTATCCTTCTTTGTCACTCTAATTAAAATGAAGCTTTTGGGTGGTTTTTGAAATTTCCATGTTTGAAACCCAAAACCACATCTCTTCGTGCTTGACTTCATAAGACAGAGTTTAGGGGTTAGGGGGTACATAGATACATGATTTGCATAGTTTGAATATGTCTAGCTAGAGACCTTGTTTCTCAATTTTAATGCTTACTATATGACATAAGAAGACTATGTGCTTTGGTTTTTCATTTTTCTGTTTTATTTTAATTTTATGCCCATTTGAATCTTGGTCAAATCCTAGGTTTGACCAAGATTTAAACAAGTTTAAATTATGAAAATGAAGGTAAGCATGGATCCTTATTAGTCACTCTAACATAAATCTTTTGGGAGGTTCTTGAAATTTCCATGTTTCAAACCCAAAACCACTTCTCTTCATGATTGACTTCATAAGACAGAGTTTAGGGTTTTAGGGGTAGATATATACATGATTTTTCTGGTTTGAATATGTCTAGCCCTTGTTTATCAACTTGAATGCTTACTATACATATGACATAAGAATGCTATGTGCTTTGGTTTTTCATTCTCTTTTGATTTTTTTCTAAATTTTTAGGCCCATTTGAATCTTGGTCAAATCCTTGGTTTGACCAAGATTTAAACAAGTTTAAAACATGAAAATAAAAAAGGAAGTCTGTATCCTTCTTAGTCACTCTAAAATGGAAGCTTTTGGGATGTTCTTGAAATTACCATGTTTGAAACCGAAAACGACTTCCCTTCATGCTAGACTTCATAAGATCGACAGGGGGTAGATACATGATTTGTCTGGTTTGGATATATCTAGACCTTGTTTATCAACTTGAATGCTTACGATATGACATAAGAAGACAATGTGATTTGGTTTTTCATTTTTCTGATTTTTTTGAATATTGTACGTGCCCACCCATTTGTATCTTCATCAAATCCTAGGTTTGACCAGGATTTAAACAAGTTTAAAACATGAAATGAAAAGATAAGCCTGGATCCTTCTTAGTCACTCTAAAATGAAGCTTTCGGGAGGTTCTTGAAATTTCCATGTTTGAAACCCAAAACCACTTCTCTTCATGATTGACTTCATAAGACAGAGTTTAGGGTTTTAGGGGTAGATATATACATGATTTTTCTGGTTTGAATATGTCTAGACCTGGTTTATCAACTTGAATGCTTACTATACATATGACATATATAAGAATGCTATGTGCTTTGGTTTTTCATTCTCTTTTTTTTTTTTCTAAATTTTTATGCCCATTTGAATCTTGGTCAAAATCTTTGGTTTGACAAGGATTTAAACAAGTTTAAAACATGAAAATGAAAAAGGGAAGTCTGTATATCCTTCTTAGTAACTCTAAAATGGAAGCTTTTGGGATGTTCTTGAAATTTCCATGTTTGAAACCGAAAACGACTTCCCTTCATGCTAGACTTCATAAGATCGACAGGGGGTAGATACATGATTTGTCTGGTTTGGATATATCTAGACCTTGTTTATCAACTTGAATGCTTACGATATGACATAAGAAGACAATGTGATTTGGTTTTTCAATTTTCTGATTTTTTTGAATATTGTGCCCACCCATTTGTATCTTCATGAAATCCTAGGTTTTACCAAGATAATTTAAACAAGTTTAAGGGAAACATGTAACCTTCTCAGTCACTCTAAAATGAAGTTTTTGGGAGGTTTTTGAAATTTCCATGTTTGAAACCCAAAACCACTTCTCTTCATGCTTGACTTCATAAGACAAAGTTTAGGGTTAGGGGTATAGATACATGATTTGTATGGTTTGAATATGTCCAAACCTTGTTTATCAACTTGAATATGCTTACTATATGACATAAGAAGAATATGTACTTTGGTTTTTCATTTTTCTGATTTTTTTAATTTTCTGCACATTTGAATCATATCTTGGTCAAATCCTAGGTTTGACCAAGATTTAGACAAGTTTAACACGTGAAAACGAATAAGTAAGCCTGGATCCTTCTTAGTCACTCTAAAATGAAGCTTTTGGGAGGTTCTTGAAATTTCCATGTTTGAAACCCAAAACCACTTCTCTTCATGATTGACTGAGTTTAATTAGGGTTTTAGGGGTAGATATATACATGATTTTTCTGGTTTGAATATATATGTCTAGACCTTGTTTATCAACTTGAATGCTTACTATACATATGACATATCTAAGAATGCTATGTGCTTTGGTTTTTCATTCTTTTGATTTTTTTCTAAATTTTTAGGGCCATTTGAATCTTGGTCAAATCCTTGGTTTGACCAAGATTTAAACAAGTTTAAAACATGAAAATGAAAAGGGAAGTCTGTATCCTTCTTAGTCACTCTAAAATGAAGCTTTTGGGATGTTCTTGAAATTTCAATGTTTGAAACCCAAAACGACTTCCCTTCATGCTAGACTTCATAAGATCGAAAGGGGGTAGATACATGATTTGTCTGGTTTGGATATATCTAGACCTTGTTTATCAACTTGATTGCTTACGATATGACATAAGAAGACTATGTGATTTGGTTTTTCATTTTTCTGATTTTTTTGAACATTGTGCCCACCCATTTGTATCTTCATGAAATCCTAGGTTTGACCAAGCTAATTTAAACAAGTTTAAAACATGAAAATGAAAAGGGAAGCATGTAACCTTCTCAGTCACTCTAAAATGAAGTTTTTGGGAGGTTTTTGAAATTTCCATGTTTGAAACCCAAAACCACTTCTCTTCATGCTTGACTTCATAAGACAAAGTTTAGGGTTAGGGGGTATATATAGATACATGATTTGTATGGTTTGAATATGTCCAAACCTTGTTTATCAACTTGAATATGCTTACTATATGACATAAGAAGACTATGTACTTTGGTTTTTCATTTTTCTGATTTTTTTAATTTTCTGCGCATTTGAATCATATCTTGGTCAAATCCTAGGTTTGACCAAGATTTAGACAAGTTTAACACGTGAAAACGAATAAGTAAGCCTGGATCCTTCTTAGTCACTCTAAAATGAAGCTTTTGGGAGGTTCTTGAAATTTCCATGTTTGAAACCCAAAACCACTTCTCTTCATGATTGACTGAGTTTAATTAGGGTTTTAGGGGTAGATATATACATGATTTTTCTGGTTTGAATATATATGTCTAGACCTTGTTTATCAACTTGAATGCTTACTATACATATGACATAAGAATGCTATGTGCTTTGGTTTTTCATTCTTTTGATTTTTTCTGAATTTTTAGGGCCATTTGAATCTTGGTCAAATCCTTGGTTTGACCAAGATTTAAACAAGTTTAAAACATGAAAATGAAAAGGGAAGTCTGTATCCTTCTTAGTCACTCTAAAATGAAGCTTTTGGGATGTTCTTGAAATTTCAATGTTTGAAACCCAAAACGACTTCCCTTCATGCTAGACTTCATAAGATCGAAAGGGGGTAGATACATGATTTGTCTGGTTTGGATATATCTAGACCTTGTTTATCAACTTGATTGCTTACGATATGACATAAGAAGACTATGTGATTTGGTTTTCCATTTTTCTGATTTTTTTAATTTTTTGCCCACCCATTTGTATCTTCGTCAAATCCTAGGTTTGACCAAGATAATTAAAACAAGTTTTATAAAACATGAAAATGAAAAGGGAAGCATGTATCCTTCTTAGGCACTCTAAAATGAAGCTTTTGGGAGGTTTTTGAAATTTCCATGTTTGAAACCCAAAACCACATCTCTTCACATGCTTGACTTCATAAGACAGAGTTTAGGGGTTAGGGGTATAGATACATGATTTGTCTGGTTTGAATATGTCTAGACATTGTTTATCAACTTTAATGCTTACTATATGACATAAGAAAAATAATGTCATGTAAATGAGTTAACTTGGATTTCCTACCCTTGAATCCATAGGAAACTTTGTTCTAATGCACTATAATAATCAACCGAGTTTTTACACCAACAGGTCTGTCACTTACGTGTGGTGCCCACGCGTGAGGTCCCACACTTCAGTGAGCACAAGTCACGTGCAATAGGTACGCAAACTCCCAGCCATCTTCTTTGTCAAGAGAAGACGCATCGATGCGTATTGGAAGTCGTGGGTCCTTCTGGATCCTTCGGTTGTCCCTCTCACAAAAAAAAAATCTCTCTCATTCTCGGCCTCGCTCGACTCGCTCGCTCGCTCGCACCTCCTGCTCACTGACAAACCCTGCACAAAAGTCAACATCATCACCCGAAAAAGGGGAGACACCATAATTCTCTCCCTTCTTCTCTCCTTCCGAGTGATCCCTCTTCCTCCGAGTTTCACTCGACGGGCAAACACACTTGTGCTGCATAGTAATAATAAAAAGGTATAGAAAAATCAACCTACGAATCTATAATTAAATAGGTTAGTAATAATAAAAAGGTAGAAAAATCAACCTACGAATCTATAATTAAATAGGTTAAACTAGGGTTTTGCCCACTACTACAGATCAAGGTTCAAACCTTGTTTATCAACTTGAATATGCTTACTATATGACATAAGAAGACTATGTACTTTGGTTTTCATTTTTCTGATTTTTTAAATTTTCTGCGCATTTGAATCTTGGTCAAATCCTAGGTTTGACCAAGATTAGACAAGTTTAACACGTGAAAACGAATAAGTAAGCCTGGATCCTTCTTAGTCACTCTAAAATGAAGCATTTTGGGATGTTCTTGAAATTTCCATGTTTGAAACCCAAAACGACCTCTCTTCATGCTACACTTCATAAGATCGACCGAGTTTAGGGTTAGGGGTAGATACATGATTTGTATGGTTTGAATATGTCCAAACCTTGTTAATTTATCAACTTGAATGCTTACTATATGACATAAGAAGACTATATGCTTTTGTTTTTCATTTTTCTGATTTTTTTGAATTTTATGCCCATATATTTGAATCTTGGTCAAATCATAGGTTTGACAAAGATTTAAACAAGTTTAAATTGTGAAAATGAAAAGGTAAGCATGGATCCTTATTAGTCACTCTAAATTAAATCTTTTGGGAGGTTCTTGAAATTTCCATGTTTGAAACCCAAAACCACTTCTCTTCATGATTGACTTCATAAGAAAGAGTTTAGGGTTTTAGGGGTAGATATATACATGATTTTTCTGGTTTGAATATGTCTAGACCTGGTTTATCAACTTGAATGCTTACTATACATATGACATATATAAGAATGCTATGTGCTTTGGTTTTTCATTCTCTTTTGATTTTTTTTCTAAATTTTTATGCCCATTTGAATCTTGGTCAAAATCTTTGGTTTGACAAGGATTTAAACAAGTTTAAAACATGAAAATGAAAAAGGGAAGTCTGTATATCCTTCTTAGTAACTCTAAAATGGAAGCTTTTGGGATGTTCTTGAAATTTCCATGTTTGAAACCGAAAACGACTTCCCTTCATGCTAGACTTCATAAGATCGACAGGGGGTAGATACATGATTTGTCTGGTTTGGATATATCTAGACCTTGTTTATCAACTTGAATGCTTACGATATGACATAAGAAGACAATGTGATTTGGTTTTTCAATTTTCTGATTTTTTTGAATATTGTGCCCACCCATTTGTATCTTCATGAAATCCTAGGTTTTACCAAGATAATTTAAACAAGTTTAAAACATGAAAACGAAAAGGGAAACATGTAACCTTCTCAGTCACTCTAAAATGAAGTTTTTGGGAGGTTTTTGAAATTTCCATGTTTGAAACCCAAAACCACTTCTCTTCATGCTTGACTTCATAAGACAAAGTTTAGGGTTAGGGGGTATAGATACATGATTTGTATGGTTTGAATATGTCCAAACCTTGTTTATCAACTTGAATATGCTTACTATATTGATACGTCCAATTTGCATCACTATTTTGTATCATAATTTGCTGTTATTCATTGATATATTTCATATTGGGACACAATACTTATGTTATTTCATCTATTTTGCATGTTTCATCATCATTGGAGGATCAAGCACCGGAGCCAGGATTCTGCTGGAAAAAGCACCGTCAGAACGCAATATTTCGGAAGATCAACTGTGGAAGGGAATTTCACGTAAATTCCTATTTTTCCAGATGACGGAGGGAGCCAGAAGGGGAAGAAGAGAGGGGCCACAGTGGGCCCAGACCATAGGGCGGCGCGGCCCATGGCCTGGCCGCGCCACCCTATGCTCTGGGGGGCCCACGACCCTTTTCGCCTCCTTTTCTTCGCGTACTCCTTCGTCCCGAAAACCTAAGCCACAGAGGGACCTCACGAAGGGTTACAGCCGCCTCTGCGGGGCGGAGAACACCAGAGAGAAAAGAGCTCTCCGGCGGGAATCCGCCGGGGAAATTCCCTCCCGGAGGGGGAAATCGACGCCATCGCCATCGTCATCGAGCGGGACATCATCTCCATCGTCATCATCATCATCTCCACCATCTACACCGCCATCACCACCGCTGCACCTCGTCATCGCTGTAGCAATTCGGGTTAAATCTTGATTGTTTGATAGGGGAAACTCTCCCGGTGTTATTCTATACTTGTTGTAGATGCTATTGAGTGAAACCATTGAACCAAGGTTTATGTTCAGATTGTTATTCATCATCATATCACCTCTGATTGTATTCCATATGATGTCTCGTGAGTAGTTCGTTTAGTTCTTGAGGACATGGGTGAAGTCTAAATGCTAGTAGTGAATTATGGTTGAGTAATATTCAATGTTATGATATTTAAGTTGTGGTGTCATTCTTCTAGTGGTGTCGTGTGAACGTCGACTACACGACACTTCACCATTTATGGGCCTAGGGGAGTGCATCTTGTATTCGGTTGCTAATTGCGGGGTTGCCGGAGTGACAGAAACCTGAGCCCCCGTTAGTATATCGATGCAGGAGGGATCGCAGGATCTCAGAGTTTAAGGCTGTGGTTAGATTTATCTTAATTACTTTCTTGTAGTTGCGGATGCTTGCAAGGGGTATAATCACAAGTATGCATTAGTCCTAGGAAGGGCGGTGCATTAGCATAGGTTCACCCACACAACACTTATCAAAACAATGAAGATTATTAAACCACATGAAGCGAAAGTACTAGACTAAAATCCCCGTGTGTCCTCAAGAACGTTTGGTCATTATAAGTAATCAAACCGGCTTGTCCTTTGTGCTAAAAAGTATTGGGCCACTCGCTGCAATTATTTCTCTCGCATTTTATTTACTTGTACTTTATTTATCTGCAATATCAAAACCCCCTGAATACTTGTCTGTGAGCATTTACAGTGAATCCTTCATCGAAACTGCTGCCAACACCTTCTGCTCCTCGTTGGGATCGACATTCTTACTTATCGAAGATACTACGATACACCCCCTATACTTGTGGGTCATCAAGACTATTTTCTGGCGCCGTTGCCGGGGAGTGAAGCGCTATTGGTAAGCGGAATTGGTAAGGAAATTTACTGTTTGTGCTGATTTTATTTCTGCCTGCTGCTATAAATCATTATGGAGAGATCTTCTCTTCAATTTCTATTTGGGAAATCTACTACTACTGCAACGGTAGTGGATGAAGCGCCAGGTGAGGAAGTAGTACCATATAAAATACCTATGAAAATTATTGAACGTGTTATGGATAACCGCTATGAAGGGGATGGAACTGTTCATCCTGGTGATCATTTATTGTTTTTGCATGAATTATGCGGGTTATTCAAATGTGCAGGTATTTCTATGAATGAAGTTAGGAAGAAACTATTCACTATATCGCTGTCTGGTAAAGCGGCGCACTGGTATAAATTGCTGAAGAATGGTGATTCTATTGATTGGGAGGACATTGTGCCTTTATTTTATTCCAAATTTTATCCTCCAAGTGAAATTCACAAAGATCGGAACCGCATATATAATTTCTGGCCTCATGATGGAGAGAGTATCGCCCAAGCTTGGGGGAGATTGAAGTCTTTAATGCTCAAATGCCCCATTCATGAGCTTCCTGGTAATGTTATTATTGATAATTTCTATGCAAGACTTTCTTTTCAAGACAAGACCTTGCTGGATACTTCTTGTTCTGGATCATTTACACGCAAGAATGAAGAGTTTAAAAGGGACCTTCTTGATCGGATCCAAGAAAATACTGAAGGATGGGAGAACGACAAAGATAGAGAATCAGGTATAACTTATGATTATAAATGCATTGAAGCTTTTATGAATACTGATAAATTCCGTAATATGAGTGCTACATATGGTCTTGATTCCCAAGTTGTTGCAAATCTTTATAAAGCTTTTGCCTCTCATTATGAACTGCCTAAGAAGAATTTTGATAAGTATCATGAACCGTATAAAGATAAAATTGATTCATCTGTAAACAAATGTGTAGTGGTTGAAACTGTTGATAATGTTATTCCTGAAGCTTATATTGAAAAAACTCCTTTCCCTGCTAAAATGAAGGAGTACTCTGTCATATCTAGTGCGGTTAATAAAAGTGAAAAGAAACCTAAAGAACCTGAAGAACAAATTAAAATTGAACCTGCTGTTGCTATAGTTAAAGATCTTGTGACTGAAAATGTGGAGGATGGTCATATTATTTTCTGTGAAGATGCTTCTAATATTGTTTCACATCCTAATAAATCCAAACAAGTTAGTGTTCCTATGCTATCTGTTAGAATTGGTGATCATTGCTATTATGGTTTATGTGATATTGGTGCAAGTGTTAGTGCTATTCCTTATGAGCTTTACACGGAGATTATGCACGAAATTGGTTCTTGTGAACTTGAAGATATTGATGTGGTTATTCATCTGGCTAATAGAGAAACTATTTCTCCAATTGGTATTGTTCGAGATGTGGAAGTTCTATGTGGTAAGATTAAATATCCTGCTGACTTTTTGGTACTTGGTTCTGCTGCTAGTGATCATTGTCCTATCATTTTTGGTAGACCTTTTCTAAATACTTGTGGAGCTATTATAGATTGTAAGAAAGAGAAAATTTTGACTAGATTTGCTGGTGAACCTTATGAATTTAACTTTTCTAAATTTACCAAAACTCCTTATAAAGCTGACTTGCCTAGTAATGATTTTAAAATGGAGCAGTGTGCATCTATTGTTCTTGTTCCTAATAATCCTTTGCAGCAACATTTGGAGAATAGTGAAAGTGAAGCTTTTAGGAAAGAAAGAGATGAGCTTGAGGAAATTTTTCGTCGCCAACCTATTCTCAAGCATGATTTACCGGTGGAAGATTTGGGTACAACACCGCCACCAAAGGAAGATCCTGTTTTTGATTTAAAGCCTTTACCTGATAATCTTAAATATGCTCATATTGATGATAAGAAAATATATCCTGTTATTATTAGTTCTAAGCTTTCAGAGATTGAGGAAGAAAGGTTATTGGAAATATTGAAGAAACACCGAGGAGCTATTGGCTATACTCTTGATGATTTGAAAGGGATTTCTCCTTCTATTTGCCAACATGCTATTAATATGGAAGATGATGCAAAGCCTGTTGTTGAACATCAACGTCGTCTAATTCCGAAGATGAAGGAAGTGGTAAGGAACGAGGTATTAAAACTCCTTGAAGCTGGTATTATATATCCTATTGCTGATAGTAGATGGGTTAGTCCTGTTCATTGTGTTCCTAAGAAAGGAGGAATGACTGTTGTGCCTAATGATAATGATGAGCTTATTCCTCAAAGAATAGTTGTAGGTTATAGAATGTGCATTGATTTTCGAAAAGTTAATAAAGTTACTAAGAAAGATCATTACCCTTTACCCTTTATTGATCAAATGTTAGAGAGGTTGTCTAAAAATACTCATTTTTGCTTTCTTGATGGTTATTCTGGGTTTTCACAAATTGCTGTTAAAGCTAAAGATCAAGAGAAAACCACTTTTACTTGTCCTTATGGAACTTATGCTTATAGGCGTATGCCTTTTGGTTTATGTAATGCTCCTGCTACTTTTCAAAGATGCATGTCTGCTATTTTTCATGGTTTTTGCGAAAGTATTGTAGAGGTGTTCATGGATGATTTTTCTGTCTATGGGAATTCTTTTGATAATTGCCTGCGAAACCTTGATAAAGTTTTGCAGAGATGTGAAGAAACTAACCTTGTTCTTAATTGGGAGAAATGCCACTTTATGGTTAATGAAGGAATTGTATTGGGACATAAAATTTCCGAGAGAGGTATTGAAGTTGATAGAGCTAAAGTTGAAGCAATTGAGAAGATGCCCTATCCAAGGGATGTTAAAGGTATTCGTAGTGTTCTTGGTCATGCTGGGTTTTATAGGAGATTTATTAAAGATTTCTCTAAAATTTCAAAGCCTCTTACTAATCTTCTTCAAAAAGATGTACCTTTTGTTTTTGATGATGATTGTAAGGAAGCTTTTGAAACTCTAAAGAAAGCTTTAACAACTGCTCCTGTAGTTGAACCTCCTGATTGGAATTTGCCTTTTGAAATTATGTGTGATGCTAGTGATTTTGCTGTAGGCGCTGTTCTTGGACAGCGGGTAGATAAAAAATTAAATGTTATTCATTATGCTAGTAAGACTCTTGATGCTGCTCAAAGAAATTATGCTACAACTGAAAAAGAATTGTTAGCTGTAGTCTTTGCTTGTGACAAGTTTAGACCCTATATTGTTGATTCGAAAGTTACAATTCATACTGATCATGCTGCAATTAGATACCTTATGACAAAGAAAGATGCTAAGCCAAGGCTTATTAGATGGGTACTTCTGTTGCAAGAATTTGATTTACATATTATAGATAGGAAAGGTGCTGATAATCCTGTTGCTGATAATTTGTCTAGATTGGAAAATATTGCTTATGATCCTGTTCCTGTTAATGATAGTTTTCCAAATGAACAATTGGCTGTAATAAAGGTGAGCTCGCGAGAGAGCCCTTGGTATGCAGATTATGCTAACTTTATTGTTTCGAAGTATTTGCCTCCAACCTTTTCAGCAAAGGAGGAAATTCTTTTATGACTTGAGGCATTATTTTTGGGATGACCCACACTTATATAAAGAAGGAGTGGATGGTATTATGCGAAGATGTGTTCCTGAATATGAACAACAGGAGATATTGAATAAATGTCATGGTAGTGTTTATGGAGGACATCACGCTGGAGATAGAACCGCGCAAAAGGTTCTACAATCAGGTTTTTATTGGCCAACACTCTTCAAAGATGCAAGGAAATTTATTTTATCTTGTGATGAATGTCAAAGAGTTGGTAATATCTCTAGACGCAATGAAATGCCTATGAATTATACTCTTGTTATTGAACCATTCGATTGTTGGGGATTCGACTTCATGGGTCCTTTCCCTTCTTCAGACGGTAACACTCATATACTTGTTGCTGTTGATTATGTTACTAAATGGGTAGAAGCTATACCTACAAAAAGTGCTGATGGTGAGACCTCTATAAAAATGCTTGTAGATATTATATTTCCTAGATTTGGAGTACCTAGATATATTATGACTGATGGAGGTTCTCATTTCATTCATGGAGGTTTTAGAAAAACTCTTGCTAAGTATGGTATTAATCATAGAATTGCTTCTGCTTATCACCCTCAAACTAGTGGTCAAGTAGAATTATCAAATAGAGAGATTAAAGCTATCTTGGGTAAGACTGTTAATAAATCTAGAAAGAATTGGGCTAGTAAATTGAAAGAAGCATTATGGGCTTATAGAACTGCTTATAAAAATCCTATGGGAATGTCACCTTATAAAATGGTTTATGGAAAAGCTTGTCATTTACCTCTAGAACTAGAGCACAAAGCTTATTGGGCTGTTAGAGAACTAAATAAAGATCCTAAATTAGCCGGTAATAAGAGGTTGTTGCAATTAAGTTCTCTAGATGAATGGAGAAGTGAAGCTTATGAAAATGCTAAACTCTTTAAAGAAAAAGTTAAGAAATGGCATGATAGAAGGATCATCAAAAGAGAATTTAATGTTGGAGATCAAGTTCTATTGTATCGGTCTCGTCTCAGATTCTTTGCAGGGAAATTACTCTCGAAGTGGGAAGGACCATATGTTGTTGAGGAGGTGTATCGTTCAGGAGCAATTAAAATTAGCTCTCTCCAAGGCAATGCCACACAAGTGGTGAATGGACAAAGACTCAAGCATTATATCTCGGGTGATTCTTATAATGTTGATGTTGATATTATTCAAGTGGAAACACCGGAGGCTTTCATCAAAGGACAAATTGACAGTCCGCCAGAACTGGACTTTGAATAGGTAACAGTATAGGTAATAAAAAGTCCGCGTTTACCTTTCCGAACATTATTTCTGCTGTTTTTAGAAAATATGAAAAATTACGAGTTCGAAACGGAGTGGAAAGGACGCACGAGGGCGTGCCACCATAGGCCGGCGCGGGCCCCACCCTGGCCGCGCCGACCTATGGTCTGGCCGCCTCGGCGTCCCGTTTCCACTCGTTTTCGGCCTGGAACCTTCCTTTTGTCGTAAAAATATTTGCTATATAATCCCCCGGACCCCTGGAGGTCCGTAATATCGTTTTCTCGTCGTGTTTTGTTTCGAGCTGTTTTCTGCCAGGATCTGCTTCGGATCTAGATCCATCATGTCTTCGTCGGGAACTCAGAAGGACAACTTCTTTGAGGACGTCGTCAACCCGTACATGAACGAGCTGAAGATGCACCCCAAAGAGTTGCAGCTCGTGGATGGAGAGTTGCAGATCAAAGATGTCCAGGGTCCTAAGGGAGAAGGGAGCTTGGAAGACAGGATGGAGAAGCTGGAACAAGAGGTTTTCAACTACAAGAAGATGGCTGAGCGTGAAGTGGATATCTTTCACAAGATTGTGTCTGAACTCATTGATGGACACAAGAAGGAGACTGCAAAGCTGTGGGACGATATCTTCTCACTTCACGACACCACCAACAAACTCCAAGCTCAACTCTATGATGTCCATAATCAAAACTGTGAGTATGAAAACAGGTTTAAGCGCATAAGTCATGCTGCTAGTTTCAGGTTTCCGGAAACCAAGATGTCTTTTGTTGATGGAGGGCCTCTTCCATGGAAGTCTGATGACGACAAAGATTCACCATCATCACCGAAGGAGTAATTCATCATCGGTATTGGCATCCCCTTGGTTTGTTCCAAGCTTGGGGGAGTGCCGCGGTATCACATCATCATTACCTTTATCTTTTACTATCAAGTAGTGTCATATCATGAATAGGGAAGTTATCTTATGGAATAGTATGCAATGTGGAAGTATCTCTCTTAGTTAGTTATCTATGTATCCGTTGGTGTGAGTTATTGTTATGGAATATTAATGAGAAGTCTTATCATTTACTTTTTGCACACCTTATTTTAGTTTGCAATCTCTATTATATGATTACTCTTGACATAAGTATTGATATCACCTTGAGAGCATCAAGTAAATCTATTTGGTTTTGGCAAACTTAGCATTGGTCAATAGCAACAACATCTTGATGTTTAATAGAAGAGAGAAATACACTTAGATACATTACTCTATTATCTCTATGCTTAGTATTCTAAAGTTAAAATTGCTTGTGCTTATGAGAAAGATGCATGATTGTTTCTATCATATGTATATTTGTTTGTTTCCCTCAACCTTTATGCTTGCTATCAAACCTTGCTAGCCAAAGACCTGTATCGAGAGGGAATGCTTCTCATACATCTATGACCTTAGACCAAACCTATGCCATTTGTGTCCACCATACCTACCTACTACATGGTATTTTCTGCCATTCCAAGTAAATACTTCATGTGCTACCTTTAAATTATTCAAACTATTACTCCTTATTTGTGTCAATGTTTTATAGCTCATGAGGAAGTATGTGGTGTTTCATCTTTCAATCTTGTTGGGCGGACTTTCACCAATGGACTAGCGGCACATCCGCTTATCCAATAATTTTGCAATAAGAGCTGGCAATGAGGTTCCCAGCCTCAATTAATAACCTTCATTAATAATTCTCTTCACATGTTTTGCTCTGATTCATCAGTAAGCAACTTAATTTTGCAATAGACACTCCTCCATGGTATGTGAATGTTGGAAGGCACCCGAGGATTCGGTTAGCCATGGATTGAGAAAGCCAAGGTTGGGGGAGTGTCATCCTTAATAAAACTAAAATACATGTGTAAACAAAAGAGAAGGGGGATGATCTACCTTGCTGGTAGAGATACCGTCCCTCATGGGAGCCGCTCTTGGAAGGTTCGTTTGGCAAGGGGGTTAGAGTGCCCGCTACCATTCGTTGACAACAACAAACACCGCTCAAAATCTTACTTTTATTCTCTTTATATGATTTCAAAACTTGAAAAGCTCTAGCACATGATTTAATCCCTGCTTCCCTCTGCGAAGGGCCTGTCTTTTACTTTTATGTTGAGTCAGTAAACCTATTTCTCTCTATCTCAAGCAAGCAATTGAGTTGTTGTGAACCAATCATTTATGCTATGATTCAGTTAATCATGTCTTTTATGCTTTCTTGTTTAGTACCAATTTTATTTGAATGAATATGGCTTTGAAGTTATCAATGATTATGAAGAGATTGTCATGCTTAAATATGAAGGCTCAGCAATAAAATCTAATATGAAAGCTTTGCTTAGAAGTACAATCCGTTAGTGGTTCTCTGACCAAGAACAAAGTTTGCCATCACCAATTATGATTTCTTATGCACCTTTACTTGTGATTTCTCTTTACCTATTTCAAGATGAGTTATATGAGGAAGTTGTTTACTAGAATGTCTTGTGTGAATGAATATGATGCTTCTTGTCCGTATTTTATTTATCGACTCTTCACTCCATAAACATGTGGTCTTGTTTATTGAGCTCAGTTTCGCTTGGGGACAAGCGAGGTCTAAGCTTGGGGGAGTTGATACGTCCAATTTGCATCACTATTTTGTATCATAATTTGCTGTTATTCATTGATATATTTCATATTGGGACACAATACTTATGTTATTTCATCTATTTTGCATGTTTCATCATCATTGGAGGATCAAGCACCGGAGCCAGGATTCTGCTGGAAAAAGCACCGTCAGAACGCAATATTTCGGAAGATCAACTGTGGAAGGGAATTTCACGTAAATTCCTATTTTTCCAGATGACGGAGGGAGCCAGAAGGGGAAGAAGAGAGGGGCCACAGTGGGCCCAGACCATAGGGCGGCGCGGCCCATGGCCTGGCCGCGCCACCCTATGCTCTGGGGGGCCCACGACCCTTTTCGCCTCCTTTTCTTCGCGTACTCCTTCGTCCCGAAAACCTAAGCCACAGAGGACCTCACGAAGGGTTACAGCCGCCTCTGCGGGGCGGAGAACACCAGAGAGAAAAGAGCTCTCCGGCGGGCAGGAATCCGCCGGGGAAATTTCCCGGGGGAAATCGACGCCATCGCCATCGTCATCGAGCGGGACATCATCTCCATCATCATCATCATCTCCACCATCTACACCGCCATCACCACCGCTGCACCTCGTCATCGCTGTAGCAATTCGGGTTAAATCTTGATTGTTTGATAGGGGAAACTCTCCCGGTGTTATTCTATACTTGTTGTAGATGCTATTGAGTGAAACCATTGAACCAAGGTTTATGTTCAGATTGTTATTCATCATCATATCACCTCTGATTGTATTCCATATGATGTCTCGTGAGTAGTTCGTTTAGTTCTTGAGGACATGGGTGAAGTCTAAATGCTAGTAGTGAATTATGGTTGAGTAATATTCAATGTTATGATATTTAAGTTGTGGTGTCATTCTTCTAGTGGTGTCGTGTGAACGTCGACTACACGACACTTCACCATTTATGGGCCTAGGGGAGTGCATCTTGTATTCGGTTGCTAATTGCGGGGTTGCCGGAGTGACAGAAACCTGAGCCCCCGTTAGTATATCGATGCAGGAGGGATCGCAGGATCTCAGAGTTTAAGGCTGTGGTTAGATTTATCTTAATTACTTTCTTGTAGTTGTGGATGCTTGCAAGGGGTATAATCACAAGTATGTATTAGTCCTAGGAAGGGCGGTGCATTAGCATAGGTTCACCCACACAACACTTATCAAAACAATGAAGATTATTAAACCACATGAAGCGAAAGTACTAGACTAAAATCCCCGTGTGTCCTCAGGAACGTTTGGTCATTATAAGTAATCAAACCGGCTTGTCCTTTGTGCTAAAAAGGATTGGGCCACTCGCTGCAATTATTTCTCTCGCATTTTATTTACTTGTACTTTATTTATCTGCAATATCAAAACCCCCTGAATACTTGTCTGTGAGCATTTACAGTGAATCCTTCATCGAAACTGCTGCCAACACCTTCTGCTCCTCGTTGGGATCGACATTCTTACTTATCGAAGATACTACGATACACCCCCTATATTTGTGGGTCATCATATATGACATAAGAAGACTATGTACTTTGGTTTTTCATTTTTCTGATTTTTTTTTTAATTTTCTGCACATTTGAATCATATCTTGGTCAAATCCTAGGTTTGACCAAGATTTAGACAAGTTTAACACGTGAAAATGAATAAGTAAGCCTGGATCCTTCTTAGTCACTCTAAAATGAAGCTTTTGGGAGGTTTTTGAAATTTCCATGTTTGAAACCCAAAACCACTTCTCTTCATGATTTGAGTTTAATTAGTAGGAGAATATTTACCAGTATAATTGGTTGATTAGAAGATTAAGTGGTGAAATCACAACAGATTGGAGCAGTACATGGTGGAAACCGCAAAATATCCTTCCAAATGGTGTTTTTGTGCAACATACGAAGTATGAGGTGGTGGAACTTGAGGCCAGTGACTTTACTTACTCCAAAATGCAACTTTACGTACATGAGCCATCGGATCAAGATCCAACGGACACAGTTGATCCAGAATTTGTAGTCACATTTTAAGTTGCTCGAAAAAAATCGAAAACATTACAGTAAGATATATATCTTTCTTAAGTATTCTGGTAAAGTTTTACTTCATTTGAAAATTGAGTTTAATTTTAAGTTTAAAATTTGGATCAACCATGTGCGTTGGATCTTGATCGAATGACTCACGTACAAGTCGCCAGTGAAGTTACTGGATCTCGTTCCTTGGTGGAATCTGCAATTCCCTCCCCTATATATACTATACAAGTCGAAGACTACGACCCTCTATCCCTATCTCCTTCACATCCTCTAAATTCATATTCCCATTTAGAATCGTTGGGCATGGAGGTTCCCCCTGGTAGCTTTAGAGCTTTTGTCGACGATGCTAATTTGAGAAGACTGCTCACCTACGGTTTGTGCTCTCAATCCGCACAACCTCCATTTTGGCGGGTTAGTACTTTCTTCACTAGGTTCATCAAGATGTATTTTAATTTGGGCTAACAGTCGTGTTAATTTCCTTGTATTAAGCAGTGCTGTTCGTGCAAGAAGGTTGCATGCGACAGCTGCGCTAGGAACCTGCCCGGTGGCGCGTGCCCGGGATGCCAGGGCGTCTTCCAAGGTGAAAGTCCTCCATCTGAAAGCATGTACTTTTCCCGTGAATGTGTTATGGAAAAGAATGTGGTGAGAAGAACGTTCATCTGCGGTTTGTGCTCTCAAATCGCACGACGTCCACTATAACGGGTTAGTACTTTCTTCACTAGGTTCCACCCAACTGTATTTTTCTTTGGGCCAACAGTCATGTAAATTTCCTTGTATTAAGCAGTGCATTCGCATGGGGGAGGGACATCACATTGCATGCGGAAGCTGCTTAAGAAACCTGCCCAGTCTCGTGTGCCCGAACTGCGACGGCATCTACGAAGAGGATGAGGATTTAAGTAGATTTGCCTCCTTGTTTAAGGTGGATTGCAGCAACGATGGTTGCGACATGAGCGGCGACTTGCTCGAATACTTTCAACATGAGGCGACGTGCCCGCATGCGCCAACGAGACGGTAGGTGGTTGATCTTGCCGGTCTCGATGGAGAAGATGATCGCGCTTTGAGGCTAATCTGAGCTCGGTGGAGAAGGACCGGATGGAGTTTCCTTTTCTAGAACTAGAGTTCTTTTTGTACTTTTGGATGTCTTGTCTGTAGTTTCCTTTTACTTGGAGGGTCCTCCTAGCTTGCAGTCTGTAATCCCACCGTCATCATAATATAAAAGCAGTGTCGCGAGGTCCTTCGGGACATTTCTGTGTTCAAAAAATGTATGATTTTAGACATGTCGTCTATTTATGTGTGCGATGTTGTATCATCTATTACCGTGATTAGTTTGAACGTGTCCATGTCCTAGAACAAAACTTCGGCATGATGTACTTGTATGTTTAATTGAATTCGACCAAGTATAATGTGGAACCGATCATTGCGAGCATATGGAGATTGCGAACCGGTAATTGACAGGTGGTACATGCTCTATCTTAATCTTGTTTATCTAATGGTAATTGCGATTTATGCGGTACTGAAATAATTAGTTTTAGTTATAAACAGGGACTCTTCGGACGGGGGCTCCTTTTCAAACAAGACCGGGGAGATTTATGAAGTGCTAGAAGGGAACAAATTACTACATGAGTGTTTTGCGTGAAATGGTTAAAATTTGTAGTGGCAGATTGCCGCCAATGCAATTTTTTCATGTGGTTGATATGGTAGGATGGACATTTCCAAAATTTCACGAATTATTTCGGTTTGTGACCATATATTAAATTAGTTCTGGGCTCATTTCCATATAATTTGAAATTTCAACGCGAAGTACACGAAGTACAATTAAAAAAGGGGAAACTATATATACGTGATGTGCACTAAATGTGTGGTACCCCCCAAAAAATGACCAAACATATGCGTTGCATCCAAGTACGTAACACCCATATGGCAAACGAAAGCATTGAGTAGTTGTTTGTGATGTAAGTAATCTACATATATATCAAAATACCAAACATGGCACACCAAAATATTTTTTAGAAGAACTTACCAGATTTTGGCACCATGCATGTTGGAGTTTTTTTTTTGACAGAATCCATCTTGGAGTTCGCATGGCTCTCTTCCGAAGTGAGAGGTGAGTTGGTTAATGCTAGAACCATGGCAAACTTCCGAATGTTAGTAATTTATCATGGATTCATCATTTGTGATGAAATACCTAGGAACAATGCCAAACATGACCTACCTATGTTCTTGAGAATATTCCCTTTCACCGATTTTGGCACCATGTGTGTTTTTAAGTACGTTTGCATGCCTTCTTGATTGGTTATTAAAATACCATGTCAAACTGTCGATACATGGAAAATTCCTTTGCTACAATCAAATAAACTTCGGGCTCCTTTTATTCAAAGGAATATGGAGGGCGTAGGAATATGAAAGGTGCATGATTGGAATGTTATGCCAAGTTGAATCCTATAGGAACATGATGTGTCTTTGATTGTGGCAAAGGAACTTTTCCATGAGGTATTAGCTAATGGTTTTTTTCCTATAAGATTTGCACTACAAGATTCCTATATGAATAGTTCCTATGAATCAAATGACTTGTATAGGAATTTTTCCCATAAGAACCGAATCCAACATAATTCCTATGACAATCATATGAATCAAAGGAGCACGATTCCCATAGGATTGAAGTAGACATGACATCCCAATTCTATGATTTTCCTTTTCCTATACTTTCCATTTCCTATGAACCAAAGGAGGCCTAACTAGTTGGCCATACTGAAACAATTGCCAAATAAATGCCGTGCATCCTATGGCCCCCGTGAGTTTGACCTAAATTTGAAATCATGGTAAAAGGTGCTTAAAATAGGCAAATAAAAGCATGTAGTCAATTTTTTTTAGGATGTAGTACTACCTAGGGAAAATACCAAACATGCCATAATGCAAACTGTGTTTTAGAGAGTAGCCCTTCAAAAAAGTTGGCATCCACTTGTTGATTTTGCTATCGACATGACAAAATAACTGATCAGATGACCAAGTGGTAAAAATTGCAACAGATTAGACCACCACATGGTGGAAACTGCTAAAAATCATGAAAACTGCGAAGAAAAAGTTAAAGTGGTGGTTTGTGCAGCATATGGAGGATTGAGTAGTACAAGTTGGATGTGCACTACCGTGTGCCCGTGGTAATGTTCGCCTATTATGATGATGGCAAGAAAAAATGATGTTTTCTCTGCTGAAACTGTCCCGAGCTGATTTGACGAGACAAAATACAGCTACACGGCGTGCAAGGGACGGCTATACAGTACATTAGCTTCTTCTCGGGTCACACGCCTGCACCACAGGTGCAGTAAGTGCAGCAGAGACCAGAGAGAGAAGGAACGCCCGTATTATATTTGATTTCAATTCATATTGTTTTTTTCCTTGCCTCTCCGTCTTCTTCACCGCCATCTTCTCGGTGTTTTCAAGAGTGATTATCAAGTGGAGAGACAATTGCATTGGGAAAGTCTCTCCACTTGATAATCTCTGTTGAAAAACTCGCACGTCTTGTGAAATGTGAAGGCTGCACGCGTGGGGAAGGGAGACGCAAACGCCGCACCGCATCATTAGTAGTACAGTAGTATACCTTTCTCTCCTCAGGCACCCCGGCTGGCCGCCCGCCGCAATAGTTCCTTGCATAGCGCTTGCCGTCTCCTCCAAAAACCCCCAGCGCACTTGCATCCGCCATCCACCTAAATCCACCGCCGAGTACCTTTCTGTCCTCACCACCGCCGCTGCGCCTATTCCCCTGTCCAGCAGACGACTGCGGCGTTGCGTGTGTCGCCGCCGTGTCAGATGGAGGCGGAGCCGCTCAACTCCCGAAGGCGGGTCGAGCCAGATCGGGAAGAGCCTCCGTCGAGCCTCGACCTCATCAGCCGCCTCCCCGACGAGATGCTGCACATCATCATCTCCCTCCTGCCCATGATATCCGCTGTAAGGACAACATTGCTCTCCAAACGGTGGCGCCACCTCTGGCGCTCCGTCCCACTTAACCTCCTCGTCGGCGACAACGACCTCATCAGCCGCCTACCGGACCAGATTCTCCACATCATCATCTCCCACCTGCCCACTGTATCCGCTGTAAGCACAACCTTGGTCTCCAAACGGTGGCGCCACCTCTGGCACTCCGTCCCACTTAACCTCCAGATCGACGACGAACTCGCCAAGCAAAACCACAAACGCATCGCCGCGGTCTCCAGTATCCTCGCCGCTCACCCTGGCCCCGCCAGAAGCGTGTCAATCGACCCCTTCAGAACCACTTGCAAGGTCGACACCACGCTCGACAGCTGGTTCCGGTCCAGCACCCTATCTTGCGTCGAGAACCTCAGATTCGATGCTGGAACTGTGATGCGCTCCTTCCCGCTGTCCGCGTTCCGCTGCGCGCCCACGCTGCGCATTGTCAGCATTTCTACTTGCTATTTGCCCGAGATTCATGCCAACTCCATGCTTCTTTTCCCCCAACTCAAAAGGCTCTTGCTCTATGACGTCTACATCTGTAAGGCGACGAACATCGACCGCCTGTTCACCCGCTGTATTGTGCTCGAGGCACTTCACCTTGAGGGGGTCCACGGGTTCACCCAACTCAACATTCAAATGCCAAATCTTCGTACAATTAGTGTGGCTAGCTATTGGAAACGCAACACCACCGAACTTATTCAGTTAGACACGGTGCAAATTATGGATGCATCTTGCCTCGAGAGATTGGTCATATGCGTTGATGATGTTCCACTACTAATCCAGGTCGCCAACGCACCAAAGTTGATGGTGTTGGGCTTTGCGTCGTACCCTGGCTGCCAACTTGTTATTGGACGCATAAACTATTTGGTAGAACAGCCTTCTTCTTGTTGAATTAACTCACATTTTTGTTATTTTTTTGACATATGTACCATTGTCCTGTAGAGGATGATGCCCATAAGCTTGGAAAATTCTCTGTGCACAGTGAAGAACTTGGTTCTAAAATCTGACGGCCCTCGTCTGGATCAACTACTTGCATTTCTTAGATGCTTTCCCTGCACGGAGAAGCTATATATCCAGGTAAATTCGTTGTTGTTAACTGTTTACCACTATGAGCAAAAACTGTAGAGTTACATGGAGTTAACCTGTTATTACTTATTAGCCTAGATCAGTTGAACAATTGTACTAGAAGAACATCCACAATGGAGTTATATTATGTTGGTTCAAAACTAAACTTCTTGTCATACAATGTGTTGTATCTTGTGCATCTGTGAAGTTTCATATAAACACATGATAATATGTGATCTGTGTAAAAAAGAGAAGACATATGTAAATAGTGTGACTTACTATTTACACATCATTTGTTCTTTTTTTGTGTAGATCACATATTATCATATTTTTGGATGAAACTTCACAGAAGCACATGATAGAACACAATGTATGTCCAGACTTTTAGTTTACATTTTTTTTGGAAACTTGGAAGTGTCAAAAGAAAAATGGGGTGCACCCGCAACTAGTTGCGGATTGGAGTTTCCCATGTTGGTAACCTTTCCCCAACTTTACAATGACAATAACAGATGTAAAAAAGTGCATCTATCAAATTGGAACGTGTCAGGGGATTATGTTGTTCCACGGTCCTCAATTAACACATGATTCAACTCACCTGAGATATTCATTAGTTGATAGCTATGAAGTACTTTGTTATTGTACTGACTACTTAATTTGACTTCTTTGCAGTTTTATAGAACCGGCAATAAGGTTCATGTGCTGCATAATGAGCCAGCCTGTCCCATTGAATGCCTTGATCTCCACCTCAAAGAAATTTCGATTTCTGACTACCGAGGAAGGAGAAATGATGTTATTGTCTCCAGGTTCTTTATACAGAACACTAGAATGCTCAAAGTAATGAATTTTGGTGTAAGATATCATCACAAGGAGATCTGGTGGGATACCCAGTTCAAGCAGCTAGACCTGAAGAACACCGCTTATAGAGATGTTGATTTTCAGTTTGGATATTTACCATCCTTAGATAAGTTCAGCTCGGACGGTGTTCTTAGCTGGTTGGTACATGACTTGTCAGTGGCTGATCCCTTTGCTAGAGGGATATATGCAAGAGAAGGGCCAATTTCTGCATAGTGTTAGTTTAACTCCCTATATTTTGTACTGGTCTGAACAATATATTTTATCACTCTGTTAATGTAGTTCAGACTTGATGTTATTCTTGTGAACATGGTCTAATATTCTAATGCTTTCGCGATGTATGTACTACTAGTGATATTTACAGAAGCTAGCAATTGTTTGACAAAATTTACTAAAAAAAGCCTGTAACGCATGTTCACATTCAGTTCGTCAATGCTAGTGTTCACAGAGGAAAGGTTTATTGTTCACAGAGGCTGACATGTGGGGCCCATGAGCCAGCAGAGTCCTCAACGTTTCAAAGGCGGCAGGGAATCAAAAAAAAATGAAGTAGCCACAAATTAGGGTAAAAAATAACTCCAAGAAAGGAAACTTCTTTTGTAAATAGAGGACGACATGCGGGTCCCATTTTGCACGGGATCGAAAGAAAAAAGGCAAGTGACCAAATATCAGGAGCCAAAAATAATCCACGAAAAGAAACTTTTATTGTACATAGAGGATGACATGTGGGTCCCATTTTGCAATAGCGGTCTCATAGTTTCCAGGCGGCACAGGATCAAAAGAAAAAGGAAGTAGCCAGAAATCAGGGTGTCAAAAAATCCATGAAAAGAAAGATTTCAATTGGGCTGCATCTGGACATCTGGGCCTTCGAACTATCGTGCTGGAAGCCTTTTGACTCGTACAATTTAAGCCCACTCCAAAACAGGAAAGTCCTATGCTTGGCAAAAACAAAAAACAAGGAGATTCAACATATAAGTTTGTTTATGTAAAAACAAAGATTTAATTTATCCCTTTGCAATAGCTCAGAGCGAAATACACTGTTTATTGTCTGCAAAATAATCAAGATATCACATGTTTCTTGTACGGGGAGGCTGACATCGGGACCCATGAGCCAGCGTCGTCAACGTTTTAAAGGCGGCAGGGGATCGAAAGAAAAAATAAACCAAAAATCAGTTGGTAAAAATCCAAGAAAATAAACATTTATCGTTCTAAGAGGATGACATGCGGGACCCTTGAGGCAGCAGCATCCTCAACCTTTGCATAAAGAGGATTTGCAGTACGGGGAGGCTGACATTGGGGACCCATGAGCCAGCAGCGTCGTCAACGTTTTCAAGGCGGCAGGAGATCGAAAGAAAAAATAAGCCAAAAATCAGTTGGTAAACAAAACCAAGAAAAGAAACAATTACCTTTCTGAGGGGATGACATGCGGGACCCATGAGGCAGCAGCATCCTCAACTATTCTAAGGCGGCAGGGGATCAAAAGAAAAAGGAAATAGCCGAAAATCAGAGGGTAAAAAATAAATCCAACAAAGGAAACTTTTAGGATTTGCTAAGAAACAGTCGACTTATTCTTTTTTGGCCATCAGTCGAATTTCTGTCCAACCAATTAGGCATCGCGATTGTGGACTTGCACGTGTTTCTCTGAGCCACTGTGTACCGTACTTAGGGCATGTACAATGGTAGAGAAGGCATGCCTTCCCTTACCCCGCCACATCAGCTAGAGAAGGCATTAGATATAAGTCATACAATGCATTATCTCTTACAGCCATCTCTAGCAATTAATACGAATAATTAAATTTTGGTAGGAAATTTGTTGCTAAGGGAAGACATATGTGATACAACGGAGAAAATAGTCTTCCCTTATTTCCTAAGAGATGATCCCTTAGCTAAGGGAAGACAACCTTCTCTCTCTTCGTTCTCTTTCCTCCAACTAAGCAAAAAATCTGACGTGGCATCTCTAAGGGAAGGCTGACATCACCGCATTGTACATGCCCTTAGCCATCTGCTATAGCTGCACACGTTTGTGTGGGGAGGTTTTGGATGTAAAACGCGTGCATGACTAAGTCAGCGGATAGATATTTACTGAACTTTTTGTGTAAATTTGTATATGACGAATTACAGTCCATTACACTGGTATTTACATGATTTGGAACATGTAAAATTAGGCAAACAAGTCTGTAATTTTACTTTCAAATCATGTAGACGATTTTCTTTCAGTTTCCCCATCTCACAGTTTACAGTCCATTACAACTATGTTTACATAATACAAAACATGTAATTTTCGCCAAACAACGTTTTAAGGTCTTTAAATCATGTATTATGGATTTTTTTTCTGTTTGCAACTTGTTTGTCTGTTGCTAATTATAGGGATTTAGCCCACATACAAGGCTTGGTAAAATTCTTTTTTTATGGGCTTGACTGATTTTTGCCTATGCCATGTGCCGTCTTATAATTTGAAGAAAAACTGACTTACGCTGAATTGAAAATCAGTCAGCTGACAAATAGACATCCCCAACTTTTATTGTTCATAGAGGATGACATGCGGCACCCATGAGCCAGCAGCCTCAACGTTTCAAAGTCGGCATGAGATCGAAAGAAAAAGGCAAGTGACCAAATATCAGGAGCCAAAGATAATCCAAGAAAAGAAACTTTATTGTACATAGAGGATGACATGCGGGTCCCATTTAGCAGCAGCGGTATCAACGTTTGAGAGGCGGCAGGCGATCGAAAGAAAAAGGCAAGTGACCAAATATGAGGTGCCAAAAAAATCCAAGAAAAGAAAGTTTTATAGTACATAGAGGATGACATGCGGGTCCCATTTAGCATCAGCGGTATCACCGTTTGAGAAGCGGGGGATCAAAAGAAAAAAAGGAAATAACCAGAAATTAATTAGGGGTCAAAAATAAATCCACCAAAGGAAACTTTTATTGTTCATAGAGGATGACATGTGGGACCGACCTGCCAACAGCGTCCTCATCGTTTCAAAGGGGGCAGGGGATCAAAAGAAAAAGGCAAATATCCAGAAATTAGGGGTAAAAAATAACTCCAAGAAAGGAAACTTTTATTGTTCGTAGAGGATGACATGCGGGACCCATGAGCCAGCAGAATCCTCAACGTTTCAAAGGCGGCAGGTGATCAAAAGAAAAAGGCAAGTGACCAAATATCAGGAGCCAAAAATAATCCAAGATTTATTGTACATAGAAGATGACATGCGGGTCCCATTTTGCAGCAGCGGTCTCAATGTTTCAAATGCGTCTTGAGATCAAAAGAAAAAGAAAGTAGCTAGAAATTAGGGGCTCAAAATAATCCAAGAAAAGAAAGTTGATGGACATAGAGGATGACATGAGGGTCCCATTTAGCAGCAGGTTCCTCAACGTTTCAAACGTGGCATGAGATCGAAAGAAAAAGGCAAGTGACCAAATATCAAGAGCCAAAAATAATCCAAGAAAAGAAACTTGAATGTACATAGAGGATGACATGCGGGTCCCATATAGCAGCAGCTGTATCAACGTTTGAGAGGCGGCAGGCGATCGAAAGAAAAAGGCAAGTGACCAAATATGAGGTGCCAAAAAAAATCCAAGAAAAGAAAGTTTTATAGTACATAGTGGATGACATGCGGGTCCCATTTTGTAGCAGCGCTCTCAACGCTTCCAAGGCGGCACAGGACCAAAAGAAAAATGAAGTAGCCAGAAATCAGGGGTTGAAAAAATCCAAGAAAAGAAAGATTTCAATTGGGCTGCATCTGGACATCTGGCCTTCGAACTATCTTTCTGGGCCTTTTGACTCGTACAATTTCAGCCCACTCCAAAACAGGAAAGTTCGGATTTTTCTAAAAAAAACAGGAAAGTCCTACTATGCTTCGCAAAAACAAAAAACAAGGAGATTCAACATATAAGTTTGTTTATGTAAATATAAAGATTTAATTTATCAGTTTGCAATAGCACAGCGAAATACAATGTTTATTGTCTGCAAAATAAGATATCACATGTTTCTTGTACGGGGAGGCTGACATCGGGGACCCATGAGCCAGCAGCGTCAACGTTTCAAAGGCGGCAGGGGATCGAAAATAAAAAAAACCAAAAATAAGTTGGTAAAAAAATCCAAGAAAAGAAAACATTTATCATTCTGAGAGGATGACCTGCGGGACCCATGAGGCAGCAGCATCCTCAACGTTTATTGTTTATAGAGGCTGACATGTGGGACCCGTGAGCCAGCAGCGTCGTCAACGTTTTAAAGGCGGCAGGAGATCGAAAGAAGAAAAAAAAGCCAAAAATCAGTTGGTAAACAAAATCCAAGAAAAGAAACATTAACCTTTCTGAGAGGATGACATGCGGGACCCATGAGGCAGCAGCATCCTCAACGATTCCAAGGCGCCAGGGGATCAAAAGAAAAAAAGGAAATAGCCAGAAATTAATTAGGGGTCAAAAATAAATCCACCAAAGGAAACTTTTATTGTTCATAGAGGATGACATGTGGGACCGACCTGCCAACATCGTCCTCATCGTTTCAAAGGGGGCAGGGGATGAAAAGAAAAAGGCAAATAGCCAGAAATTAGGGGTCAAAAATAAATCCAAGAAAGGAAACTTTTATTGGTCGTAGAGGATGACATGCGGGACCCATGAGCCAGCAGCTTACTCAACGTTTCAAAGGCGGCATGAGATCGAAAGAAAAAGGCAAGTGACAAAATATCAGGAGCCAAAAATAATCCAAGATTTAGTGTACATAGAGGATGTCATGTGGGTCCCATTTTGCAGCAGCGGTCTCAATGTTTGAAATGCGGCTTGAGATCGAAAGAAAAAGAAAGTAGCTAGTAATTAGGGGGTAAAAAAATCCAAGAAAAGAAAGCTGATGGACATAGAGGATGACATGTGGGTCCCATTTTGCAGCAGCGGTCTCAATGTTTGAAATGCGGCTTGAGATCAAAAGAAAAAGAAAGTACCTAGTAATTAGGGGGTCAAAAAAAATCCAAGAAAAGAAAGTTGATGGACATAGAGGATGACATGCGGGTCCCTTGAGCCAGCAGCTTACTCAACGTTTCAAAGAGGGCAGGGGATCAAAAGAAAAAGGCAAGCCAAAAATCAGAGGGTGAAAAAAATCCAACAAAGGAAAGTTTTATAGCACATAGAGGATGACATGCGGGTCCCATGAGCCAGCAGGTTCCTCAACGTTTCAAACGTGGCATGAGATCGAAAGAAAAAGGCAAGTGACCAAATATCAGGAGCCAAAAATAATCCAAGATTTATTGTACATAGAGGATGACATGTGGGTCCCATTTTGCAGCAGCGGTCTCAATGTTTGAAAGCGGCTTGAGATCAAAAGAAAAAGAAAGTACCTAGTAATTAGGGGGTCAAAAAAATCCAAGAAAAGAAAGTTGATGGACATAGAGGATGACATGCGGGTCCCTTGAGCCAGCAGCTTACTCAACGTTTCAAAGGGGGCAGGGGATCAAAAGAAAAAGGCAAGCCAAAAATCAGAGGGTGAAAAAAATCCAACAAAGGAAAGTTTTATAGCACATAGAGGATGACATGCGGGTCCCATGAGCCAGCAGGTTCCTCAACGTTTCAAACGTGGCATGAGATCGAAAGAAAAAGGCAAGTGACCAAATATCAGGAGCCAAAAATAATCCAAGATTTATTGTACATAGAGGATGACACGTGGGTCCCATTTTGCAGCAGCGGTCTCAATGTTTGAAATGCGGCTTGAGATCAAAAGAAAAAGAAAGTAGCTAGTAATTAGGGGGTCAAAAAAATCCAAGAAAAGAAAGTTGATGGACATAGAGGATGACATGCGGGTCCCTTGAGCCAACAGCTTACTCAACGTTTCAAAGGGGGCAGGGGATCAAAAGAAAAAGGCAAGCCAAAAATCAGAGGGTGAAAAAAATCCAACAAAGGAAAGTTTTATAGCACATAGAGGATGACATGCGGGTCCCATGAGCCAGCAGGTTCCTCAACGTTTCAAACGTGGCATGAGATCGAAAGAAAAAGGCAAGTGACCAAATATCAGGAGCCAAAAATAATCCAAGATTTATTGTACATAGAGGATGACACGTGGGTCCCATTTTGCAGCAGCGGTCTCAATGTTTGAAATGCGGCTTGAGATCAAAAGAAAAAGAAAGTAGCTAGTAATTAGGGGGTCAAAAAAATCCAAGAAAAGAAAGTTGATGGACATAGAGGATGACATGCGGGTCCCTTGAGCCAGCAGCTTACTCAACGTTTCAAAGGGGTCAGGGATCAAAAGAAAAAGGCAAGCCAAAAATCAGAGGGTGAAAAAAATCCAACAAAGGAAACTTTTATAGCACATAGAGGATGACATGCGGGTCCCATGAGCCAGCAGGTTCCTCAACGTTTCAAACGTGGCATGAGATCGAAAGAAAAAGGCAAGTGACCAAATATCAGCCAAAAATAATTCAAGAAAAGAAACATGATTTACATAGAGGATGACATGCGGGTCCCATTTAGCTGCAGCGGTATCACTGTTTGAGAGGCGGCAGGGGATCGAAAGAAAAAGGCAAGTGACCAAATATGAGGTGCCAAAAAAATCCAAGAAAAGAAAGTTTTATAGTACATAGAGGATGACATGCGGGTCCCATTTAGCAGCAGCGGTATCAGAGGCAGCAGGGGATCGAAAGAAAAAGTCAAGTGACCAAATATGAGGTGCCAAAAAAATCCAAGAAAAGAAAGTTTTATAGTACATAGAGGATGACATGCGGGTCCCATTTAGCAGCAGCGGTATCACCGTTTGAGAGGCGGCAGGGGATCGAAAGAAAAAGTCAAGTGACCAAATATGAGGTGCCAAAAATAATTCAAGAAAAGAAAGTTTTATAGTACATAGAGGATGACATGCGGGTCCCAGTTAGCAGCAGCGGTATCACCGTTTGAGAGGCGGCAGGGGATCGAAAGAAAAAGGCAAGTGACCAAATTTGAGGTGCCAAAAAAAACTCCAAGAAAAGAAAGTTGATTGCACATAGAGGATGACATGCGGGTCCCATTTAGCAGCAGCGGTCTCAACGTTTCCAAGGCGGCAAGGGATCAAAAGAAAAAGGAAGTAGCCAGAAATCAGGGGTCAAAAAATCCAAGAATAGAAAGAATTTTGGTTCATAGAGGATGACATGCGGGACCCATGATCCTGCATCGTGGCTCGATCGGAGAACGTTGAACGAGATGGCGCGATCTAGAAAAAAACAATGCCAGAGAGGCTGCCATCTGGGCCCTACATCCCTCGGCGGTGCGGATTTGCGTTGACTCGGCCGGCGAACCCGAGATTTCGAGATGCACCACGTCCCGGGCCACCATACGCGACGTTTTGGCCGCTTTCGTCGGGCTAGGTGGCCTCAAAAACGAGAAAAAAAAATTTGACATGCACCACGGAGGGACCAAAAATCGTCGGCCATGGTACACCAGCAACCACGGCGTGACTTCAACTTCGTCGGCCATGGCAACTTTTCTTGTAGTGTTTGCAGATTGTATTTGTCGACATTGTATATATATATATATATATATATATATATATATATATATATATATATATTGTATCTTCTGGGTAGAAGCCCCCGAGCCTGTCGAAAAGATATATAATTCCACTATCTTTATTATATTGCAGCACCGCGAGCCCGCCTCATTAAAAACCTTTCCCGGCCCCACTCGGTGCCCCGAAAAAGGAAAAGAGTGCGTCTGAAAACTCGCGGGCGTTTCAGTACATTGTATGTTACAGAGGAGATTATATTTCGGCATTTAAGCATAGAAACGCCTGAGCTGCGCCACGTTCCAAGGGTTTGGCTCGGCAATCCCCGTCTTCTTGTCCTTGATTCTGTATGCTCCTCCTTCGATTACTTCTGTGATGATGTAAGGTCCAAGCCACGGTGACTCGAGTTTTTCATGACTTTTTTGATTAAGTCGTAAAACCAAGTCCCCAACTTGAAAAGATCTTGGTCGCAATCGTCGACTGTGGTAGTTTTTCAGGTCCTGTTGGTATTTGGCGACTCGTGACAGTACTTCATCTCGAGCCTCGTCAAGTGTGTAACACCCCAAATTTCAATAAAAGAGAGAAGAAGATTTTCAGAGACCAAATTTGAGAACCAACAAAAACTTTTCAAATTGCATATAGTGCCCTGCATAGGACTTGTGCATTTTGAGTGATATGCCATGATGAGTGTTATTTTGTGTATGTAATGAATTCCAAAACCCTAGAGTGATCAAGTGATGATCCCTAACCAAATAAATCAAAAGAGAAAGAAATCAAATATTAATAAAATCCTAAAAACCCTAACATATGGTCTATGCCAAATTTGTAAATTTGACCATAGACCCATTTGATCTTCACCAATACTTGTAATATGATATTAGAGAGTAATTACAACTTTGAGAATCAAAGAAACCCCAATTAAATCAAAGCCAAGAATAAAAATATGATCACATGAGATAATGGTCATTTTTGACTTTTATAGTCTGGTTACTACTTTGAGCCTCTCTATTTCAAAATTTCTAAACTAAACAAATCCAAATCTTTGCATGTCATCCAAGTACACAACAAGATGAACAACTTTTGTAAAGGGCATCACCCCAAATTCATCTTGGATCAAGAGATAGGATCAAGCAAAGTAGAGACTTTTTATTAAAAACAAGATCATCCCATTTCAAAATTTCTCAAACCAGACCATTCCTTGACCACCACTTGCCCTAGCCTTGACCAGGGAACAACCCTACACCGAACCCATGCCAAAGAAACACCAGGAGAGGGCCAGCCATGGCGTGGACATGGCCATGCCGGCCATGTCGCACCTCGACACCTCCCCCTCTCTTTCCCTCCACGATCGGCCTCACCACCATGTCCAGGAGCAAGCCATGGATCCCAGAAGATCGCCAGTACCCGCCCCTGGTCGCGAGGAAGCCGACACGCCCCGGACGACGCGCGCCCACGACGTTCCTGGCGCGCCGCGAGCGGCATGGTGACGTCGCCGTGCACGGACGCGTGCGGCACGGCCACGCGGCGTTCGCCGTACCCCGCCGTACCCCGACCAAGCCCGCGCGCCCTGGTACTTGGCTTGCCACGCGGAGCTCGCCGGACATGCTCGCGTCACGCCTTGGCGACCAAGGACGCCGGCGAGGACGAGCGCGCCCGCCACGGCCGCGCCAGTACGAGCAAGAACCCGACAACCCTACGCGTCCCCTTGCCGCGCCGTTCACGCTCATAGCTTCACCGTGACGTCGTGAACACGACCCCGTCGCCGCCTAGCCCCCTAGACCCCCGGAGCGGCCGCGCCCTTGTCGACCTCGCCGCAGCACCCCGGCCACCATCGCGCCTATAAAAGGAGGCCTCGCCTCGACCATCTCTTCACACCAGCCCACTCCCCTCTCCTTCCTCGACCTCCCCAGCACCTCGCCATGCTCGATTAGCCACCGCCGCCGTCCAATCGACGTCTCACCGCCGCGGAAGCCCTGCAGCAATCGCCGGAGAAGGAGGCCGCCCCTGACGACGCCACTGCTACCAGGAGCTTCGCCGTCGTCCACAACGTCATCACGCACACTGCCTGACCCTAGCTGGAGCCCCGGTGAGCCTCCGACCCCCTACTGCCGCCGCCGCACCGTCGGGTTCTCGTCGGAGACGACGATGAACTTGAGCCGTTGATCGTTGATCTAATCCAACGTCTCTGGTTAGCCCATACCGTTTCGGCGTTTAAACGTCGCTGACGGGTGGAGCCCACTGTCAGGCGGCCCGCGCGTGCACAGATGCGTGGTGGGCTGGCCATGGGCCGTTTTAAATCAATTAGGCCCAACTGAGTTTCCCGCCGGCCTATTTAATTCAAATTCCGTTTAATGAATTTAGTTTGAATTCAATACTGGACCCAACTTTGAAAATGCATAGAATCTGTTTGGCTTGACCAAATTTAACAAATTTTATATATTTAGAAAGCTTAGGAAATTATCTACACAATGCCACTGGTTTGAACCCTAGATCTATTATAGAATTAAAATGGAAAAATAAACAAGGCAGGGACTTTTCTGCCTTAGAATAATTATTAAAAATCAACCAAAATAGATATTTGAATAATTCCAACTCCTATAGCTCACAATTGACTTACACTAATTGATTATGCAATAAAATGGTGTGGTCACTTTGCATGATCATGCCCTAGTTTAATTAATGGACAATATGGCTAGATTAACTAAGTGATATTGTCCAAAACTATTATGTAAATCTTATGAAGTAAATTACTTCATTTAAATCTTGTCCCAAATGAATTCATGAGATGTTTGCACCCCTGGTCCAAACACTCTTATATGAATATTTGGAGATTTAAAACATTTGGGAAATTATAAAATGGTATGAGGTGTGTTACCTCATTTAAATCATTTTCTCAAATAATGATAATGAATGTTTGACTTTGGTCAATATGAATTCATGTATGATTATTTGAGAAGTTAAATCTTAAGAAGAATTCAATGAGAGGAAATTATTTTCTCAAGAACTAAATGGAGATTATTAATTACATATGTAATGAGAGGAAATTACTTTCTTTAATCAAGAAAACCAATGCACCTAATTATTTTATGTGTGTGCTTAGCATAGTTTGTGTGAAGTAACTATGAGCTTAGTATAGTTTTTGAGCTTGTTTAGTGATTATACCTCGTATTCCAATTTAGACGCTAGCACCGGAGATTACCAAGAGGAAGGAGAATTCTACCAAGAAGAGGAAGAAGAAAACCTAGAGAACTACCAAGGCAAGATAATACTCTTGTAAAGTGCAAAGCTCTCCTTGAGCAAGGCACCATGATTCTTACCTTTCTTCATACAAGCCTAGTTTATATTTACACCATACAAGTTTTACTTGTTGTGTTTTCAAAAGATGGATTAAAATTGGTCTAGAGAACCAGATTAGTAGATTAGTAAAGTTAGCCTTCTAGAGAGCAAAGCAATGTAGCACCCCTCATGATTAGTGCTAGTGCTAAAATACTAAAACTTTGACTACTCTAGATGGGAACATATGACTTGATGAAATTGAAACCTTGGAATGGTGAAGCATTCCATTGAAGGTTTTGAAGTTGAATGTGAACAAGAGAAGATAGTGATTTTTGATAAAACCCTGATATTGGTTTGAATGCGATACCTTTCCAATTTCAAGTACCCCCACAATACCTGATTATGGGTAGGGCTTAACTGGAAGTTTATACATCTTAGTATGGGTTCCCTCTGAACACACATCATAGGGGTTATGCTGAGGCTGCCTCCGTTGTTGAGAAAGATGTGAATTGAGGTGAAATTGTACG
The DNA here is from genome assembly GCA_030979885.1 of Lolium multiflorum. NCBI lineage: Eukaryota > Viridiplantae > Streptophyta > Magnoliopsida > Poales > Poaceae > Lolium > Lolium multiflorum. The sequence continues at coordinate 176,836,996 of CM061753.1, read as the reverse complement.
GCCAAGCCCTGTGCAGTTCCCAGGTTAACGGTTGGGGGAAGCTCATGGGGAGAGGTGCTCATACTAAGAGGTGTAAGTGAAAGGTTAGGGTTGATGATCCGCGTACTGTGTTACGGTGACTCGGAGTTATTCCGACGGATGAAATCAAATGTTGTGGCACAAGTGTGCAACCTCTGCAGAGTGTAAATCTATTCGAATAGCCGTGTCCACGGTTACGGACGATTGGAAGGGCCATACAATTTCCGTGTCAGTCTTCTTAAAACTGTAGTGAATATGAATTGTGACTTGGTGACTTGTTAGAATGGCAACCCTTGTGTGGGAATGACACTAATGTTCCCACTTGACTAGTTAGTACATGATCCACTACTTAAGAACTAAAATATGGCTTATGCAAGTTAAGATAGAGTTTAACTCCAAGAGCTAGCTTACATTGGTATTAGTTTGCAAGTACTTGAAGTACTTACGGCTTTGTCCCTGGCTATTCAAATGGCCAGAGTACGATGATGAACAGAACTATCGCGAGGATGACCAGCAGGACGCCTATGACAACTAGGAGCTTTCTGACGTCAAGCGTTGGCCTGTGGACTACAGAGTCCCTTTATCTTTACGCTTCCGCTTTGAACTTGTGTTTGTTCGTTGATCGATAGATCAACTATTCGTGTAATATGGATCATGTGATTCAAGTTGTAAGACTTTATGAGTTGTAATAAATGATGACTGTGATACTTAGCTATTATATCTCGCAACAACAATATTCCTGGGATTGCGATGAATGATATAATAGGCATCCGGACTTAAAAATCCGGGTGTTGACAAGTTGGTATCAGAGCCATTGTTTGACCTTAGAAAACCTTAGTTAGAATGGGCGTTCATAAAAACTTAACTTTGAAATCAAAATGAAGCAAATATTTGTGAAAACTTACCATACTCTTGTCTTTGAGGCTTTTTCCAAAACTTGGTGAAATCATGCTCTTTCTTGTTTAAATATACTTAAAAGTTTGCCACACTTAATCACTCACTAATTTACTCCTCCATTTCACTTTCAGATGGAGCCGAATGAACCCCTCAACACCAAGTTCTACCAGCTTGGGAATGGTGGAGACTTGATCTTTGAGCACGACCTCAACGCGCTCTCTGACTTCCTTGGACGTCCTCACCCGGAGTTCCACGGGATCCAGGTGAACGACCAAGTCGGAGGCGAGTTGCAGTGGATCATCACCGCCGACCTAAGGGGCAAGCTGGAGCCTCCCACCTCGGAGAGGATCCTCTTCTCCTTCCGCGAGAGCAACTGGCTCGATGGTCTTGCACGTGGCCTTCAGGAGGCACTTGCACGCCTCTGTGGACAGAACGTGGTGCGCATACTTGCGTCCCGCTATGCACACCTCGTGAGGCGTGATGCTATGGGTGTGCCTATGGAGCTGCAGTCGCACCCACAGCTGAGGCACCATGCTGAGCATCTGGACTACATGCTGTACCACACTCAGAAGGAGTTAGACAACTCCCGTGCGTACGCGAACCAGACTCACCTTGCACTGATCACGCATGGTGATGCCATCAAGATGCTGTCCAGGGACCGCAACAAGCTTCGCCTGAAGTGCGCGAAGAAGGATGTCACCATTACACGCCTTCGCGCACAGATAGCATCACTTGAGGCCACCGTCAAGGCTCAGGAGAACTGATGGAGATAGAGGAAGACGAGGCCGGTGCTGACCTTCGAGGAGGAGACGCCTTCCTGAGTGACGACGACGACTTCGAGGAGGACGAGTTCACTGAGGAGGAGGACTACGCGTTCCTGGAGCCAGGACCTGATGATGTCGTTCCCATCGACATCGAGGATGAGGGTAGCCGCACTTGATCACGTATGTAGGTGTGAGTTGTATCCCGTCCCGTGTATCGTAGCATGAAGGGTTCTTAAAACCCTGGGTATGAGTGTGTTTTCCATCCCTTGTATCGTAGTCTGAGAAATGGTTCTTAAAACCATGGGAAGAATGGTATGTTAGTTTGTAATGTGTTATGTGGAATGAATGAATGTGTGTTTGTCATCAAAAGCATTCAAGTTTTTACAAGTTTTTAAACTCACCCAAAATAAACCTTAGACAATTCCCTCTTATCTTATAATCTTCTATATATTCAGATGGCCCCTCCCAATCGCAACAACAATGATGCCATGATGCAACTGCTGCAAACCCTGCTTCAAGACAGGGAGACGGAAAGAGCTGAACGTCAAGCCAACATAGCAGCACTGCAAAACCTTGCTCACCAAGGCCATGGGAATCATGATCACCCCGGATCCAAACTCAAGAACTTCCAGAACACCAATCCTCCGGTGTTTAGCAAGACCGAAGAACCCCTCGACGCCGACGACTGGCTTCAGACTATGGAGAACAACTTGGAAGTCGCCGGAGTCGAAGCCAATGAGAAGGTCCTGTTTGCAACCCACTACCTTGCCGGACCAGCCCGAGCCTGGTGGACCAGCACCCGTGCCATGAACGGAGGTCAAGTCATGACTTGGGCAGATTTCAAGCTCAAGTTCAGCAAGTACCATGTGCCCCCGGGTCTCATCAAGAAGATGCGGGATGAATTCCGCGAACTGAAGCAAGGAAGGATGACGGTGGTAGAATACCGCGACAGGTTCCTTACCCTGTCAAGGTACGCCCCCGATGAGACTGACACCTGAGAAGAGGCAAGAGAGATTCCTGAATGGACTGCATGATGAGATGCAGACAGTCCTAGTCAACATCCCCTTTGCAGACCTTGAAGCCCTTGTTGACTCCGCCATCCAGATGGAGGGCAAGTTGAACCAAGCCAATGAAAACCGCAAACGCCGCATGATGCACCAGAGTGGGCCCAGCAATACTCCAAAGTATCGCCCCAGCTCAAGCGGAGGTTTTGCCCCCAGAAACACTAAGCCCCAGATGCAGACTTCACGCCCCGGATTCCAGAACCGGAGTGGAGGAAACCCCAGGCCAGGAGGCCACCACAACAACAACCACAACTACCAGAACAACACCAACAACTTCAACCGCGCGCCAATGCGAGCCCCCAACACCAATAACAGCAACACCAACACCGCTCCAAGGACTGGGAGCAACGCCATTCCGGTCGCCAACAAGGACAAGTCCACTATCACTTGTTATGAGTGCGGTGTAGTGGGACACTACTCCAACGAGTGCCCCAAGAGGCTTGCCAAGCTCGCCGGCAACACCGCTGCACCTGTTCAGCAGCAACGCCGCGTCTCCACCGGAAAGAAGTTCGCCCCCAACAACCCCAATAACCGCAACGGCCGTCTCTTCCACATGAATGCCGAAGAAGCCCAGGAAGCACCAGATGTGGTTTTGGGTATGTTTCCTGTCAACTCAGTACCTGCCAGAGTGTTGTTTGATTCCGGAGCATCTCATTCTTTTGTCACTGAAGACTTTGCATCAACAAGTAAAATTCAACCTATCAGCTTGAAACATGTCATGATAGTTCAAATCCCCGGATCAACCACTAAAGCCAGAAAATTTTGTAAAAATGTACCCATCAAAATACATGAAGTAGAATTCTATGCCAATCTGATAATTCTGGGAACCAAAGGTTTGGAGGTAGTGCTAGGTATGGATTGGATGGCCAAGCATCATGGAATGATTGACTGTGCAAAGAAAGCCATCACCATGACCAGTAGCACTGGTATTATAGTAGAGCATGTCTCTGAACTGCTACCCAGAAAATTTACCTGCAACCAGAGTGTAGCCAAGCCAACTTTGGATCAGATCAGGGTCGTTTGTCGATATCCTGATGTGTTTCCCGAAGGTTTACCCGGTATGCCCCCAGATCGGGATATCGAGTTCATCATCGAGTTAATTCCCGGAACCGGACCCATAGCCCAGAGAGCCTATAGCATGAACCCAGCAGAGCTCGTGGAGCTGAAGAAGCAACTGGATGAACTGTTAGCCAAAGGTCTGATTCGACCAAGTGCGTCACCGTGGAGATCCCCAGTGTTGTTTGTGGATAAGAAGGATGGTGCCAGTCGTTTATGTACGGACTATCGTAAGCTTAACGATGTCACCATCAAGAACAAATACCCCTTGCCCAAGATCGAAGACCTGTTTGACCAGCTGACCGGTGCCGTAGTATTCTCGAAGATTGACCTCAGGACTGGATACCACCAGCTGAAGATTCGTGCATCAGACATTCCCAAAACTGCCTTCACCACCAGATATGGATTGTACGAGTACAATGTCATGTCATTTGGATTGACCAATGCCCCTGCTTATTTCATGAATCTCATGAATAAGATCTTCATGAACTTTCTGGATAAGTTTGTTGTCGTTTTCATCGATGACATCCTAATCTACTCCAAGTCCGAGGAAGAACATGAGCAACACCTAGAAGCTGTCCTGGAGACCCTTAGAGAGCATAAGTTGTATGCTAAGTTCAGCAAATGTGAATTTTGGCTGAAGGAAGTAGGATTCCTGGGACATATCCTCTGCTGGAGGAATTGCTGTAGACCCCGCCAAAATCAAGACTGTTGCAGAATGGAAAGCCCCAACCACCCAGACCGAGGTCCGCGCTTTTCTTGGATTAGCCGGATATTACCGCAGATTTGTAGAAGGCTTTTCGAGCATCGCTCGACCAATGACCCAACTATTGAAGAAGGACAAGAAGTTCGAATGGACGGACAAATGTGAAGAGAGTTTCCAACAACTCAAGCTTAGACTGACCTCAGCCCCAATTCTGATCATGCCGGACATCACCAAACCCTTTGACGTTTACTGCGATGCATCCAAGATTGGTCTTGGATGTGTGCTGATGCAGGAAGGAAAAGTGATATCTTATCTGTCGGCAACTGAAGCAGCATGAGCAGAATTATCCGACCCATGACCTTGAACTCGCAGCCGTAGTTTTAGCACTGAAGGTGTGGCGTCATTACCTCATGGGTAATCGCTGCGAGATCTATTCTGATCACAAGAGCCTGAAGTATATCTTCACCCAGAAGGAGCTGAATATGAGGCAACGAAGATGGTTAGAGTTGATCAAGGACTATGATATGGAGATCCACTACCACCCCGGCAAGGCCAATGTGGTAGCGGATGCGTTGAGTAGACTGCCATGTCAGCTAAACTCAATGATAGCCGAGGAACAACCCAGCTTATACCAGGAGTTTGAGCAGTTTAGAATGGAGTTAGTCAGTGAAGGATTTCTAGCCAGTATGGAGCTACAACCCACCTTGGTTGGTCAGATCAAGGAAGCTCAGAAGGGAAATGCCAGCATTGAAGGAATCAAGACTCAAATAGCTGCAGGAAAGGCACCGGGAGTCACCATTGATGAAGAAGGAGTCCTTTGGTACAACGGACGCCTGTGTGTACCGTCAGACTCGGAGTTGAAGCAAGTTATTCTGAAAGAAGCCCATGACACCTTATACTCTATCCACCCCGGAGGTACCAAGATGTATGGACTTGAAGGAACAGTTCTGGTGGCATGGAATGAAGAGAGATCGGAAGCTACATCGCCAAGTGTGATATCTGTCAGCGAGTCAAGGCCGAACATCAGCGACCAGCAGGACTGCAACCCTACAGATTCCGAATGGAAGTGGGATTCGGTAGGGATGGACTTTATCACCGGCCTGCCCAAATCCAGCAAAGGAAATGATTCCATCTGGGTAGTTGTTGATAGATTGACCAAAGTAGCCCACTTCATGCTGTCAAGACCACCTACCAAGGCCCAAAGTTAGCTGAGCTGTACATCTCCAGAATAGTCATTGCACAACACCAAAGTCCATAGTGTCGATAGAGGTTCACAATTCACCTCAAGATTCTGGCAGAAGGTGCATGAAGGACTAGGCACCCGTCTGAATTTCAGCACCGCCTATCACCCGCAGACTGATGGACAGACCGAGAGAGTCAACCAGATATTGGAAGACATGCTGAGAGCATGCGTCCTGGAATATGGATCCAAGTGGGAAGACTGTCTGCCCTATGCAGAATTTTCTTACAACAACAGCTACCAAGCCAGTTTACAGATGCCCCCTTCGAAGCCCTGTACGGAAGGAAATGCCGTACCCCCCTGAATTGGTCCGAAGTCGGAGAGAGCCAAGTCTTTGGACCTGATGTGCTTCGAGAAGCAGAAGAGAAGGTGCACAAGATCCGAGAGTACCTCAAGACAGCTCAGTCCCGACAGAAGAGTTACGCCGACAAGAGACGCCGAGAGATGACCTTTGAGATCGGAGATTTTGTCTATCTCAAAGTGTCACCCCTGAAAGGAATGCAGCGTTTTCAACTCAAAGGGAAGCTTGCACCCCGGTATGTCGGACCCTTCAAAGTTCTCAGCCGCCGAGGAGAAGTCTCCTATCAACTAGAACTACCGGAAGAAATGGCGGCTGTGCACAACGTGTTCCACATCTCACTCCTCCGGAAGTGCTTAGAAGTGCCAGAGAAGACCGAGGTATTCAAGAACATCGATCACCGTTCGGTGGATATCAATCACGACCTTACATACCGCGAAGTGCCGATTCGCATCTTGGAAGAAGCATACAGAACCACCCGCACCCGAAGCATCAAGTTTCTGAAGATACAGTGGAGCAATCATACCGAAGATGAAGCCACTTGGGAGCGGGAGGAAGATATGAAGAAGGAGTACCCAGATCTCTTTAGTACCTAGACTTGTTTCTTTTAGATCTCGGGACGAGATCTTTTGTAAGGGGGAAGGGTTTGTAACACCCCAAATTTCAATAAAAGAGAGAAGAAGAATTTCAGAGACCAAATTTGAGAACCAACAAAAACTTTTCAAATTGCATATAGTGCCCTGCATAGGACTTGTGCATTTTGAGTGATATGCCATGATGAGTGTTATTTTGTGTATGTAATGAATTCCAAAACCCTAGAGTGATCAAGTGATGATCCCTAACCAAATAAATCAAAAAGAGAAAGAAATCAAATATTAATAAAATCCTAAAAACCCTAACATATGGTCTATGCCAAATTTGTAAATTTGACCATAGACCCATTTGATCTTCACCAATACTTGTAATATGATATTAGAGAGTAATTACAACTTTGAGAATCAAAGAAACCCCAATTAAATCAAAGCCAAGAATAAAAATATGATCACATGAGATAATGGTCATTTTTGACTTTTATAGTCTGGTTACTACTTTGAGCCTCTCTATTTCAAAATTTCTAAACTAAACAAATCCAAATCTTTGCATGTCATCCAAGTACACAACAAGATGAACAACTTTTGTAAAGGGCATCACCCCAAATTCATCTTGGATCAAGAGATAGGATCAAGCAAAGTAGAGACTTTTTATCAAACACAAGATCATCCCAATTTCAAAATTTCTCAAACCAGACCATTCCTTGACCACCACTTGCCCTAGCCTTGACCAGGGAACAACCCCACACCGAACCCATGCCAAAGAAACACCAGGAGAGGCCAGCCATGGCGTGGACATGGCCATGCCGGCCATGTCGCACCTCGACACCTCCCCCTCTCTTTCCCTCCACGATCGGCCTCACCACCATGTCCAGGAGCAAGCCACGGATCCCAGAAGATCGCCAGTACCCGCCCCTGGTCGCGAGGAAGCCGACACGCCCCGGACGACGCGCGCCCACGACGTTCCTGGCGCGCCGCGAGCGGCATGGTGACGTCGCCGTGCACGGACGCGTGCGGCACGGCCACGCGGCGTTCGCCGTACACCGCCGTACCCCGACCAAGCCCGCGCGCCCTGGTACTTGGCTTGCCACGCGGAGCTCGCCGGACATGCTCGCGTCACGCCTTGGCGACCAAGGACGCCGGCGAGGACGAGCGCGCCCGCCACGGCCGCGCCAGTACGAGCAAGAACCCGACAACCCTACGCGTCCCCTTGCCGCGCCGTTCACGCGCATAGCTTCACCGTGACGTCGTGAACACGACCCCGTCGCCGCCTAGCCCCCTAGACCCCCGGAGCGGCCGCGCCCTTGTCGACCTCGCCGCAGCACCCCGGCCACCAGCGCGCCTATAAAAGGAGGCCTCGCCTCGACCATCTCCTCACACCAGCTCACTCCCCTCTCCTTCCTCGACCTCCCCAGCACCTCGCCATGCTCGATTAGCCACCGCCGCCGTCCAATCGACGTCTCACCGCCGCGGAAGCCCTGCAGCAATCGCCGGAGAAGGAGGCCGCCCCTGACGACGCCACTGCTACCAGGAGCTTCGCCGTCGTCCACAACGTCATCACGCACACTGCCTGACCCTAGCTGGAGCCCCGGTGAGCCTCCGACCCCCTACTGCCGCCGCCGCACCGTCGGGTTCTCGTCGGAGACGACGATGAACTTGAGCCGTTGATCGTTGATCTAATCCAACGTCTCTGGTTAGCCCATACCGTTTCGGCGTTTAAACGTCGCTGACGGGTGGAGCCCACTGTCAGGCGGCCCGCGCGTGCACAGATGCGTGGTGGGCTGGCCATGGGCCGTTTTAAATCAATTAGGCCCAACTGAGTTTCCCGCCGGCCTATTTAATTCAAATTCCGTTTAATGAATTTAGTTTGAATTCAATACTGGACCCAACTTTGAAAATGCATAGAATCTGTTTGGCTTGACCAAATTTAACAAATTTTATATATTTAGAAAGCTTAGGAAATTATCTACACAATGCCACTGGTTTGAACCCTAGATCTATTATAGAATTAAAATGGAAAAATAAACAAGGCAGGGACTTTTCTGCCTTAGAATAATTATTAAAAATCAACCAAAATAGATATTTGAATAATTCCAACTCCTATAGCTCACAATTGACTTACACTAATTGATTATGCAATAAAATGGTGTGGTCACTTTGCATGATCATGCCCTAGTTTAATTAATGGACAATATGGCTAGATTAACTAAGTGATATTGTCCAAAACTATTATGTAAATCTTATGAAGTAAATTACTTCATTTAAATCTTGTCCCAAATGAATTCATGAGATGTTTGCACCCCTGGTCCAAACACTCTTATATGAATATTTGGAGATTTAAAACATATGGGAAATTATAAAATGGTATGAGGTGTGTTACCTCATTTAAATCATTTTCTCAAATAATGATAATGAATGTTTGACTTTGGTCAATATGAATTCATGTATGATTATTTGAGAAGTTAAATCTTAAGAAGAATTCAATGAGAGGAAATTATTTTCTCAAGAACTAAATGGAGATTATTAATTACATATGTAATGAGAGGAAATTACTTTCTTTAATCAAGAAAACCAATGCACCTAATTATTTTATGTGTGTGCTTAGCATAGTTTGTGTGAAGTAACTATGAGCTTAGTATAGTTTTTGAGCTTGTTTAGTGATTATACCTCGTATTCCAATTTAGACGCTAGCACCGGAGATTACCAAGAGGAAGGAGAATTCTACCAAGAAGAGGAAGAAGAAAACCTAGAGAACTACCAAGGCAAGATAATACTCTTGTAAAGTGCAAAGCTCTCCTTGAGCAAGGCACCATGATTCTTACCTTTCTTCATACAAGCCTAGTTTATATTTACACCATACAAGTTTTACTTGTTGTGTTTTCAAAAGATGGATTAAAATTGGTCTAGAGAACCAGATTAGTAGATTAGTAAAGTTAGCCTTCTAGAGAGCAAAGCAATGTAGCACCCCTCATGATTAGTGCTAGTGCTAAAATACTAAAACTTTGACTACTCTAGATGGGAACATATGACTTGATGAAATTGAAACCTTGGAATGGTGAAGCATTCCATTGAAGGTTTTGAAGTTGAATGTGAACAAGAGAAGATAGTGATTTTTGATAAAACCCTGATATTGGTTTGAATGCGATACCTTTCCAATTTCAAGTACCCCCACAATACCTGATTATGGGTAGGGCTTAACTGGAAGTTTATACATCTTAGTATGGGTTCCCTCTGAACACACATCATAGGGGTTATGCTGAGGCTGCCTCCGTTGTTGAGAAAGATGTGAATTGAGGTGAAATTGTACGGCCAAGCCCTGTGCAGTTCCCAGGTTAACGGTTGGTTTTCACTGGGAGGCCAAGCTCATGGGGAGAGGTGCTCATACTAAGAGGTGTAAGTGAAAGGTTAGGGTTGATGATCCGCGTACTGTGTTACGGTGACTCGGAGTTATTCCGACGGATGAAATCAAATGTTGTGGCACAAGTGTGCAACCTCTGCAGAGTGTAAATCTATTCGAATAGCCGTGTCCACGGTTACGGACGATTGGAAGGGCCATACAATTTCCCGTGTCAGTCTTCTTAAAACTGTAGTGAATATGAATTGTGACTTGGTGACTTGTTAGAATGGCAACCCTTGTGTGGGAATGACACTAATGTTCCCACTTGACTAGTTAGTACATGATCCACTACTTATGAACTAAAATATGGCTTATGCAAGTTAAAATAGAGTTTAACTCCAAGAGCTAGCATCTTACATTGGTATTAGTTTGCAAGTACTTGAAGTACTTACGGCTTTGTCCCTGGCTATTCAAATGGCCAGAGTACGATGATGAACAGAACTATCGCGAGGATGACCAGCAGGACGCCTATGACAACTAGGAGCTTTCTGACGTCAAGCGTTGGCCTGTGGACTACAGAGTCCCTTTATCTTTACGCTTCCGCTTTGAACTTGTGTTTGTTCGTTGATCGATAGATCAACTATTCGTGTAATATGGATCATGTGATTCAAGTTGTAAGACTTTATGAGTTGTAATAAATGATGACTGTGATACTTAGCTATTATATCTCGCAACAACAATATTCCTGGGATTGCGATGAATGATATAATAGGCATCCGGACTTAAAAATCCGGGTGTTGACAAAGTGCGTCGACATCATCCTCCAAAGCTCTTCTCGAAGTTTCTTCATCATATTCTAACTCTTGGAGAATCATGCTCTATTTCTATCGGCAGTACTGCTTCAGCTCCATGGACCAGAAAAAACGGCGTCTCCTGCGTCGCTGTATTTGGTGTTGTTCGAATACTCCACAACACGCTTGGCAGCTCCTCTGGCCAAGTATGCCGAGCTTTTTCCAATGGTCCTAACAGGCGCTTTTTGATACCATTGCAGATGATACCATTGGCTTTCTCAACTTGACCGTTGGTCTGTGGATGTGCGACAGATGCGAAACTCAATTTGATGCCCACTTCTGCACAATATGCTTTGAACTCCTTGGACGTAAAGTTACTGCCATTGTCTGTGACAATGCTGTGAGGGACTCCAAATCGAAAGACGATGCTTTTCACAAACTTGATTGCCGACGCGCCGTCCGGTGAATTTATCGGCTTTGCTTCTATCCACTTGGTAAATTTGTCGACAGCAACGAGCATATACTCATATCCTCCTGGTGAAGCTTTGTGTAGTTTTCCCACCATATCGAGACCCCATTGAGCAAAGGGCCAAGATAATGGGATTGGCGTCAGTTCTGCTGCCGGAGAGTGAGGTTTGGCGGCAAATCTCTGGCACGCATCGCAAGTTCGCACTATTTCCTTCGCGTCCTCAATTGCTGTTAACCAAAAAAATCCTGCTCTGAAGACTTTAGCCGCGATAGCTCGGCTGCTTGCGTGATGCCCGCATATTCCTTCGTGCACATCTTTCAGGATGATCCTTCCTTCTTCGGGTGTGACACATCTCTGTAGCACACCCGAAATACTTCGCTTGTACAACTCCCCTTTTACCACAGTAAAAGCTTTAGACCGTCTAATTATTCGCCTTGCTTCAACTGGATCGTCGGGTATTGTTTTTCTTAGGATGTATGATATGTACGCCTGCATCCATGGAATTTGCACCATCATGACTAGCTCCCGTTCTTCTTCTTCCAATGCTTCTTTTGCAGTACTCGGGGGTTTTTCATCCTTCTCCTTCTTCTTTAGTTTCATTGGCTTTGTTGATCTCTCGCTTATTTCTTCCCAAAACACGCCTGGAGGAATCGCGAGACATTGTGACCCGATGTTTGCAAGAACATCGGCTTCATCATTGCTCAATCTGCTGATGTGGTTTACCTCGCATCCATCAAACAATTTTTCCAGCTCATTATACATCTCCTTGTATGCTATCATACTCTCGTTGACTGCATCACATTGATTCATAACTTGCTGTGCCACCAACTGTGAGTCGCCGAAGATTTTCAGTCGGGTTGCACCGCAAGCTTTCGCCATCTTCATCCCGTGTATGAGAGCTTCATATTCTGCTTCATTGTTAGACGCGTTTGGGAACGTCATCCGTAAGACATATTTCAACTTGTCGCCTTCAGGTGATACTAGTATCACGCCTGCTCCAGCGCCTTCTAACCTTTTGGACCCATCAAAGTTCATAGTCCAGGTTCTCGATAAATCTGGAGGCCCCGTGTTTTGTAGCTCCATCCACTCTGCAATAAAATCTGGTAAGACCTGCGATTTTATTGCTTTTCTTTTTCATACGTGATGTCCCGAGGGGAAAGTTCTATTCCCCAAAGGGAGACACGACCCGTAGCTTCTGGGTTGTTCAATATATTTGATAGAGGAGCTTCATTGACCACTATTATCGGGTGCGCCGAAAAATAGTGTCACAATTTTCTTGCTGTCGTAAATACTCCGTACGCCTTTCTTCTATATTGGTACCGTTGTTTTGAAGGCGACAATACTTCACTGATAAAATATACCGGCCTCTGTACTCCATGGAGCTTTCCTTCTTCCTCTCTCTCGACTACCAGAGCCGTGCTGACCACCTGAGGCGTGGCTGCAATGTATAGGAGGAGAGGTTCTTTCTCTTTAGGCGCCACCAAGATTGGTGGTGTCGAAATTGTGCGCTTGAGATTCTCGAAAGCTCTATCTGCTTCCTCGTTCCATTGAAATTTCTCTCCTGATTGTGCATAGGGGCGAACCTGGCGACGAATCTGCTTAAAGCTGCGACTCGCCCCGTCAGCTGTTGTATTTCTTTCAACTTTGTCGGCTTCCTCATAGTTACGATGGCCTGTATTTTTTCGGGATTGGCTTCAATCCCTCTTGCTGATACTAAGAACCCGAGAAGTTCTCCCGCAGGAACGCCAAAAGAGCACTTTGTCGGGTTCAGCTTAAGGCAGAACTTGTCGAGGTTGTCGAAGGTTTCCTTCAAATCTTCGATCAGTGTTGTCCCCTTCTTTGATGTTATCACGACATCGTCAATGTAGACTTGTACATTTTTTCCAATCTGTGTTGCAAGGCACTTCTGCATCATCCGCTGATATGTTGCTCCCGCATTTTTCAAACCAAAGGGCATTGTTTTGTAGCAGAACACGCCGTAAGGTGTTATGAACGCTGTCTTGGCTTCATCATCTTCTTTTAATCTGATCTGGTTATAACCAGAGTATGCGTCCAAGAAGGAAAGACGTTCACATCCTGCCGTGGAGTCGATGATTTGATCGATCCTTGGGAGGGGAAAGTGATCCTTAGGACAGTATTTATTGAGACACGTAAAGTCGACACACATGCGAAGGACTTTCGTGTTTTTCTTCGGCACCATCACTGGGTTAGCTACCCATGTGGCTTCTGTAGATATCTCTTTGATAAAACCAACATCTTTGAGTCGATCTATTTCTGATAGCATAGCTTTGCGGTTTGGTTCCGAAAAACGCCGCAAAGGTTGTTTGATTGGTCTCGCGAGAGGATCCAAGTTGAGGTGGTGCTCGGCAAGTTCCCTGGGTACTCCTGGCATGTCAGCTGGACACCATGCGAAGATTTTCCAGTGCTCACGGAGGAACTCGACGAGCGCGCTTTCCTATGCGAGATCCATGTTTGTTGCAATGGATGTCGTTTTCTTTGGGTCTGTCGGGTGGATCTGCACCTCTTTTGAATCCTTGGCAGTATTGAAGGTTGGTTCCTTGAGTGACCTCCCTGCATCTGGCAGCACATCATAATCAGTGAGCCTTGGCGCCATATATTCTGCTTGCATCCCGAAAGTTTCTGACAGTCGATGAAAATCCTTGTCGCACTTATCGGACAGCGCGAAACTTCCCTTAATTGTGATAGGTCCCTTGGGTCCAGGCAACCTCCACAATAGGTACGTATAATGAGGTACCGCCATAAACCTGGCATATGCTGGTCGTCCCAACAAAGCGTGATATTGCGACGGGAAATCCACAACTTCAAACTCCAAATTCTCTATCCTGTAGTTCTCTCGGGTCCCAAACTGAACGTCGAGATTGATCTTGCCCAACGGATAACTTGGCTTTTCTGGTGTGATCCCATGGAAACGTGTATCAGTTGGTTTTAGGTTTGCCAGGGATATGTTCATCTTCCTCAATGTATCTGCATACATAAGGTTTAAACTGCTGCCACCATCTATAAAAACTCTCGACACGTCAAAACCAGCAATTACTGCAGGTAAGATTAGTGCAGATTGTCCTGGTCGAGGAACTTGCTATGGATGATCCGCAATTGTGAAGCCAATGTCTTGCCCCGACCAATTTAGGTACTCAACTGTTGGTGGAGGCATCTTCTCTGCCATGAACACTTGCCGCGAGATTACCTTCTGCGCCCTGTTAGATGGCCTAGCTTTCTGAATCATCGAGACCGCACCGTTGGAGTTGGGATCAACATATGGAGGTGGATGTGGTGCTGCCGCTATTCTGAGCTGGTGCCGATTTTCGTCCGTAATTGCGGGAGGAGGTGGGAGGTGGATCTCACTCCTTGGCCCCTGGGGGTTTCTGTTCATTGCTTGGGCATTTGCAATTCCTGCGGCTCGCAACATTGCCTGAAAATTGCGGCAGTCTTTTGGAGATGTCCTGACTGCCTCTTTCCGTTGCTGTCGAGATAAAAGTGCATCTGACACGGTCCGTTCGTCATCTCCTCGGGAATCACCTCTATTGTCGCCTTGTTGCTCATTACTCCTTTGGTAGTCATCTCGACTATTCCCTCCAGAGTTTCCTCGGAAACCAGCCGATATGTGGCCAGGAGCATCATTATTGTAAAACTGGCGAGAAAATCGCCTTCTATTTTGAAAATTTCGACCGCGATCCTCTTCTGGCGACCTATGTCGCTTGTTGTATATCGCATCTTCTCCATCTGCCCACTTGTTTGCTATCTCCATCAATGCTGATATTGTCTTAGGATTAGTTCTTCCTAAGTCTTCGACGAAATCTCCCCGTCGAATTCCTGCCACGAACGCGTCTATTGCTCTCTCGTCAGATATATCTTCTGCCGAGTTTTTAATAATGTTCCACCTTTGTATATATTTTCTCATTGATTCGTCGTGTTTCTGTCGACACGCCCTCAGCTCTTCCAATGACGCAGGTTTCTTGCAGGTGGATCGGAAATTCCTCACGAAGATATCCTCAAAACTATCCCAGCTGTCGATGGAACCTGGGGGAAGTTTCTTTATCCAAGATCTTGCGGCACCACTCAAGTGAACTTGGATACTTTGCATAGTTGTTGCTCTGGTTCCTCCTACTAGCTTTACCATCTCGAGATAATCAACGAGCCAATCCTCGGGATCCTGCAGGCCGTCGAATTTCTTGAAATTTTCGGGTAACTTAAACCCTTTCGGGACGCGAGTCTTTCGAACTCGTCTCGTAAAGCACGGGAGCCCACACATATCTTCGTCGGCAACTTCTGGTGAATGCTGACGTTCTCTTCTTTCTTGTCGCGCTCTATCCACCCTTACTTGAGCTGTTGTGTCTCTTGCTCCACTTGTTCTTGGTGGATCTTGCACCGCTGCGGTGGGTCGTGGACTATTTTGCCTAGGAGTTTCTTCGGGAGGCGTGGCTGCGAACGCTGTTCCCATAACTCCAACTCCAGCCATTGCCATATTAAACAATGCTTCTCTCGGGTCCCCAGGGGGTGGTCTGGACGAGGATGTAAGCTTGCGTTGCCATGTATCCTGCTTCTGGCGTTTTCGGGATGATATTTCCCCTTGTATCAATCGTCATGAAGGACATGTCGAGATTTTGAATTATGTTTCCTCTCTCTTCTTCAGGTATATTTTGCAGCCGAGATCTTGCTCTCCTCCGAGCGTCTCTGTGACTGTCTGCCGAAGTTCCTGATTGTCGACTGAGCTCTGCTCGACGCCTGCTTGACGCGGAGGCTGCCTCTTTTCTTCTATTCAGGGATGCTGTCTCTTTTTCCAGCTCCCTACTCACACGAGCAAGTCTATATTGATAGGCTTGTAATTCTTGTGCAGTAGCAGTGGTAGTCATTGGTTCTGAACCATCCATGGCTCTTGCGGCCCTATCCCACGCTGCTTGCGGGAGTTGAACTCTGTCGCGAGGTGTAGACCCGACATATTTAGTGCCTAGGCCTCTTCTGAGATCAGCGGGATCGACGTATGGATTTCCCAAATCATCGAAAGCCTCTGACGTCTCTGGTTCTGCTCGACTTGCCTCTTCAATTGCACAGATTTGATGATATTTTGAGTATTGATCTTTGTCGGGATTGGTGACACCATCATAGAGATTGGTGAAGACCTTTCCGATGGCAGCAGATTTGTCGATGAAGTTGAAGCTGTCGACGCTGTCGGAATCGCTGCTTATAAAGGAGTCCGCAGACGACTCGAAAGATGTGTCGCTGAAGATCTTGGCGAGCTTTCCGCTTGCCTTGGTGTCGATGAAGCGTGGCGACGAAAACTCCTCATCACTCGATGAAAAGCCAGAATCGATCGCTGAAAATTCCGACGAGATCGGAACTTCGAGACGATAGGATCCTTCTTTGTTGACGCCAAATCGGAATTCTCCGAACGTCATGACGATGGGCTCCTCAGATAGGCACATGCATCCACACGGGAGGGCGGGTGAGGAATAAAATCGACTAGATCAGTTTTTTCCGTTTACCTCGATCCATCGCATTGCTAGCCACCGACGAAGTCGATGATTCTGGACGTGCCATCGAGATCAGTTCCTTGCAGCCTCTAATTCCCACAGACGGCGCCAATTGACAAAGGATTAATTTGTCAATGCCTACAGATCGTAGACTAGGGTTTTGCTGGAAGTAGAGGGCAAGTAGATCTCGAAGGTTTCAGCCGAAAAGTACTCGCTGATTATGAAAACTAGGGTTCGTTGACAATAGATTCGATCCTTTCTTCGTCCCTCGACTCCCCCTTATATAGAGGGTGGAGCTGAGGGGTTCGTATACACAAGTTACAGTTCGGGAGGGTTTCGTAATACACAAGTTCTGAGTTCGGGAGGGTTCGTACCCAACCCGTAAGATTACAAGTCTCTATATTTCCTAATACAATCTATCTTTCCTTAACACTAAATGGGCTTCCGAATCTTCTTATTCTTCGAGTCCTGGGCCTTCAGTAAACCCCGGGTACCATCTTTGGCAGGCCCATTAGGGATGCCTATGTCACCACTTGTGTGGCATCATCTTTCAACGAAGCAATTTTTATTGCCCCTGAACGATACACCTCCTCAATGACATATGGTCCTTCCCATTTTGAGAGCAATTTTCCTGCAAAAAATCTGAGACGAGACCGATACAATAGGACTTTATCTCCAACATTAAATTCTCTTTTAATAATTCTTCTATCATGCCATTTCTTAACTTTCTCCTTAAAAAGTTTAGCATTTTCATAAGCTTCACTTCTCCACTCATCTAAAGAGCTCAATTGTAGCAACCTTTTCTTACCGGCAAGTTTAAAATCTTTATTAAGTTCTCTTACAGCCCAATAAGCTTTGTGCTCTAATTCTAAAGGTAAATGACAAGCTTTTCCATAAACCATTTTATAAGGAGACATTCCCATAGGATTTTTATAAGCAGTTCTATAAGCCCACAATGCTTCTTTTAACTTACTAGCCCAATTTTTTCTAGATTTATTAACAGTCTTTTGCAAGATAGATTTAATTTCTCTATTTGATAATTCTACTTGCCCACTAGTTTGAGGATGATAAGCTGAAGCAATTCTATGATTAATACCATATTTAGCAAGAGTTTTTCTAAAACCACCATGAATAAAGTGAGAACCTCCATCAGTCATAATATATCTAGGTACTCCAAATCTAGGAAAAATAACATCTAAAAGCATTTTTAGAGAGGTCTCACCATCAGCACTTTTTGTGGGTATGGCTTCCACCCATTTAGTAACATAATCAACAACAACAAGTATATGAGTGTTACCTTCTGAAGAAGGGAAAGGACCCATGAAGTCAAATCCCCAACAATCAAATGGTTCAATAACAAGAGTATAATTCATAGGCATTTCATTACGTCTAGAGATATTACCAACTCTTTGACATTCATCACAAGATAAAATAAACTTTCTTGCATCTTTAAAGAGGGTCGGCCAATAAAAACCTGACTGTAGAACCTTTTGTGAAGTTCTATCTCCGGCATGATGTCCTCCATAAGCACTACCATGACACTTACTCAATATTTCTCGTTGTTCATATTCGGGGACACATCTTCGCATAATACCATCCACTCCTTCTTTATATAGGTGTGGGTCATCCCAAAAATAATGTCTCAAGTCATAAAAGAATTTCCTCCTTTGCTGGCTGAAAAGGTTGGAGGCAAGTACTTCGAAACGATAAAGTTAGCATAATCAGCATACCAAGGACTATCTCGCGAGCTCACCTTTATTACAACCAATTGTTCATTTGGAAAACTATCATTAACAGGAACAGGATCATAAGCAATATTTTCCAATCTAGACAAATTATCAGCAACAGGATTATCAACACCTTTCCTATCTACAATATGTAAATCAAATTCTTGCAAAAGAAGCACCCATCTAATAAGCCTTGGCTTAGCGTCTTTCTTTTCCATAAGGTACCTAATTGCAGCATGATCAGTATGAACGTGACTTTTGAATCAACAATATAAGGTCTAAACTTGTCACAAGCAAAAACTACGGCTAATAACTCTTTTTCAGTTGTAGCATAATTTCTTTGAGCAGCATCTAGAGTCTTACTAGCATAATGAATAACATTCAATTTTTTATCTACTCGCTGTCCAAGAACAGCACCTACAGCAAAATCACTAGCATCACACATAATTTGAAAAGGTAAATTCCAATCAGGAGGTTCAACTACAGGAGCAGTTGTTAAGGCTTTCTTTAGAGTTTCAAAAGCTTCCTTACAATCATCATCAAAAACAAAAGGTACATCTTTTTGAAGAAGATTAGTAAGAGGCTTTGAAATTTTAGAGAAATCTTTAATAAATCTCCTATAAAAACTAGCATGACCAAGAATACTACGAATACCTTTAACATCCCTAGGATAGGGCATCTTCTCAATTGCTTCAACTTTAGCTCTATCAACTTCAATACCTCTCTCAGAAATTTTATGTCCCAATACAATTCCTTCATTAACATAAAGTGGCATTTCTCCCAATTAAGAACAAGGTTAGTTTCTTCACATCTCTGCAAAACTTTATCAAGGTTTCGCAAACAATTATCAAAAGAATTCCCATAGACAGAAAAATCATCCATGAAAACCTCTACAATCTTTTCACAAAAACCATGAAAAATAGCAGACATGCATCTTTGAAAAGTAGCAGGAGCATTACATAAACCAAAAGGCATACGCCTATAAGCATAAGTTCCATAGGGACAAGTGAAAGTGGTTTTCTCTTGATCTTTAGCTCTAACAGCAATTTGTGAAAACCCAGAATAACCATCAAGAAAGCAGAAATGAGTGTTTTTAGACAACCTTTCTAGCATTTGATCAATAAATGGTAAAGGGTAATGATCTTTCTTAGTAACTTTATTAACTTTTCGATAATAAATGCACATTCTATAACCTACAACTACTCTTTGAGGAATGAGCTCATCATTATCATTAGGTACAACAGTTATTCCTCCTTTCTTAGGAACACAATGTACAGGACTAACCCATCTACTATCAGCAATAGGATATATAATACCAGCTTCAAGAAGTTTCAATACCTCATTCCTTACCACATCCTTCATCTTAGGAATTAGACGACGTTGATGTTCAACAACAGGCTTTGCATCATCTTCCATGTTGATGGCATGTTGGCAAATAGAGGGAGAAATCCCCTTCAAGTCATCAAGAGTGTAGCCAATAGCTCCTCGGTGTTTCTTCAATATTTCCAATAATCTTTCTTCCTCAAAATCTGAAAGCTTAGCACTAATAATAACAAGATATGTTTTCTTATCATCAATATAAGCATACTTAAGATTATCAGGTAATGGTTTCAAATCAAAAACAGGATCCTCCTTTGGTGGCGGTGTTGTACCTAGATCTTCGACCGGTAAGTCATGTTTAAGAATGGGTTGACGAAGGAAAATTTCATCAAGCTCATTCCTTTCTTCCCTAAAGACTTCACTCTCATGATCCTCCAAATGTTGCTGCAAAGGATTACTAGGAGCAAGAGCAATAGATGCAAGCTGTTCAACTCTAAAATCATTATTAGGCAATTCAGCTTTATAAGGAACTTTGGCAAATTTAGAGAAATTAAACTCATAAGATTCACCAGCAAATTTAGTCACAATTTTCTCTTTCTTGCAATCTATAACAGCTCCACAAGTATTTAGAAAAGGTCTACCAAAAATGATAGGACAAGTCTTACTAGCAGCAGAACCAAGTACCAAAAAGTCAGCAGGATATTTAATCTTACCACATAGAACTTCCACATCTCGAACAATTCCAATAGGAGAGATAGTTTCTCTATTAGCTAGAATAACCACATCAATATCTTCAAGTTCACAAGAACCAATTTCATGCATGATTTCCGTGTAAAGCTCATAAGGAATGGCACTAATACTTGCACCAATATCGCATAAACCATAATAACAATGATCACCAATTCTAACAGAGAGCATAGGAACACTAGCTTTCCTAGACTTACTAGGATGTGAAACAATATTAGAAGCATCTTCACAGAAAATGATGTGACCATCTTCTACATTTTCAGTCACAAGATCTTTAACTATTGCAACAGCAGGTTCAACATTTATTTGCTCCTCAGGTTCTATAGGTTTCTTTGCACTTTTATTAACCACACTAGTTATAACAGAATACTCCTTCATTTTAGCAGGGAAAGGAGTTTTTCAATATAAGCTTCAGGAAGAATATGATCAACAGTTTTAATTTCAATACATTTACCTATAGATTGATACGTCTCCGTCGTATCGATAATTTCTTATGTTCCATGCCACTTTATTGATGATATCTACATGTTTTATACACATTATATGTCATATTCGTGCGTTTCGGAACTAACCTATTGACGAGAATGCCAATTCTTGTTTTCTGCTGTTTTTGGTTTCAGAAATCCTAGTAACGAAATATTCTCGGAATGGACGAAATCACCGCCCAGGTTCCTATTTTTCCCAGAAGCTTCAGAGCAGGAGGAGGATGAGGGGAGCAGGGGGGCCCACACCACACCCGGCGCGGGCCAGGGGGGGCGCGCCCCCTAGGGTGTGGCAGCCCGTGGCCCTCCGACTCCCTCTCTTCGCCTATTTAAGCCTCTCGACCTAAAAGAGATAGAGCCACGGTACGCGAAACCTTCGAGCCGCCGCCATCGCGAAGCCAAGATCGGGGACGAGTCTCTGTTCCACCCTGCCGGACGGAAGTGCCCGGAAGGCTTCTCCATCGACACCGCTGCCATCTCCACCGCCATCTTCATCACCGCTGCTGCTCCCATGAGGAGGGAGTAGTTCTCCATCGAGGCTCGGGGCTGTACCGGTAGCTATGTGGTTCATCTCTCTCCCTATGTACTTCAATACAATGATCTCATGAGCTGCTTTACATGATTGAGATTCATATGAGTTTTGTATCACTACTATCTATGTGCTACTCTAGCAAAGTTATTAAAGTAGTTCTATTCCTCCTGCACGTGTGTAAAGGTGACAGTGTGTGCACCGTGTTAGTACTTGGTTTATGCTATGATCATGATCTCTTGTAGATTGAGAAGTTAACTATTGCTATGATAATATTGATGTGATCTATTCCTCCTACATATGCATGAAGGTGACAGTGTGCATGCTATGCTAGTACTTGGTTTAGTCTTTTGATCTATCTTACACTAAAGGTTACTAAAATATGAGCATTATTGTGGAGCTTGTTAACTCCGGCATTGAGGGTTTGTGTAATCCTCTAATGTGTTCATCATCCAACAAAAGTGTAGAGTATGCATTTATCTATTGTTATGTGATCAATGTTGAGAGTGTCCACTAGTGAAAGTCTATTCCCTAGGCCTTGTTCCTAAATACTGCTATGTTTTACTTGTTACTACTGCGTTACTACTGCATGTTTACTTCCCGCAATATTACTACCATCAACTGCACGCCAGCAAGCACTTTTCTGGCGCCATACTACTGCTCATATTCATTCATACCACTTGTATTTCACTATCTCTTCGCGAACTAGTGCACCTATAGGTGTGTTGGGGACACAAGAGACTTCTTGCTTTGTGGTTGCGGGGTTGCACGAGAGGATATCTTTGACCTCTTCCTCCGTGAGTTCGATAAACCTTGGGTAATCCACTTAAGGGAAACTTGTTTGTTCTACAAACCTCTGCTCTTGGAGGCCCAACACTGTCTACAAGAATAGAAGCACCCGTAGACATCAAGCACTTTTCTGGCGCCGTTGTTGGGGAGGAAAGGTAAAGGCACTCATACTCCGGTTCCAGTACATTTTTCTGGCGCTATTGTGTGTGTGCTCGAAGCTATTTCCTTTAGACTCTGCAATTGCGACATTTGGTTTCTTGTTTACACTAGTTAGGCATAATGGACAACAATGACCTTTTTATTCTATTTCCTGATTTAAGACATGGATGGTTTGATGCGAAAATTAAAAAACCCATGGAACATATTAATATGAATGCTTTGAACATTATTGTTGCTAATGCTATGGAAGATTCTAAGCTTGGGGAAGCTGGCTTTGATGAGCATGATATTTTTAGTCCCCCAAGCATTGAGGAGAAAATTTACTTTGATGAATATGCCTCCTATATTTGATGATGAGAATAATAATGATAGCTACTTTGTTGAATTTGCTCCCACTACAACTAATAAAATTGATTATGCTTATGTTGGGAGTAGTAATTATTTTATGCATGAGACTCATGATAAGAATGCTTTATGTGATAGTTATATTGTTGAGTTTGCTCATGATGCTACTGAAAGTTATTATGAGAGAGGAAAATATGGTTGTAGAAATTTTCATGTTACTAAAATGCCTCTCTATGTGCTGAAATTTTTGAAACTACACTTGTTTTATCTTCCTATGCTTGTTACTTTGCTCTTCATGAACTTGTTTATTTACAAGATTCCTATGCATAGGAAGCATGTTAGACTTAAATGTGTTTTGAATTTGCCTCTTGATGCTCTCTTTGCTTCAAATACTATTTCTTGCGAGTGCATCATTAAAACTGAGCCCATCTTAATGGCTATAACGAAAGAACTTCTTGGGAGATAACCCATGTGTTTATTTTACTACAGCAATTTTTGTTTTGTTGAGTCTTGGAAGTTGTTTACTACTGTAGCAACCTCTCCTTATCATGTTTTTGTGCCAAGTAAAGTTTCTATGTCAAAGTTGATGTTATATTTGGGATCGCTGCGCAGAAACAGCATTGCTGTCTGTCACGAATTCTGCACAAGTCTCTGTAGAAATTCGAAAAAATCTGCCAATTTACGAGCGTGATCCTCAGATATGTACGCAACTTTCATTAGTTTTGAGTTTTTCCGTTTGAGCAAGTCTGGTGCCATTTTAAAATCCGTCTTTACGGACTGTTCTGTTTTTGACAGATTCTGCCTTTTATTTCGCATTGCCGCTTTTGTTAAGTTGAATGAGTTTCTTTGTTCCATTAACTTTCAGAAGTTTTGTGCAATGTCCAGAAGTGTTAAGAATGATTGTGTCACCTCTGAACATGTGAATTTTGATTATGCACTAACCCTCTAATGAGTTTGCTTGAAGTTTGGTGTGAAGGAAGTTTTCAAGAGGTCAAGAGAGGAGTATGATATATATGATCAAGAGGAATGAAAGCTCTAAGCTTGGGGATGCCCCGTGGTTCATCCCTGCATATTTTAAGAAGACTCAAGCATCTAAGCTTGGGGATGCCCAAGGCATCCCCTTCTTCATCGACAACTTATCAGGTTTCTTCAAGTGAAACTATATTTTTATTCGGTCACATCTTATATACTTTACTTGGAGTGTCTGTATGCTTTTGTTTTTGTTTTTGTTTGAATAAATGATTGTTTGGGAGAGAGACACGCTCCGCTGGTTCATATGAACACATGTGTTCTTAGCTTTTAATTTTCATGGCGAAGGTTGAAACTGCTTCGTTAATTGTTATATGGTTGGAATTGGAAAATGCTACATGTAGTAATTTGTGTAATGTCTTGAATAATATGATACTTGGCAATTGTTGTGTTCATATAGATCTTGTTTAAGCTCTTGCATCATGTACTTTGTACCCATTAATGAATAATTACATAGAGCTTGTTAAAATTTGGTTTGCATGATTGGTCTCTCTAAGTCTAGATATTTTCTGGTTGAGGTGTTTGAACAACAAGGAGACGATGTAAAGTCTTATAATGCTTACAATATGTTTATATGTGAGTCTTGCTGCACCATTTTATACTTGAGTTTGCTTCAAATAACCTTTCTAGCCTAAACCTTGTATAGAGAGGGAATACTTCTCATGCATCCAAATACTTGAGCCAATATTCATGCCATTTGTGTCCACCATACCTACCTACTACATGGTATTTCAGCGCCATTCCAAAGTAAATTGCTTGAGTGCTACCTTTAAACAAATTCAAAAGTTATTACCTCTTATTTGTGTCAATGTTTTATAGCTCATGATGAAGTATGTGGTGTTTATCTTTCAATCTTGTTGGGCAACTTTCACCAATGGACTAGTGGCTTCATCCGCTTATCTAAAAAAAAAAAAAAAAGAGCCGGCAATGGGATTCCCAGTCCCAAATTAATTAACAAAAATAGACACTCCTCCATGGTATGTGATTGTTGGACGGCACCCGAAGGATTCGGTTAGCCATGGCAAGCAAAGGTGGGGAGGAGTGTCATCATAATAAAACTAAAATAAAAAGGCACTCCTTCATGGTATGAGATTGTTGGCAGGCACCCGAGGATTCGGTTAGCCATGGTTTGTGAAAGAAAGGTTGGAAGGAGTGCCACCCAAAAATAAAATAAAATGGGAGCCGCTCTTTGAAGGTTTGTCTGGCAAGGGGGTTAGAGTACCCGCTACCATTCGTTGACAACAACAAACACCTCTCAAAACTTTACTTTTATGCTCTCTATATGTTTTCAAAATCAAAGCTCTAGCACAAATATAGCAATCGATGCTTTCCTCTTTGAAGGACCATTCTTTTACATTCTTGTTGAGTCAGTTTACCTATTCTTTCTATCTTAGAAGCAAACACTTGTGTGAACTGTGCATTGATTCTTACATGTCTACCTATTGCACTTGTTATATTACTTTGTGTTGACAATTATCTATGAGATATACATGTTAAAGTTGAAAGCAACCGCTGAAACTTATATCTTCCTTTGTGTTGTTTCAAAGCTTTCTACTAAGAATTTATTGCTTATGAGTTAACTCTTATGCAAGACTTATTGATGCTTGTCTTGAAAGTATTATTCATGAAAAGTCTTTGTTATATGATTCATTTGTTTACTCATTATCCTCATCATTGCTTCGAATCTCTACATTCATCTCATGTGCTTTACAATAGTATGATCAAGGTTATGATGGCATGTCACTTAAGAAATTATCATTGTTATCGTTTTACCTTGGAGAGCAGAAACTTAAGGGATGATGCTGATACGTCTCAACGCCGATAATTTCTTATGTTCCATGCCACTTTATTGATGATATCTACATGTTTTATACACATTATATGTCATATTCGTGCGTTTTCCGGAACTAACCTATTGTGAGATGCCAGTTCTGTTTTCTGCTGTTTTTGGTTTCAGAAATCCTAGTAACGAAATATTCTCGGAATCGGACGAAATCACCGCCTGTTCCTATTTTTCCGGAAGCTTCGGAGCAGGAGGATGAGAGGGGGGAGCCGGGGGGCCCACACACACCCGGCGCGGGCCAGGGGGCGCGCCCCTGGGGTGTGGGCAGCCCGTGGCCCCTCCGACTCCCTCTCTTCGCCTATTTAAGCCTCTCTGACCTAAAAACACCGATAGAAGCCACGCAGAGAAACCTTCCGAGCCGCCGCCATCGCGGCAAGATCGGGGGACAGGAGTCTCGTTGGCACCCGCCGGGACGAAGTGCCCCGGAAGGCTTCTCCATCGACACCGCTGCCATCTCCACCGCCATCTTCATCACGCCTGCTCCATGAGGAGAGTAGTTCTCCATCGAGGCTCGGGGCTGTACCGGTAGCTATGTGGTTCATCTCTCTCCTATGTACTTCAACACAATGATCTCATGAGTTGCTTTACATGATTGAGATTCATATGAGTTTTGTATCACTACTATCTATGTGCTACTCTAGCAAAGTTATTAAAGTAGTTCTATTCCTCCTGCACGTGTGTAAGGGTGACAGTGTGTGCACCGTGTTAGTACTTGGTTTATGCTATGATCATGATCTCTTGTAGATTGCGAAGTTAACTATTGCTATGATAATATTGATGTGATCTATTCCTCCTACATATGCATGAAGGTGACTGTGTGCATGCTATGCTAGTACTTGGTTTAGTCTTTTGATCTATCTTACACTAAAGGTTACTAAAATATGAGCATTATTGTGGAGCTTGTTAACTCCGGCATTGAGGGTTCGTGAATCCTACGCAATGTGTTCATCATCCAACAAAAGTGTAGAGTATGCATTTATCTATTCTCTTATGTGATCAATGTTGAGAGTGTCCACTAGTGAAAGTCTATTCCCTAGGCCTTGTTCCTAAATACTGCTATCGCTTCTTGTTACTGTTTTACTGCGTTACTACTGCATGTTTACTTCCCGCAATATTACTACCATCAACTGCACGCCACAAGCACTTTTCTGGCGCCATACTACTGCTCATATTCATTCATACCACTTGTATTTCACTATCTCTTCGCCGAACTAGTGCACCTATAGGTGTGTTGGGGACACAAGAGACTTCTTGCTTTGTGGTTGCAGGGTTGCATGAGAGGGATATCTTTGACCTCTTCCTCCGTGAGTTCGATAAACCTTGGGTAATCCACTTAAGGGAAACTTGCTGCTGTTCTACAAACCTCTGCTCTTGGAGGCCCAACACTGTCTACAAGAATAGAAGCACCCGTAGACATCAGTGAATCAGTTTTATCTTTGTAAGGTTCATGATACTTATCAAAATTCTTCCTAGGCAATTCAAAATGAGAGGCAAAAGCTTTATAAAAATTTGCAACAACTTGAGAGTCAAGACCATAAGTAGCACTCATATTTCGAAATTTATCAGTATCCATAAAAGTTTCAATGCATTCATAATCATAATTTATACCTGACTCTCTACCTTTGTCGTTCTCCCATCCTTCAGTATTCTCTTGGATCCGATCAAGAAGGTCCCATTTAAACTCTTCTTTGTTGCGTGTGAATGATCCAGAACAAGTAGTATCCAACAAGGTTTTATCTTGAAAAGAAAGTCTTGCATAGAAATTATCAATGATGATATTACCAGGAAGCTCATGAATGGGGCATTTGAGCATTAAAGACTTCAATCTCCCCATGCTTGGGCAATACTCTCTCCATCATGAGGCCAGAAATTATATATGCGGTTTCGGTCTTTGTGAATTTCACTTGGAGGATAGAATTTAGAATAAAATAGAGGCACAATATCCTTCCAATCAAGAGAATGCCCATCCTTCAGCAGTTTATACCAATGCGCCGCTTTACCAACGACATAGAGAATAATTTCTTCCTAACTTCATCCATTGAAATACCTGCACTTGAATAACCCGCATAATTCATGTAAAACAGTAAATGATCTCCAGGATGAACAGTTCCATCCCCTTCATAGCGGTTATCCACAACACGTTCAATAATTTTCATAGGTATTTTATATGGAATTACTTCCTCACCTGGCGCCTCATCCACTACCTTTGTAGTAGTAGTAGATTTCCCAAATAGGAATTCAAGAGAAGATCTCTCCATAATAAATTATAGCAGCAGGCAGAAACAAAAACAGCACGTACAGTAAAAGTTTTCCTTACCAATTCCACTACCAATGGCGCAACTACTCCAGACAACGGCCTTCAGAAAATAGTCTTGATTATCCACAAGTATAGGGGTGTATCGTAGACAAGCAATTTTGATAAAGGATTCACTGTAAATGCTCACAGACAAGTTTTCAGGGGGTTTTGATATAGCAGATAAATAAAGTACAAGTAAGTAAAATGCGAGAGTAATAATTGCAGCGAGTGGCCCAATCCTTTTTAGCACAAAGGACAAGTCGGTTTGTTTACTTATAATGACCAAACGTTCTTGAGGACACACGGGAATTTAGTCTAGTGCTTTCGCTTCATATAGTTGATTAATCTTCATTGTTTTGATAAGTGTTGTGTGGGTGAACCTATGCTAATGCATCGCCCTTCCTAGGACTAATACATACTTGTGATTAAACCCCTTGCAAGCATCCACAAATACAAGAAAGTAATTAAGATAAATCTAACCACAGCCTTAAACTCTGAGATCCTGCTATCCCTCATCATCGATATACCAACGGGGGTTCAGTTCTGTCACTCCGGCAACCCACAATTAGCAAACGAATACAAGATGTATTCCCCTAGGCCCATAAAGATGAATTATCATGTAGTCGACGTTCACATGACCCCACTAGAAGAATAACACCACAACTTAAATATCAAACCATTAAATATTACTCAACATAGTTCACTACTAACATTTAGACTTCACCCATGTCCTCAAGAACTAAACGAACTACTCACGAGACATCATATGGAACATGATCAGAGGTGATATGATGATGGGTAACAATCTGAACATAAACCTTGATCCAATGGTTTCACTCAATAGCATCAATAAGAAGGAGTAATCAACACCGGGAGAGTTTCCCCTATGAAATAATCAAGATTCAACCCAAGATGTTACAGGGAGACGAGGTGCAGCGGTGGAGATGGCGGTGTCGATGGTGGAGATGATGATGATGATGATCCCAATGAAGTCCAGCTCGATGACGGTGACGATGGCGACGATTTCCCCTCCGGGAGGGAATTTCCCCGGCGGATTTCTGCCCGCCGGAGAGCTCTTTTCTCTCTGGTGTTTTTCCGCCCCGCAGAGGCGGCTGTGTCTATCCTCGATGCCTCCCAGCACCTTAGGGTTCTCGGGAGATGAAGTACGCGAAGGAGAGATGGCCGAGGGGGGTCGTGGGCCCCCTCCCCACATGGCAGCGCGGCCAGGGTGGAGCCGCGCCGACCTATGGGGGGCCATGGCGGCCCTCCTCGGCCTCCCCTTTTGGCTGGCTCCGTTTCTGGAGAAAATAGGAGTTTTGGTGTATTTTCCGTCAATTGTTGATCTTCAGAAATATTGTATCCTGACGATGCTTTCAGACAGAATTCCTGACTCCGGTGAATAATTCTCAATAATCATGAAACATGCAAAATAGGTGAAATAACATAAGTATCATCTCTAAATATGAAATATATCAATGAATAACAGTAAATTATGATATAAAATAGTGATGCAAAATGGACGTATCACCCAGAAGCGAGTAGCAATGGGGCAGCGCAGCGCCATGTGGCTCTCTGTTTCCAGCAGGTTGTCACAAAGCGGGCAACCGGCCCCAGCCACCTCAACAATGGTCTTGCGGAGAAGGACGTCGCGCGTGTGTATGCGAGACATGGAGAGCAGCCACCCGAAGAACTTGACCCGCGACCGGAGCATGGTTGTCCGATGACGCGCGTTGGCGGAGGTGATCCCGCCGAAACTGCAGAGCTTGTAGAGGCTCGTCACGAGTTTATTTCCAGCCCCGGAGCAGCGGGCGAGTGTGCGATCGTGCGCCTCGGCGAGTGTCTGGCGTCCAGAAGGAGCGGAGGGAGGCCAACTCGCAGCCCCACGCGGGTGAGTGGAGCAGGATGCTCACCGCCGGCCGGTGTGGGTGTGGGCGACGAGTGGCCTCCGTACAGGTAGTGTGGGAGAAGAGCGCGGGGACATGGGTCGAGCGGACCCACGGGAGCTAGGAGTCATGCCGGAACGACGTGCGTCGCCGTCTCCGACCGATACGGGTGAGGTGGTAGAGCGCGGTGCCAACTTGCTGCAGCGCAGCCGCTCACCCGAGGTGGGAGCAGTTGAGGTAGAGGCAATTAGGGTGTACTAACGAGCTGCTTGGATCGTTAAGGCTCGGCTCATTAAGCTTTTGATCGTTAAGGCTCGAATCGTTAAGCTCGTTAAGAATAACAAGCTGAAATCATTGTTTGGCTCGATTCGCTATGTTCTTGCGAGCTCGTTAAGGATCGTTAAGGAGGCAATGTAAAGCAAACATGTGTGCATTGCCTGGTGAGGAAGAGCGGAAGCATAGGTTTTTAGATCCTACTATAGGAGTTGCAAGCATGGTTAAAGAGCACTATTTTGCTTGGCCCCTTCCTGCCAAATATTTGAGATAACTAAACCGACTCGCAGCCAAAACTGGTGAAGCCTAGCTTGTTACCGATCTTAACGAGTAGCTCACGAACATAGTCGGCTCGATTGTTTAGCTCGTTAACCTTAACGAGCAAAAACTATTGCTCAGCTCGGCTCGTTAACTAAACGAGTCGATCTCAAACGAGTCGACCATACGGGCACTCATTTAACTCGTCAAGCTTCGAGCTTTTTGTTCAGCCCTAGAGGCAATGGACCCGGCGCCGATCTCTTCCCAGCGCCACGCAGCCCAAGGAGAGTCATACTGAGTATGGAGCCGGTGCAAAAGTTTGGCGAGAAGGCACGCGTTTTGCACTCCGAGGGCGCGGACGGAGGCCTCCTCCTCCTTGGAGCGGCAGACCTTGTCCCCGTGCGACGAGGAGTGGCGCCCAGGGAGCATGTCCTGACCCCCAGAGGAAGGAACGACGGTGGGCGTCGAGAGCAACGATGACTGCCGGCGGAGAGGCGCAGGCAGCCATCGCGTGCGTGGAACGAGTCTAGGACCGCATTGACGAGCACGGCGCCCCGCCGGCGAGAGCAAGAGGGCCCTCCACCCCAAGGCTCAGCCTTGGCGATGAGAGGGGAGAAGGCGTCGAGCGTGAGCTTGTCACAGGACAACGGGAGCCCGAGGTAGGTCTGTGGGAAACCTTCCACGGACATGGGGACGAGGGTGCTCTTGCTGAAGTGGATGATGAGGCCGGTCGCCGCAGCGAAGTCGTCGAGGATGCCCTTGAGCTGCAAAAAATGTCATGTTATATATGTTTTATAGTAACAAGAGCTCAGATACTTAATACTCAGATGGTTTCATTAGCGCAACAGCCTACTGCTTACTAGAAATATCTTAAATGAAATAATGTCTAAACCAGTTTCTTCACATCATAGGCAAATTGTAAAATAAGAAATTGCCCTAAACTTCAATTCAGCCAAAACTGAACTGCCCTAGTTTCATATTCTCTCCGTCTAAAAATAGGTGGCTCACTTTTGTTTAGATACATATGTATGTAGATGTATTTTAGTTATAGATACATCCGTATCGACACCTATTTTGAGACAGAGGTAGTACATGAATTTGTAATATTTTGGTTATCCAATTATTTTCAGTCCCTTAATTAGCTTTAGGCACTTATAAATCCATGCTAAGCCTTACAAATTTGGTTCCTTATCAAAGCGAGAGGAACATGAGCTTCCACGTAGTTCATTCCTTTCTATATGGTTTTTCTTCAGGTATGCGGCTGCTACTCAAAAACATACCAAGAATGCGTCATAGAGCGCGCTAAAGTCCTTTAACAGCGCCGGGCTTTGCCTTTTTGGGAGCGGGGCGTCTCTAGATTTTCTAGACGCGCGAAAAAATACGACGCGAGAACAAGCCTCCAGAGCGCAAACGAGAAGCGAAAAACAAGTGGTGGACCGCTGAGAGCACGAGGCGCCCCGCCGGCGAGAGCAGAATCGTGACCGTACTCACCGTCATGACAGCCGAGACGTGGACTGGTCGAGCTCAGCGCGTGCGGCGGGTGAGGGAGCGGACGCGACGCCAACGATGGCTTCTGGGCTGTGGGCATATACGTGGGTGAGGCCCTCCCACGGGCTAGCGCAACGGGATCGCAGCGCCTGACATAGGCATCCCCAATGAGCCTGCCAAAGATGCTACCCGGGGTTTAATCAAAGCCCAAGACTCAAAGAATAAGAAGACTTGGAAGCCCATTTAGTGTTAAGGAAAGATAGTTTGTATTAGGAAAGATAGAGATTTGTAATCTTACGGGTTGGGTGCGAAACCCTCCGAACTCATTTGTGTCACTACGAAACCCTGCAGCTCCGCCTCCTAGGGGGAGTCGGGGACAAAAGGATCGAATCTATTGTCAACATAACCCTAGTTTTCATAGCAATTAGTACTTTCAACCTTCGAATCTACTTGCCCTCTACTTCTAGCAAAACCCTAGCCTACAATCTGTAGGCATTGACAAGTTAATCCTTTGTCAATTGGCGCCGTCTGTGGGAACTAGAGGTTGCAAGGAGCGATCTCGATGGCACGTTCAAGATCGTCGACTTCGTCGGTGGCAAGCAATGCGATGGATCGAGGTAACAAGGAAAAAACTGATCTAGTCAATTTTATTCCTCACCCCCCTCCCGTATGGATGCATGTGCCTATCTGGAGGAGCCCATCATCATGACGTTCGGAGAATTCCGATTTGGCGTCAACAAGGAAGGATCCTACCGATCTCGAGTTCCGATCTCGTCGAATTTCAACGATCGATTCTTGCTTTTGTCGAATAACGGAGTTTCGTCGCCACGCTTCGTCGACAGCACGGCAAGCGAGCTCGCCAAGATCTTCAGCAACACATCCTTCGAGTCATCTGCGGACTCCTTTATGGCGACTCCGACGGCGTCGACGACCTCAACTTCATCGACAAATCTGCTGCCATAGGAAAGGTCTTCACCACTCTATATGATGGTGTCACCAATCCCGACAAAAAATCAATACACAAAATATCATCAGATCTATGCGATAGAAGAGGCAGGCCGATCAGAACCAGAAACGTCAGAGGCTTTCGATGATTTGGGAAATCCTTACATCGATCCCAGCTGATCTCAGAAAAGGCCTAGGCACTAAATACGTCGGGTCCTCACCTCGAGAAAGAGTACAACTCCCGCAAGCAGCGTGGGATAGGGCTGCGAAGCCATGGATGGTTCAGAACCAATGACCACTATGTGTACAAGAACTACAAGCATATCAATATAGACTTGCTCAGTCGAGTAAACAGACATCATCCTTGAATAGGAGAAAAGAGGCAGCTTCCGCATCAGCGGGCGCGAGCAGAGGATCAGTCGACAATCAGGAACCCGGGAGATAGTCACAGAGAAGCTCGGAGAAGAGCAATGTCTCGGCTGCAAAATAGCAGAGAGAGGAAACATAATTCAAAATCTCGACATGTCCTTTATGTCGATTGATGAAAGGGGAAAAAACGCCAGAAGCAGGTTACATGGCAACACAAGCTTACATCCTCGCGTCCAGACCACTGGGGACCGAGAGAACCATTGTTCAATATGGCGATGGCTGGAGTAGGAGTTATGGGAACAGCGTTTGCAGCAACGCCTCCCGAAGAAAATCCTAGGAAAAATAGTCCACGACCCACCGCAGCAGTTCAAGATCCACCAAGAACAAGTGGAGCAAGAGACACAGCAGTCCAAGTAAGGGTGGACAGAGCGCGACAAGAAAGAAGGGAGCGTCAACCTCACCAGAAGTTGCCGACGAAGATATGTGTGGGCTCCCGTGCTTTACGAGAAGGGTTCGAAAAACTCGAGTCCCAAAAGGATTCAAGTTACCCGAAAATTTCAAGAAATTCGACGGTTTGCAGGATCCCGAGGATTGGCTCGTCGATTATCTAGAGATGGTAAAGCTGGTAGGAGGAACCAGAGCAACAGCCATGCAAAGTATCCAAGTTCACTTGAGCGGTGCCGCAAGATCTTGGATAAAGAAACTCCCCCAAGTTTCATCGACAGCTGGGATAACTTTGAGGACATCTTCGTGAAAAATTCCGATCCACCTGCAAGAAACCTGCGTCATTGGAAGAGTTGAGGGCGTGTCGACAGAACCAGACGAGTCGATGAGGAAATATATACAGCGGTGGAACATTATAAAGAACTCGGCAGAAGATATATCCGACGAGAGGGCAATAGATGCGTTCGTGGCAGGAATTCGGCGAGGAGATTTCGTCGAGGACTTAGGGAGAACCAACCCTAAGACCATATCAGCACTCATGGAGATAGCCAACAAGTGGGCAGATGGAGAAGACGCAATATACAACAAGCGACACAGGTCGCCAGAAGAAGGATCGTGGTCGAAATTATCAAAATAGAAGGCGATTTTCTCGCCAGTCAACAACGATGCTCCTGGCCATATATCGGCTGGTTTTCGGAAATCCTGGAGGAAATAGTCGAGATGACTATCAAAGGAGTAATGAGCAACAAGGCGACAATAGAGGAGATTCTCGCGAACAGGCAAAATAGTGGACCAAGGTTTCAAAGACCTTACGTGTCACCCGAAGAAATGATGAACGGTCCGTGTCAAATGCATTTTTATCTCGACAACAATGGAAAAAGGCAGTCAGGACATCTCAGAAAGATTGCCGAAATTTTCAGGCAATGTTGCGAGCCGCAGGAATCGCAAATACCCAAGCCATGAACGGAAACCCCGGACAGGAGCGAGTCCATCTTCCACCTCCTCCCATATTCTGGGACCAGTTGCACCAAGCTCAGAATGGCGGCAGCACCACACCCACCTCCATATGTTGATCCAACTCTAATGGTGCGGTCTCGATGATTCAAAATGAGGCCATCAAACAGGGCGCGAAGGTAATCTCGACAAGTGTTCATGGCAGAAGATGCCTCCACCAACGATCGAGTACTTAAATTGGTCGGGGCAAGACTCGGCTTCACAATCGCGGACCATCCGCAGCAAGTTCCTCGACCAGGACAATCAGCACTCATTACCCGCAATAATCGCTGGTTTTGACGTGTCGAGAGTTTTCATAGATGGCGGCAGCAGCTTAAACCTTATGTATGCAGATACATTGAGGAAGATGAACATATCCCTGGCAAACTTGAAACCAACTGACACACGTTTCCACGGGATTACACCAGAGAAGCCAAGTTACCCATTGGGCAAGATCAACCTCGACGTTCAGTTTGGAACCCGAGAAAACTACAGGATAGAGAATTTGGAGTTCGAAGTTGTGGATTTCCCGTCGCAATATCACTTCTGTTGGGACGACCAGCGTATGCCAGGTTCATGGCAGTGCCGCATTATACATATCTGTTGTGGAGGTTGCCTGGGCCCAAGGGACCTATCACAATCAAAGGAAGTTTCGCGTTATCGATAAATGCGACAAGGATTTTCATCGACTATCAGAAACTTTCGGGATGCAAGCAGAGTATGCGGCGCCAAGGTTCACTGATTATGATGTGCTACCAGAGGTAGGGAGATCTTCTAAGGAGCCAACTTTCAACACAACCAAGGATTCAAAAGAGGTACAGATCCACCCGACAGACCCAACGATATGCGGCAAACATGGATGTCGCATAGGAGCAGCTCGTCAGTTCCTCCGTGAGCTGGAAAATCTTCGCATGGTGTCCAGCTGACATGCCAGGAGTACCCAGGGAACTTGCCGAGCACCACCTCAATTTGGATCCTCTCGCAAGACCAGTAAAGCAACCTTTGCGGCGTTTTTCGGAACCTAGCCGCAAAGCCATGTTATCAGAAATAGATCGACTCAAAGATGCTGGTTTCATCAGAGAAATATCTACGAAGCCACATGGGTAGCTAACCCAGTGATGGTGCCGAAAAAACATACAATAGTCCTTCGCATGTGCGTCGACTACGTGTCTCAATAAACATTGTCCCAAGGATCACTTTCCCTCCCAAGGATCGATCAAATCATCGACTCCACGGCAGGATCGACGTCTTTCCTTTTTGGGCCTTCTCTGGATTATAACAGATCAGATTAAAAGAAGAAGATGAAGCCAAGACAGCGTTCATCACACCTTACGGCGTGTTTTGCTACAAAACAATGCCTTTTGGTTTGAAAAACGCGGGAGCAACATATCAGCGGATGATGCAGAAGTGCCTAGCAACGCAGATTGGAAAAAATGTGCAAGTCTACATTGATGATGTCGTAATAACATCAAAAAAAGGGTCGACTGATTTGGAAGGAAGGAAACCTTCGACAACCTCGACAAGTTCTGCCTCAAGCTGAACCCGACAAAGTGCTCTTTTGGAGTTTCAGGAGAACTTCTCGGGTTCTTAGTATCAGCAGGGGATTGAAGCCAACCCTGAAAAAACCGGCCATAGTGACTATGCGAAAGCCAACAAAGTTGAAAGAGATACAACATTAGGCGAGTCGCAGCTTTAAGCAGATTCGTCGCCGGGCTAGAAAAGCGCTACCGTTCTATGCATTGATCAAACAGGGGGAAAATTTCAATGGAACGAGGAAGCAGATAGAGCCTTCGAGAACCTCAAGCGGGCAATTTCGACACCGATATTGGTGGCGCCTAAAGAGAAAGAACCTCTCCTCTTATACATTGCAGCCACACCGCAGGTGGTCAAACAGCCCTAGTAGTCGAGAGAGAAGAAGAAGGCAAGCTTCATGGAGTTCAGAGGCCAGTATATTTCATCAGCGAAGTATTATCACCCTCAAAACAGCGGTACCCTTTGAGAAACTGACATATGGAGTATTCACGGCAAGAAAATTGCGACACTACTTTTCGGCACACCCGGTCAATGAAGCTCCCTTGTCAAACATATTGAACAACCCAGAAGCTACGGGTCGTGTCTCCCTTTGGGGAATAGAACTTTCCCCTCGGGACATCACGTATGAAAAAAAAAGGCAATAAAATCGCAGATTCTACCAGACTTCATTGCAGAGTGGATGGAGCTACAAAACACGGGGCCTCCAGATTTATCGAGAACTGGACCATGAACTTCGACGGGTCCAAACGATTGGAAGGTCTGGAGTGGCGTGATATTGGTATCACCTGAAGGCGATAAGTTGAAATATGTTTTGCGGATGACGTTCCCAAACACGTCTAACAATGAAGCAGAATATGAAGCTCTCTACACAAGAGATGGCGAAAGCTTGTTGTGCAACCCGATTGAAAATCTTCGGCGACTCACAATTGGTGGCACAGCAAGTTATGAACCAATGTGATACAGTCAACGAAAGTATGATAGCATACAAAGAGGTGTACAATGAGCTGGAAAAATTATTTGATGGATGCGAGGTAAACCACATCAGCAGGATGGTAACGATGAAGCCGATGTTCTTGCAAACATCGGATCACAGTGTCTCGCGATTCCTCCGGGCGTGTTTTGGGAAGAGATAAGCGAGAGATCAACAAAGCCAGCGAAAACAAAGAAGGAGAAAAAAGAGAAATCCTCGAGTACCACCAACGACACAGTAGAAGAAAAAGAGGAGCAGGAGCTAGTCATGATGGTGCAAATTCCATGGATACAGGCTTACATATCATACATCTTAAGGAAAACAATACCCGACGATCCAGTTGAAGCAAGGCGAATAATCAGGAGATCAAAAGCTTTTACTGTGGTAAAAGGGGAGTTGTACAAACAAAGCATTTCGGGCGTGCTACAGAGATGCGTTACACCCGAAGAAGGAAGAATTATCCGAAAGATGTGCACGAAGGGATATGCGGACACCGCAAACAGCCGGGCTATTGCGGCTAAAGTTTTGAGCAGGATTTTATTGGTTAACAGCAATCGAGGATGCGAAGGAAATAGTGAGAACTTGCGACGCGTGCCAAAGGTTTGCCGCCAAACCTCACTCTCCCGCAGCAGAACTCATGCCAATCCCATTGTCTTGGCCCTTTGCTCAATGGGGTCTCGACATGGTGGGAAAACTACACAAGTCGCCAGGAGGTTATGAGTATATGCTTGTTGCTGTCGACAAATTTACAAAATGGATCGAAGCAAAGCCGATAAATTCACCGGACGGCGCGTCGGCGATTAAGTTCGTGAAAAGCATCGTCTTTAGATTTGGAGTCCCTCATAGCATTGTCACAGACAACGACAGTAATTTTACATCCAAGGAGTTCAAAGCATACGGAAGTAGGCATAAATTGAGTTTTGCGTCTGTTGCACATCCACAGACCAATGGACAAGTCGAAAGCCAATGGCATTATCTGCAATGGCATCAAGAAGCGCCTGCTAGGACCTTTGGAAAAGCTCGGCATACTTGGCCGGAGGAGCGCCAAGTGTATTGTGGAGTATCCGAACAACACCAAATACGGCGACACAGGAAACGCCGTTTTTTTGGTCCATGGAGCCGAAGCAGTCCTGCCGATAGAAATCGAGCATGATTCCCCAAGAGTTACAGAATATAATGAAGAAATCTCGAGAAAAGCCTTGGAGGACGACGTCGATGCACTTGACGAAGCTCGAGATGAAGTTCTGTCGCGAGTCGCTAAATATCAACAGGACCTGAAGAATTACCACAGTCGAAGATTGCGGCCAAGATCTTTTCAAGTCGGTGATTTAGTTTTGCGACTCAATCAAAAAAGTCATGAAAAACTCGAGTCACCATGGCTTGGACCCTACATCGTCACAGAAGTCATCGAAGGAGGAGCATACAGGATCAAGGACAAGAAGACGGGGAACGTTGAGCCAAATCCTTGGAACGTGGCGCAGCTCAGGCGTTTTTACGCCTAGATAGAGAAATATAGTCTCCTACGTAAACATACAATGTACTGAAACGCCCGCGAGTTTTCAGACGCACTCTTTTCCTTTTTCGGGGCACCGAGTGGGGCCGGGAAAGGTTTTTAATGAGGCGGCTCGCGGTGCTGCAATATAATAAAAATAGTAAAGATATACTTCTTATTCGTCGACACACTCGGGGGCTCTACACCTTCAAATATCAAAACAGGCAAACTCGATTTACTGAAAAATATTTCGCCTTGGTACAATAGTACCTCGCCAAATACATAAATCGGACGCTGGTAATGATTAAATATAGTACACACATCAGAAAATCTCATCATTTTGGTCCAAAACCAGACAAACAAAAATATAGAACTTCGACACCAAGATCCTGCAGTCCATCAAGGTGTTTTATTACAGCACAAGAAGAAATCTTGGGAAGAGAAAAATAGTACAAACTCTAGCCAAAAGGCTCGGGGGCTCCAACAATATAGAGCATTCTGTGATATACAACAAATGTTTTCGACAAAGTTTTACAAATCAGTCAGAACCTAAAATAGTATCTATTGACAAGCCTCTGGTTGTTTTATGCTCAGCATAAGATCCCTTGACGAAGAATTCTGAATCCATCCGAAGAAGCTCGTCTATCATCGACTCGGCCACAGGAGTCACCATCTCGTTGATTGCATCAATATTATTCTTCCGCCGCGTTTTCTTCGCCATGCAATCAACGACAATCGTCGACAGGTCTAACTTTGGATGGCAAATATGTATCATAATCATGGCAAATCTTGCTCCAGCAGTCAGTTGGGCTCGTACGAAATTATGAATACGAGGAGCATCTCTGAAGGTCTCTAGCAATTCAGGAAGAGTCGCAGGAACCTCATTCGAGGAAACAAAGTCTTGAAAACAAGGGTCAACGTTGTCGTGCAAAAATTTAGAAATTCGCGTACTTGGCAAGCACGATCTTGGAACCTGACAATCTGCTGGGTTCGTTCAGGAGTGGCCCAAAATAAAGAGCCATGGTTAAGGGAAAGGTTGACAAGAAGATTCGTTCTCTCATTCACTCTTCGATCTTCGGCAGCAGCATCAAGAACTGAGCCTATTAGACAACAAGGCAAGAAACTTGGAAGAAGGCACAGCAAAATAAAGAGAAGGCATCATAAAGTTTGAGATACATACCTAACATATCTGTGCTAGCTTCCAACATCAGCTCGAGCATGCTATTTTCTCGGGTATTGGCTCCTTTTGCTTCCAATACAGCAGCATCCTTGGCAGCCATAGCCTCTTCGGCTTGTCGACGAGCAAGTCGTTCTTGTTCAGACGCTTTCCGAGATTGTTCCATCATTGCCAGAGTTTGTTTCTTCGTGGACTGAAGTTGTTGTCGAAGTTCCTGTAAATCTTCCGACAAAGGTGTGCTTGAAGAACCTTCAAGGAAATTGTCATCGGCTTTTACTTTCTTCGACAAGGAAGACGCGGGAGCAGCATCGGGAGAGCAAGGATTGGTTGAATAATTATCAAATATCAACTGGAAAAGAAAATCCCCGGATCAATGATAGCACCAAGAGGAATTTCATTGCTTCTAGAAAATTTACATGGTCATTACAAAAGAAGTTCTCCTAAGGGACTGGCAGGGTAATTGTCGCCAAGGCTAGAATGGCGACAACAGCAAAAGAAATAAAGAAAGCAAAAAATAGAAAAGACAAAGGCATTCAATTAGACCTCCGGCCTTGACGAGCTAGGAGTCGAAGATGGCTTGATCCCGAGATAGGCCAGGATTTTCTTCGTGTTCAGCTTTGCCGCCTTGATCAATGATCGCCACTTTGTTTGCTCTATCTGCTCCGTGTCGCCAACTTTGGCCCATCAATAGTCTGTTGACTGTCAGCAACTAGGGCAACGGTGCTTTCAACGGCAACCTTCATGTTCTCATGGCGCATCTTCAGCCCAAGATCTTCGGGAGGATTAAAGCACTTGGCAAGACCAAGGAAAGTAGCGGGCTCTTCTTTCTTCGGGAAGAAGTAGGGGAAAAGCTTTGACAACCCCGCCCTGGCTTCATCCATGCCTTCACGTGCTTCCGTCCCATGAAACTCAAGGAATGAAACGGCGTCAAGAAGAGAATCATTGTCGGGATTTTCAAGTTCAAATTCTTGGGAAGTCCTATCTGTCAAAATAAAAATAGAAAATTTGGTCAACAAACAAGTGCAAAAAAGAAAAATCCAAAGGGTATGAAATGGTGCAAATACTTACTGACAAAGCGACGATTTTGTGTCCTTATACGTTTGGTGATCGCCGCTTCGCGAGCAGATTGCGCAGTTATGTGCTCGCTTAGCGAAGTCTCGGCATCATGCAGACGTTTCCGAAGATCTTCGACACCAGCAGCATCAGCCTTAGCTTTGTCAGCTTCTTGCCTAGCTTCAACAGCATCCGACTCGGCCTTTTTACGAGCCTCCTCACATTGCTCTAATTTTTGAGCAAGCGTGTCAGCACGTTCATTGGCTTCTGCCAGTTTCTGAAAAAAGGAAGACAAGATTAGCTACAAACGTCGACAATAAACGAAAGGAAGCAGAAGCAAAAGTAGCCAGGCACTACCTTCAGTTTTACTGGCGTAATCACGGTACCCAACGAATTGGGCACCGATGCGAAGAAGCTCTTTGATCATAGGCTATCAAGGAAAGACAAAGAAAGAAAATGTCGGTATGGGAAAAATGACGACACATAGGAGCAAACGGAGAAAATATAAACAGCGACAAGCGCATTAAGAACTTACATCATCCAAGAGAGGGTTAGAAGAGCTACTCGATTGAAGAGTAAGCTCGGGTTGTTTCAACCCTTGCCCTTTTTGGTGAAGGGACAAGGGGGCTTGACGGAGGAGTAGCAGCGCCGACGTTCTGTCGAGGAGGCGACGTTTCTTCTCCTTCACTGGCGTCTCCGAGGCGACTAATGTATGTGACGTACTCGTTCGAGCAGCCACATCAGCAGTTGGTACTTCTTCTTCATCATCACTACGAGTAAATGTCGACAATATAAAAAGCAAGATAGACAAGAATCTTCAAGTACAAATAAACAGAGAAAGGGTACTTACGAACTGATGAGAGCCTCGAGGTATGGATCATAGCCTGCCTTCTGGTGAGAAGGGACAGCTTCTTCGACCTTGGAGGTGCCGGAATCTTCGGCATCATCCCTTTTCCTTTTGTTCCTTGGAGAAACAGCAGGAGGAGGAGATTGTGCCGACGCAGTGGCTTCAGAGACATCCTCTTTTTCATCAGATCCCGCAGATTTTCGAGATTCTGCGGGTTC
The DNA here is from genome assembly GCA_030979885.1 of Lolium multiflorum. Classification (NCBI taxonomy): domain Eukaryota; kingdom Viridiplantae; phylum Streptophyta; class Magnoliopsida; order Poales; family Poaceae; genus Lolium; species Lolium multiflorum. Next base: position 176,795,068 of record CM061753.1, on the reverse strand, counting down.
ATTTGCAAAAGAGGGGGCATCTTGGTTATCATCGGAGATAACGGCCCTTTCTTCGACTTCACCTTCAGGAAGAGGAGGAAGTGAAACAAGATTTGGGTGGTCCTGTATAAAAAGAGGGAAGGATGTCAGAAAGGAGTAACAACACAAACAGCAAGGCAACAACAAATTACGCGACAATGTTTACCTTAGGAAGCGCATTGGCGGCGCTGTATGGTTTTACGCGATAAGTGGAAGGGATAGAGTCTTTCTTCTTGAGAGATGAAATCTTTCGGATAAGCCTATCCAAATCCTTGACTTCCAGATTCGTCGACAAGCGATCGTGTCTTCATCGCCAGCATAATTCCAGAAAGGGTTTTTGCGAGCCTGAAGAGGCTGCACTCTAGTCCTAAGGAAATACGCCGTAATTTGGATGCCTGATAATTCTTTTCCACGAGTGTTTTGCAACTCATGGATGCGAGTCATCAGGGCTTCTGTCGAAGTTCTTTCTTCCTCGGTAGCCTCTGCGTCCCAAGAACGGCGGCGAAGGATTTTCTCGGCACCGTCAAAAGGAGGAATGTTGTCTTCGGCGCATCCATGGTTTTCTTCACGAATGTACAACCACTTCTTGCGCCACCCTTGAACGGAGTCAGGGAGTTTGACGTCGAAGTAGTTGACAGAGGAGCGAACAGAAATAACAACGCCGCCTATATTATAGGCGACATTGGCAGAGCCATTACGGCGACAGAAGAAAATGCGCTTCCATAATGCCCAGTTAGGCTGGACACCAAGGAAGGCTTCGCAGAGGGTGATGAAGATAGAAATGTGAAGGATAGAGTTGGGCGTGAGGTGGTGAAGTTGGAGACCATAAACATAAAGTAACCCCCGAAGAAAAGGGTGAATGGGGGCGGAAAGACCGCGGATGAGGTGATCAACAAAACTTACCCGATACCCCATTGGAGGGGTTGGGTAGCTTTCTTCACTGGGGAAGCGCTTTGGGTTTCTTGGTAATCCCCAGCTTCTTCAAAGATTCAGGTCCTGGTTCGTGATCTTGGACCTCTCCCACTCCGCGGCTCCTAGATCCGCGGCAGCCATCGATGAATCAGGTGTGCTGTGCCTGGTCAATCGACGCGGTGGCATCAACAATGGCGGAGAGGTGTAGCTACGAAGAGAAGAGCTTTGGGAGATGAGGAGCGCAGGAGGAAATTTTGCAGAGGAAAGCAGGGGAACGGCGCGAGCGGAAGTGTTCGAGGAAGAAGAAGGGGATCTTATATAGAGGTGCGGTGAACCGTTGGATGAAAAAAGAATGCAGGAGATGATCACCACGTGGAAACAAGGGTAAAAAGGTATTTTAACATTGACGAGGTTACGAACGTGTGCCAGAAAAAGGGAGAACATGTGTCCCCCACTTGCACGACGTGTCCGTTAGATCAGGAATTGGGACCCACAAGGCAGCGAAACAAGCGGTAATGGTCAGTTTCCAAAATAGAAATCGTGGCTATCATCAGCAATGACGTCGTCAAGATAAAAGAAAAACTCGACTATGAGGTTTCAAAAGTTTATCGACAACATAAGACTATCTCCGGAGCTTTTGATCAAATACAAGTTTTTGCCCAAACGCTCGGGGGCTACTTTGGAAAAAAGAAAATTCGAGTCTGACAAGATAGAAATGGCGAGAGCCTATGATCAAATACAAGTATTTGTTCATAGCCTCGGGGGCTACTCCCATCGGGAGCGCTGGTCGCGCACGATAAATATAAAAATATCGAGAAGGATTATAAATATAGCGCAAAGGATACTAATCTGTGGAGCCTACACCCAAGCACAAGTTCTTGGCTGTAGCCTCGGGAGCTACTCCCATCGGGAACGCTGTTCGCGTGCCCGATGAATTTTTTAAAAGTGAGTATATTTCGAGTTACAGAGATAACTCTACAAATACTCCCATCGGGAAGGCAAAATAAGTCATCAAATATGACTCGATAAAATGTGCTATTCCAACAGCCGAAAAGCACTCGACAAAATATTCTCAGAGCGCTAAAAGTCGCGAATAAATCTCTGAATGCCGCAAAACTTTGCGAAGGTAAGACCCAGATCCGTTACGCGTGGCCCGTCTCTGACGGCGGATTGCTACTTTTCCGTATCAACAGATATGAAGAAAAATCCTAACGGACGCGTTAGGTACCCGATAAAATATGACTGGGACACAGAATGGTAAGACCTTAAGCGGCACCTGTCGAAGTTTACACCAGTATCCCGAGATCATGTCCGGGGACGTGATCTTGAAGTAGGTTTTTGCGGATTGCCACTAGAGCAGTTAACTAGTACCTGATCCGTCAGATGAACTAGCCCCAACTACCGTTATCCCTGTACAAAATAGTGTTTGCATATCGAAAGATTGTGTGATGAATAAAGTTGGAGATTTTCCCTGATTCTTCGATTCAAGAAAAATCTCGGGGGCTACTGACATAGGCATCCCCAATGGGCCTGCCAAAGATGGTACCCGGGGTTTATTGAAGGCCCAGTACTCGAAGAATAAGAAGACTTGGAAGCCCATTTAGTATTAAGGAAAGATAGTTTGTATTAGGAAAGATAGAGATTTGTAATCTTACGGGTTGGATACGAAACCCTCCCGAACTCTGTAACTTGTGTACCACGAAACCCTCGGCTCCGCCTCCTATATAAGGGGGAGTCGAGGGACAAAGGATCGAATTTCTGTCAACATAACCCTAGTTTTCATAATCGTCGAGTACTTTCGCCTGAACCTTCGAGATCTACTTGCCCTCTACTTCTAGCAAAACCCTAGTCTACAATCTGTAGGCATTGACAAGTTAATCCTTTGTCAGCAGGAAATGCCGTTTTTTCTGGTCCATGGAGCCGAAGCAGTCTTGCCGATAGAAATAGAGCATGATTCTCCAAGAGTCAGAATATGATGAAGAAACCTCGAGAAAAGCTTTGGAGGATGACGTCGATGCACTTGACGAAGCTCGAGACGAAGTCCTGTCACGAGTCGCTAAATATCAACAGGACCTGAAGAATTACCACAGTCGACGATTGCGGCCAAGATCTTTTCAAGTTGGTGATTTAGTTTTGCGACTCAACCAAAAAAGTCATGAAAAACTCGAGTCACCATGGCTTGGACCCTACATCATCACAGAAGTAATCGAAGGAGGAGCATACAGAATCAAGGACAAGAAGACGGGGAACGTTGAGCCAAATCCTTGGAACGTGGCGCAGCTCAGACGTTTCTACGCTTAGATGCCAAAATATAGTCTCCTCTGTAAACATACAATGTACTGAAACGCCCGCGAGTTTTCAGACGCACTCTTTTCCTTTTTCGGGGCACCGAGTGGGGCCGGGAAAGGTTTTTAATGAGGCGGGCTTGCGGTGCTGCAATATAATAAAAATAGTAAAGATATACTTCTTATTCGTCGACACACTCGGGGGCTCTACACCTTCAAGCCTCAAAATACGTACAAAACAGACAAACTCGACTTACCGAAATATTTCGCCTTGGTACAATAATACCTCGCCAAATACATAAATCGGAAGCTGGTAATGTTAAATATAGTATACACGTCAAAAATCTCATTGCTTTGGTCCAAGAACCTGGCAACAGAAATATAGAACTTCGACATTAAGATACTCGAGGGCTTGCAGTCCATCAAGATGTCTTATTACAACAAAAGGAGAAATCTTTGAAAGGGAAAAATAGTACAAATCCTAGCCAAAAGGCTCGGGGGCTCCAACAATATAGAGCACTTTGCAATATACAACAAATTTCTTTGACAAGGTTTTGCCATATGGAACAAATCAGTCAAAACCTAAAATACTATCTATTGACAAGCCTCTGCTTGTCTTATGTTCAGCATAAGATCCCTTGACGAAGAATTCTGAGTCCATCCGAAGAAGCTCATCTATCATCGACTCGGCCACAGGAGACACCATTTCATTGATCGTGTCAATATCATTCTTCCGCCGCGATTTTTTCGCCATGCAATCAACGACAATCTTCGTCAGGTCTAATTTTGGATGGCAAATATTTATCATAATCATGGCGAATCTTGCTCCAGCAGTCAATTGGGCTCGTACAAAATTATGAATACGAGGAGCATCTCTGAAGGTCTCTAGCAATTCAGGAAGAGTCGCAGGAACCTCATTCCGAGGAAACAAAGTCTTGAAAACAAGGGTCAACGTTGTCGTGCAAAAATTGAGAAATTCGCGCACTTGGCAAGCACGATCTTGGAACCTGACAATCTGCTGGGTTCGTTCAGGAGTGGCCCAAAATAAACAGCCATGGTTAAGGGAAAGGTTGACAAGAAGATTTGTTCTCTCATTCACTCTTCGATCTTCGGCGGCAGCATCAAGAACCGAGCCTATTTGACAACAAGGCAAGAAACTTGGAAGAAGGCACAGCAAAATAAAGAGGAGGCATCATGAGGTTGGAGATACATACCTAACATATCCGTGCTAGCTTCCAACATTAGCTCGAGCATGCTATTTTCTCGGGTAGTAGCTCCTTTTGCTTCCAATACAGCAGCATCCTTGGCAACCATAGCCTCTTCGGCTTGTCGAAGAGCAAGTTGTTCTTGTTCAGACGCTTTCCGAGATTGTTCCATCATTGCCAGAGTTTGTTTTTTCATGGATTGAAGTTGTTGTCGAAGTTCTTGTAAATCTTCCGACAAAGGTTTGCTTGAAGAACCTTCAAGGAGATTGTCATCGGCTTTTACTTTCTTCGAGAAGGAAGAAGCAGGCGCAGCATCAGGAGAGCAAGGATTGGTCGAATAATTATCAAATATTAACTGGAAAAGAAAATCCCCGGATCAATGATAGTACCAAGAGGAATTTCATTGCTTTCTAGAAAGTTTACACGGATATTACAAAAGAAGTTCTCTAAAGGGATTGACAGGATAATTGTCGCCAAGGCTAGAATGGCGACAACAGCAAAAGGAATAAAGAAAGCAAAATATAGAAAAGGCAAAGGCATTCAATTAGACCTCCGGCCTTGATGAGCTAGGAGTTGAAGATGGCTTGATCCCGAGATAGGCCAGGATTTTCTTCGTATTCAGCTTTGCCGCCTTGATCAATGATCGCCATTTTGCTTGCTCTATCTGCTCCGTGTTGCCCACTTTCGCCCAGTCAATGGTCTGTTGACTATCAGCAACCAAGGCAACAGTGCTTTCAACGGCAACCTTCATGTTTTCATGACGCATCTTCAGCCCAAGATCTTCGGGAGGGTTAAAGCACTTGGCAAGAGCAAGGAAAGTCGCGGGTTCCTCTTTCTTCGGGAAGAAGAAGGGGAAGAGCCGCGACAACCCTGTCCTGGCTTCATCAATGCCCTCACGCGCTTCTGTCCCATGAAATTCAAGGAACGAAACGGCGTCAAGAAGAGCATCATTGTCGGGATCTTCAAGTTCAAATTCTTGAGAGGTCTTATCTGTCAAAATAAAAAAAAATCCGATCAACAAATGGGTGCAGAAAAGAAAAATCCAAAGGATATGAAGTGGTTCAGATACTTACTGACAAAGCGACGATTTTGCGTCCTTATACGTTTAGTAATCGCTTCTTCACGAGCGATTTGTGCAGTTATGTGCTCACTTAGCGACGTCTCGGCGTCGTGCAGACGTTTCCGAAGATCTTCGACACCAGCAGCATCAGCCTTGGCTTTGTCAGCTTCTCGCCTAGCTTGAACGGCATCTGACTCGGCCTTCTTACGAGCCTCTTCACTTTGCTCTAATTTTTGAGCAAGTGTATTGGCACGCTCGTTGACCTCCGCCAGTTTTTCTGTCAAGAAAGTTAAAAACGTCGACAACAAGAGAGCAAGAAAGCAGAAGCAAAAAAGAAGTAACGAAGCATTACCTTCAGTTTTGCTGGCGTAATCACGGTACCCAATGAATTGAGCACCAATGCGAAGAAGCTCTTTGATCATAGGCTATCAAGGAAGGACAAAGAAAGAAAATGTCGGTATGGGAAAAATGACGGCACGTAGAAGCAAATGGAGAAAATATAGACAGCGACAAGCGAATTAAGAACTTACATCATCCAAGAGAGGGTTAGAGGAGCTACTCAATTGAAGAGTAGGCTCCGGGATTGTTTCAACCCTTGCCCTTTTGGTGAAGGGACAAGGGGGCTTGAAGGAGGAGTAGCAGTGCCGACATTTTGTTGAGGAGGCAAAGTTTCTTCTCCTTCAACTGGCGTCTCCGAGGCGACTAATGTATGTGACGTACTCGTTCGAGCAGCCACATCAGCAGTTGGTACTTCTTCTTCATCATCACTACAAGTAAATGTCGACAACATAAAAAGCAAGATAGACAAAAATCTTCAAGTGCAATTAAACAGAGAGAGGGAACTTACGAACTGATGAGGGTCTCGAGGTATGGATCATAAGCTGCCTTCTGGCGTGAAGGAACAGCTTCTTCGGGCTTGGAGGTGCCGGAATCTTCGGCATCATTCCTTTTCCTTTTGTTCTTTGGAGAAACAGCAGGAGGAGGAGATTGTGCCGACGCAGTGGCTTCAGAGGCATCCTCCTTTTCATCAGATCCTGCAGACTTTCGAGAATCTGCGGGTTCAGTCACAAAAGAGGGGGCATCTTGGTTATCATCGGAAATAACCGTCCTTTCTTCGACTTCTCCACCTTCAGGAAGGGGAGGAAGCGAAACAAGATTCAGATGGTCCTGTATAAAAATAAAGAAGGATGTCAAAAAGGAGTAACAACACAAATATCAAGGCAATAACAAATTAAGCGACAATGTTTACCTTAGGAAGCGCATTGGTGGCGCTGTATGGTTTTACGCGATAAGTGGAAGGGATAGGATCTTTCTTCTTGAGAGATGAAATTTTTCGGATAAGCCTATCCAAATCCTTGACTTCCAGATTCGTCGACAAGCGATCTGTGTCTTCATCGCCAGCATAATTCCAGAAAGGGTTTTTGCGAGCTGAAGAGGCTGCACTCTAGTCTTAAGGAAATACGCCGTAATTTGGATGCCTGATAATTCTTTTCCACGAGTATTCTGCAACTAATGGATGCGAGTCATCGGGCCTCCGTCGAAGTTCTTTCTTCCTCGGTAGCTTCTGCGTCCCAAGAACGGCGGCGAAGGATTTTCTCGGCACCGTCGAAAGGAGGGATATTGTCTTCAGCGCATCCATGGTTTTCTTCCCGAATATATAACCACTTCTTGCGCCACCCTTGAACGTCAGGGAGTTTGACGTCGAAGTAGTTGGGAGAGCGAACAGAAATAACAACGCCGCCTATATTATAGGCGACATTGGAAGAGCCATTACGGCGACAGAAGAAAATGCGCTTCCATAATGCCCAGTTAGGCTGGACACCAAGGAAGGCTTCGCAGAGGGTGATGAAGATGGAAATATGAAGGATAGAGTTGGGCGTGAGGTGGTGAAGTTGGAGACCATAAACAAAAAGCAATCCTCGAAGAAAAGGGTGAATGGGGGCGGAAAGACCGCGGATGAGATGATCAACAAAACTTACCCGATACCCCATTGGAGGGGTTGGGTAGCTTTCTTCACTAGGGAAGCACACCGCTTTGGGTTTCTTGCTAATCCCCAGCTTCTTCAAGAGATTCAGGTCCTGGTTCGTGATCTTGGACCTTTCCCACTCCGCGGCTCCTAGATCCGCGGCAGCCATCGATGAATCTGTGCCTGGTCAAGCGACGCGGTGGCATCAACAATGGCGGAGGAATGCAGCTGCGAAGAGATGAGCTCTGAGAGTTGTGGGGCGCAGGAGGAAGTTTTGCAGGTAGAAGCAGGGGAACGGCGCGAGCGGAAGTGCTCGAGGTAGAAGAAGGAGATCTTATATAGAGGTGCGGTGAAGCGGCGGACCGTTGGATGGAAAAAGTATGCGGGAGATGATAACCACGTGGAGACGAGGGTAAAAAAGTATTTTAACATTGACGAGGTTATGGAACGTGTGCCAGAAAAAGGGAGAACATGTGTCCCCCACTTGCACGACGTGTCCATCAGATGAGGAACTTGGACCCACAAGGCAGTGAGAGAAGCGGTAATGGCATGTTTCCAAAACAGAAATCGTGGCTATCATCAGCAACGACGTCATCAAGGTGAAAGAAAAGCTCGACTATGAAGCTTCAAAAGTTTATCGACAACGCAAGATTATTTCGAGAGCCTTTGATCAAATACAAGTTTTTGCCCAAATGCTCGGGGGCTACTTTGGAAAGAGAAAATTTCGAGTATGACAAGATGGAAATGGCAAGAGCCTATGATCAAATACAAGTATTTGTTCATAGCCTCGGAGGCTACTCCCATCGGAGCGCTGGTCGCGCACCCGATAAATATTAAATAGAAGGATTATAAATATAGCGGCAATGGATACTAATCTGTGGAGCCTACACCCAAGCACAAGTCCTTGGCTGTAGCCTCGGGGGCTACTCCCATCGGAACGCTGTGGCGTGCCCGATGAATTTTTAATAAAGAAAGAAGAAGTGAGTATATTTCGAGTTACACAGTTAACTCTACATATACTCCCATCGGGAAGACAAAATAAGTCATCCTAATATGACTCGATAAAATGTGCTATTCCAACGAAAAGCACTCGACAAAATATTCTCAGAGCGCTAAAAGTCGCGAATAAATCTCTGAATGCCGCAAAACTTTGCGAAGGTAAGACCCCAGATCCGTTCTGAGCGGCGTGGCACCGTCTCTGACGGCGGATTGCTACTATTTTCCGTATCAACAGATACGAAGAAAAATCTAACGGACGCGTTAGGTACCCGATAAAATATGACTGGGACTAAAGAATGGTAAGACCTTAAGCGGTTTGTAACACCCCAAATTTCAATAAAAGAGAGAAGAAGATTTTCAGAGACCAAATTTGAGAACCAACAAAAACTTTTCAAATTGCATATAGTGCCCTGCATAGGACTTGTGCATTTTGAGTGATATGCCATGATGAGTGTTATTTTGTGTATGTAATGAATTCCAAAACCCTAGAGTGATCAAGTGATGATCCCTAACCAAATAAATCAAAAAGAGAAAGAAATCAAATATTAATAAAATCCTAAAAACCCTAACATATGGTCTATGCCAAATTTGTAAATTTGACCATAGACCCATTTGATCTTCACCAATACTTGTAATATGATATTAGAGAGTAATTACAACTTTGAGAATCAAAGAAACCCCAATTAAATCAAAGCCAAGAATAAAAATATGATCACATGAGATAATGGTCATTTTTGACTTTTATAGTCTGGTTACTACTTTGAGCCTCTCTATTTCAAAATTTCTAAACTAAACAAATCCAAATCTTTGCATGTCATCCAAGTACACAACAAGATGAACAACTTTTGTAAAGGGCATCACCCCAAATTCATCTTGGATCAAGAGATAGGATCAAGCAAAGTAGAGACTTTTTATCAAACACAAGATCATCCCAATTTCAAAATTTCTCAAACCAGACCATTCCTTGACCACCACTTGCCCTAGCCTTGACCAGGGAACAACCCCACACCGAACCCATGCCAAAGAAACACCAGGAGAGGGCCAGCCATGGCGTGGACATGGCCATGCCGGCCATGTCGCACCTCGACACCCCCCCCTCTCTTTCCCTCCACGATCGGCCTCACCACCATGTCCAGGAGCAAGCCATGGATCCCAGAAGATCGCCAGTACCCGCCCCTGGTCGCGAGGAAGCCGACACGCCCCGGACGACGCGCGCCCACGACGTTCCTGGCGCGCCGCGAGCGGCATGGTGACGTCGCCGTGCACGGACGCGTGCGGCACGGCCACGCGGCGTTCGCCGTACCCCGCCGTACCCCGACCAAGCCCGCGCGCCCTGGTACTTGGCTTGCCACGCGGAGCTCGCCGGACATGCTCGCGTCACGCCTTGGCGACCAAGGACGCCGGCGAGGACGAGCGCGCCCGCCACGGCCGCGCCAGTACGAGCAAGAACCCGACAGCCCTACGCGTCCCCTTGCCGCGCCGTTCACGCGCATAGCTTCACCGTGACGTCGTGAACACGACCCCGTCGCCGCCTAGCCCCCTAGACCCCCGGAGCGGCCGCGCCCTTGTCGACCTCGCCGCAGCACCCCGGCCACCATCGCGCCTATAAAAGGAGGCCTCGCCTCGACCATCTCTTCACACCAGCCCTCCCCTCTCCTTCCTCGACCTCCCCAGCACCTCGCCATGCTCGATTAGCCACTGCCGCCGTCCAATCGACGTCTCACCGCCGCGGAAGCCCTGCAGCAATCGCCGGAGAAGGAGGCCGCCCCTGACGACGCCACTGCTACCAGGAGCTTCGCCGTCGTCCACAACGTCATCACGCACACTGCCTGACCCTAGCTGGAGCCCCGGTGAGCCTCCGACCCCCTACTGCCGCCGCCGCACCGTCGGGTTCTCGTCGGAGACGACGATGAACTTGAGCCGTTGATCGTTGATCTAATCCAACGTCTCTGGTTAGCCCATACCGTTTCGGCGTTTAAACGTCGCTGACGGGTGGAGCCCACTGTCAGGCGGCCCGCGCGTGCACAGATGCGTGGTGGGCTGGCCATGGGCCGTTTTAAATCAATTAGGCCCAACTGAGTTTCCCGCCGGCCTATTTAATTCAAATTCCGTTTAATGAATTTAGTTTGAATTCAATACTGGACCCAACTTTGAAAATGCATAGAATCTGTTTGGCTTGACCAAATTTAACAAATTTTATATATTTAGAAAGCTTAGGAAATTATCTACACAATGCCACTGGTTTGAACCCTAGATCTATTATAGAATTAAAATGGAAAAATAAACAAGGCAGGGACTTTTCTGCCTTAGAATAATTATTAAAAATCAACCAAAATAGATATTTGAATAATTCCAACTCCTATAGCTCACAATTGACTTACACTAATTGATTATGCAATAAAATGGTGTGGTCACTTTGCATGATCATGCCCTAGTTTAATTAATGGACAATATGGCTAGATTAACTAAGTGATATTGTCCAAAACTATTATGTAAATCTTATGAAGTAAATTACTTCATTTAAATCTTGTCCCAAATGAATTCATGAGATGTTTGCACCCCTGGTCCAAACACTCTTATATGAATATTTGGAGATTTAAAACATATGGGAAATTATAAAATGGTATGAGGTGTGTTACCTCATTTAAATCATTTTCTCAAATAATGATAATGAATGTTTGACTTTGGTCAATATGAATTCATGTATGATTATTTGAGAAGTTAAATCTTAAGAAGAATTCAATGAGAGGAAATTATTTTCTCAAGAACTAAATGGAGATTATTAATTACATATGTAATGAGAGGAAATTACTTTCTTTAATCAAGAAAACCAATGCACCTAATTATTTTATGTGTGTGCTTAGCATAGTTTGTGTGAAGTAACTATGAGCTTAGTATAGTTTTTGAGCTTGTTTAGTGATTATACCTCGTATTCCAATTTAGACGCTAGCACCGGAGATTACCAAGAGGAAGGAGAATTCTACCAAGAAGAGGAAGAAGAAAACCTAGAGAACTACCAAGGCAAGATAATACTCTTGTAAAGTGCAAAGCTCTCCTTGAGCAAGGCACCATGATTCTTACCTTTCTTCATACAAGCCTAGTTTATATTTACACCATACAAGTTTTACTTGTTGTGTTTTCAAAAGATGGATTAAAATTGGTCTAGAGAACAAGATTAGTAGATTAGTAAAGTTAGCCTTCTAGAGAGCAAAGCAATGTAGCACCCCTCATGATTAGTGCTAGTGCTAAAATACTAAAACTTTGACTACTCTAGATGGGAACATATGACTTGATGAAATTGAAACCTTGGAATGGTGAAGCATTCCATTGAAGGTTTTGAAGTTGAATGTGAACAAGAGAAGATAGTGATTTTTGATAAAACCCTGATATTGGTTTGAATGCGATACCTTTCCAATTTCAAGTACCCCCACAATACCTGATTATGGGTAGGGCTTAACTGGAAGTTTATACATCTTAGTATGGGTTCCCTCTGAACACACATCATAGGGGTTATGCTGAGGCTGCCTCCGTTGTTGAGAAAGATGTGAATTGAGGTGAAATTGTACGGCCAAGCCCTGTGCAGTTCCCAGGTTAACGGTTGGTTTTCACTGGGAGGCCAAGCTCATGGGGAGAGGTGCTCATACTAAGAGGTGTAAGTGAAAGGTTAGGGTTGATGATCCGCGTACTGTGTTACGGTGACTCGGAGTTATTCCGACGGATGAAATCAAATGTTGTGGCACAAGTGTGCAACCTCTGCAGAGTGTAAATCTATTCGAATAGCCGTGTCCACGGTTACGGACGATTGGAAGGGCCATACAATTTCCCGTGTCAGTCTTCTTAAAACTGTAGTGAATATGAATTGTGACTTGGTGACTTGTTAGAATGGCAACCCTTGTGTGGGAATGACACTAATGTTCCCACTTGACTAGTTAGTACATGATCCGCTACTTATGAACTAAAATATGGCTTATGCAAGTTAAGATAGAGTTTAACTCCAAGAGCTAGCATCTTACATTGGTATTAGTTTGCAAGTACTTGAAGTACTTACGGCTTTGTCCCTGGCTATTCAAATGGCCAGAGTACGATGATGAACAGAACTATCGCGAGGATGACCAGCAGGACGCCTATGACAACTAGGAGCTTTCTGACGTCAAGCGTTGGCCTGTGGACTACAGAGTCCCTTTATCTTTACGCTTCCGCTTTGAACTTGTGTTTGTTCGTTGATCGATAGATCAACTATTCGTGTAATATGGATCATGTGATTCAAGTTGTAAGACTTTATGAGTTGTAATAAATGATGACTGTGATACTTAGCTATTATATCTCGCAACAACAATATTCCTGGGATTGCGAGGAGTGATATAATAGGCATCCGGACTTAAAAATCCGGGTGTTGACAAGTTGGTATCAGAGCCATTGTTTGACCTTAGAAAACCTTAGTTAGAATGGGCGTTCATAAAAACTTAACTTTGAAATCAAAATGAAGCAAATATTTGTGAAAACTTACCATACTCTTGTCTTTGAGGCTTTTTCCAAAACTTGGTGAAATCATGCTCTTTCTTGTTTAAATATACTTAAAAGTTTGCCACACTTAATCACTCACTAATTTACTCCTCCATTTCACTTTCAGATGGAGCCGAATGAACCCCTCAACACCAAGTTCTACCAGCTTGGGAATGGTGGAGACTTGATCTTTGAGCACGACCTCAACGCGCTCTCTGACTTCCTTGGACGTCCTCACCCGGAGTTCCACGGGATCCAGGTGAACGACCAAGTCGGAGGCGAGTTGCAGTGGATCATCACCGCCGACCTAAGGGGCAAGCTGGAGCCTCCCACCTCGGAGAGGATCCTCTTCTCCTTCCGCGAGAGCAACTGGCTCGATGGTCTTGCACGTGGCCTTCAGGAGGCACTTGCACGCCTCTGTGGACAGAACGTGGTGCGCATACTTGCGTCCCGCTATGCACACCTCGTGAGGCGTGATGCTATGGGTGTGCCTATGGAGCTGCAGTCGCACCCACAGCTGAGGCACCATGCTGAGCATCTGGACTACATGCTGTACCACACTCAGAAGGAGTTAGACAACTCCCGTGCGTACGCGAACCAGACTCACCTTGCACTGATCACGCATGGTGATGCCATCAAGATGCTGTCCAGGGACCGCAACAAGCTTCGCCTGAAGTGCGCGAAGAAGGATGTCACCATTACGCGCCTCCGCGCACAGATAGCATCACTTGAGGCCACCGTCAAGGCTCAGGAGGAACAGCTGATGGAGATAGAGGAAGACGAGGCCGGTGCGACCTTCGGGGAGGAGACGCCTTCCTGAGTGACGACGACGACTTCGAGGAGGACGAGTTCACTGAGGAGGAGGACTACGCGTTCCTGGAGCCAGGACCTGATGATGTCGTTCCCATCGACATCGAGGATGAGGGTAGCCGCACTTGATCACGTATGTAGGTGTGAGTTGTATCCCGTCCCGTGTATCGTAGCATGAAGGGTTCTTAAAACCCTGGGTATGAGTGTGTTTTCCATCCCTTGTATCGTAGTCTGAGAAATGGTTCTTAAAACCATGGGAAGAATGGTATGTTAGTTTGTAATGTGTTATGTGGAATGAATGAATGTGTGTTTGTCATCAAAAGCATTCAAGTTTTTACAAGTTTTTAAACTCACCCAAAATAAACCTTAGACAATTCCCTCTTATCTTATAATCTTCTATATATTCAGATGGCCCCTCCCAATCGCAACAACAACGATGCCATGATGCAACTGCTGCAAACCCTGCTTCAAGACAGGGAGACGGAAAGAGCTGAACGTCAAGCCAACATAGCAGCACTGCAAAACCTTGCTCACCAAGGCCATGGGAATCATGATCACCCCGGATCCAAACTCAAGAACTTCCAGAACACCAATCCTCCGGTGTTTAGCAAGACCGAAGAACCCCTCGACGCCGACGACTGGCTTCAGACTATGGAGAACAACTTGGAAGTCGCCGGAGTCGAAGCCAATGAGAAGGTCCTGTTTGCAACCCACTACCTTGCCGGACCAGCCCGAGCCTGGTGGACCAGCACCCGTGCCATGAACGGAGGTCAAGTCATGACTTGGGCAGATTTCAAGCTCAAGTTCAGCAAGTACCATGTGCCCCCGGGTCTCATCAAGAAGATGCGGGATGAATTCCGCGAACTGAAGCAAGGAAGGATGACGGTGGTAGAATACCGCGACAGGTTCCTTACCCTGTCAAGGTACGCCCGACACCACCGAGAAGAGGCAAGAGAGATTCCTGAATGGACTGCATGATGAGATGCAGACAGTCCTAGTCAACATCCCCTTTGCAGACCTTGAAGCCCTTGTTGACCCGCCATCCAGATGGAGGGCAAGTTGAACCAAGCCAATGAAAACCGCAAACGCCGCATGATGCACCAGAGTGGGCCCAGCAATACTCCAAAGTATCGCCCCAGCTCAAGCGGAGGTTTTGCCCCCAGAAACACTAAGCCCCAGATGCAGACTTCACGCCCCGGATTCCAGAACCGGAGTGGAGGAAACCCCAGGCCAGGAGGCCACCACAACAACAACCACAACTACCAGAACAACACCAACAACTTCAACCGCGCGCCAATGCGAGCCCCCAACACCAATAACAGCAACACCAACACCGCTCCAAGGACTGGGAGCAACGCCATTCCGGTCGCCAACAAGGACAAGTCCACTATCACTTGTTATGAGTGCGGTGTAGTGGGACACTACTCCAACGAGTGCCCCAAGAGGCTTGCCAAGCTCGCCGGCAACCGCTGCACCTGTTCAGCAGGAACGCCGCGTCTCCACCGGAAAGAAGTTCGCCCCCAACAACCCCAATAACCGCAACGGCCGTCTCTTCCACATGAATGCCGAAGAAGCCCAAGAAGCACCAGATGTGGTTTTGGGTATGTTTCCTGTCAACTCAGTACCTGCCAGAGTGTTGTTTGATTCCGGAGCATCTCATTCTTTTGTCACTGAAGACTTTGCATCAACAAGTAAAATTCAACCTATCAGCTTGAAACATGTCATGATAGTTCAAATCCCCGGATCAACCACTAAAGCCAGAAAATTTTGTAAAAATGTACCCATCAAAATACATGAAGTAGAATTCTATGCCAATCTGATAATTCTGGGAACCAAAGGTTTGGAGGTAGTGCTAGGTATGGATTGGATGGCCAAGCATCATGGAATGATTGACTGTGCAAGGAAAGCCATCACCATGACCAGTAGCACTGGTATTATAGTAGAGCATGTCTCTGAACTGCTACCCAGAAAATTTACCTGCAACCAGAGTGTAGCCAAGCCAACTTTGGATCAGATCAGGGTCGTTTGTCGATATCCTGATGTGTTTCCCGAAGGTTTACCCGGTATGCCCCCAGATCGGGATATCGAGTTCATCATCGAGTTAATTCCCGGAACCGGACCCATAGCCCAGAGAGCCTATAGCATGAACCCAGCAGAGCTCGTGGAGCTGAAGAAACAACTGGATGAATTGTTAGCCAAAGGTCTGATTCGACCAAGTGCGTCACCGTGGAGATCCCCAGTGTTGTTTGTGGATAAGAAGGATGGTGCCAGTCGTTTATGTACGGACTATCGTAAGCTTAACGATGTCACCATCAAGAACAAATACCCCTTGCCCAAGATCGAAGACCTGTTTGACCAGCTAACCGGTGCCGTAGTATTCTCGAAGATTGACCTCAGGACTGGATACCACCCAGCTGAAGATTCGTGCATCAGACATTCCCAAAACTGCCTTCACCACCAGATATGGATTGTACGAGTACAATGTCATGTCATTTGGATTGACCAATGCCCCCGCTTATTTCATGAATCTCATGAATAAGATCTTCATGAACTTTCTGGATAAGTTTGTTGTCGTTTTCATCGATGACATCCTAATCTACTCCAAGTCCGAGGAAGAACATGAGCAACACCTAGAAGCTGTCCTGGAGACCCTTAGAGAGCATAAGTTGTATGCTAAGTTCAGCAAATGTGAATTTTGGCTGAAGGAAGTAGGATTCCTGGGACATATCTTGTGCAGGAGGAATTGCTGTAGACCCCGCCAAAATCAAGACTGTTGCAGAATGGAAAGCCCCAACCACCCAGACCGAGGTCCGCGCTTTTCTTGGATTAGCCGGATATTACCGCAGATTTGTAGAAGGCTTTTCGAGCATCGCTCGACCAATGACCCAACTATTGAAGAAGGACAAGAAGTTCGAATGGACGGACAAATGTGAAGAGAGTTTCCAACAACTCAAGCTTAGACTGACCTCAGCCCCAATTCTGATCATGCCGGACATCACCAAACCCTTTGACGTTTACTGCGATGCATCCAAGATTGGTCTTGGATGTGTGCTGATGCAGGAAGGAAAAGTGATATCTTATCTGTCCCGGCAATGAAACAGCATGAGCAGAATTATCCCACCCATGACCTGGAACTCGCAGCCGTAGTTTTGGCACTAAAGGTGTGGCGTCATTACCTCATGGGTAATCGCTGCGAGATCTATTCGATCACAAGAGCCTGAAGTATATTCACTCAGAAGGAGCTGAATATGAGGCAACGAAGATGGTTAGAGTTGATCAAGGACTATGATATGGAGATCCACTACCACCCCGGCAAGGCCAATGTGGTAGCGGATGCGTTGAGTAGACTGCCATGTCAGCTAAACTCAATGATAGCCGAGGAACAACCCAGCCTATACCAGGAGTTTGAGCAATTTAGAATGGAGTTAGTCAGTGAAGGATTTCTAGCCAGTATGGAGCTACAACCCACCTTGGTTGGTCAGATCAAGGAAGCTCAGAAGGGAAATGCCAGCATTGAAGGAATCAAGACTCAAATAGCTGCAGGAAAGGCACCGGGATTCACCATTGATGAAGAAGGAGTCCTTTGGTACAACGGACGCCTGTGTGTACCGTCAGACTCGGAGTTGAAGCAAGTTATTCTGAAAGAAGCCCATGACACCTTATACTCTATCCACCCCGGAGGTACCAAGATGTATCAGGACTTGAAGGAACAGTTCTGGTGGCATGGAATGAAGAGGGAGATCGGAAGCTACATCGCCAAGTGTGATATCTGTCAGCGGGTCAAGGCCGAACATCAGCGACCCGCAGGACTGCTGCAACCACTACAGATTCCAGAATGGAAGTGGGATTCGGTAGGGATGGACTTTATCACGGGCCTGCCTAAATCCAGCAAAGGAAATGATTCCATCTGGGTAGTTGTTGATAGATTGACCAAAGTAGCCCACTTCATCGCTGTCAAGACTACCTACCAAGGCCCAAAGTTAGCTGAGCTGTACATCTCCAGAATAGTCGCATTGCACGGAACACCAAAGTCCATAGTGTCAGACAGAGGTTCACAATTCACCTCAAGATTCTGGCAGAAGGTGCATGAAGGACTAGGCACCCGTCTGAATTTCAGCACCGCCTATCACCCGCAGACGATGGACAGACCGAGAGAGTCAACCAGATATTGGAAGACATGCGAGAGCATGCGTCTGGAATATGGATCCAAGTGGGAAGACTGTTTACCGTATGCCGATTTTCGTACAATAACAGTTACCAAGCCGGTTTACAGATGGCCCCCTTGGCTGTACGGAAGGAAATGCCGTACCCCTGAATTGGTCCGAGTCGGAGAGAGCCAAGTCTTTGGACTGATGTGCTTGCAGAAGAGAAGGTGCACAAGATCCAGAGTACCTCAAGACAGCTCAGTCCGACAGAAGAGTTACGCCGACAAGAGACGCCGAGAGATGACCTTTGAGATCGGAGATTTGTCTATCTCAAAGTGTCACCCCTGAAAGGAATGCAGCGTTTTCAACTCAAAGGGAAGCTTGCACCCCGGTATGTCGGACCCTTCAAAGTTCTCAGCCGCCGAGGAGAAGTCTCCTATCAAACTACCGGAAGAAATGGCGGCTGTGCACAACGTGTTCCACATCTCACTCCTCCGGAAGTGTTTAGAAGTCCCAGAGAAGACCGAGGTATTCAAGAACATCGATCACCGTTCGGTGGATATCAATCACGACCTTACATACCGCGAAGTGCCGATTCGCATCTTGGAAGAAGCATACAGAACCACCCGCACCCGAAGCATCAAGTTTCTGAAGATACAGTGGAGCAATCATACCGAAGATGAAGCCACTTGGGAGCGGGAGGAAGATATGAAGAAGGAGTACCCAGATCTCTTTAGTACCTAGACTTGTTTCTTTTAGATCTCGGGACGAGATCTTTTGTAAGGGGGAAGGGTTTGTAACACCCCAAATTTCAATAAAAGAGAGAAGAAGATTTTCAGAGACCAAATTTGAGAACCAACAAAAACTTTTCAAATTGCATATAGTGCCCTGCATAGGACTTGTGCATTTTGAGTGATATGCCATGATGAGTGTTATTTTGTGTATGTAATGAATTCCAAAACCCTAGAGTGATCAAGTGATGATCCCTAACCAAATAAATCAAAAAGAGAAAGAAATCAAATATTAATAAAATCCTAAAAACCCTAACATATGGTCTATGCCAAATTTGTAAATTTGACCATAGACCCATTTGATCTTCACCAATACTTGTAATATGATATTAGAGAGTAATTACAACTTTGAGAATCAAAGAAACCCCAATTAAATCAAAGCCAAGAATAAAAATATGATCACATGAGATAATGGTCATTTTTGACTTTTATAGTCTGGTTACTACTTTGAGCCTCTCTATTTCAAAATTTCTAAACTAAACAAATCCAAATCTTTGCATGTCATCCAAGTACACAACAAGATGAACAACTTTTGTAAAGGGCATCACCCCAAATTCATCTTGGATCAAGAGATAGGATCAAGCAAAGTAGAGACTTTTTATCAAACACAAGATCATCCCAATTTCAAAATTTCTCAAACCAGACCATTCCTTGACCACCACTTGCCCTAGCCTTGACCAGGGAACAACCCTACACCGAACCCATGCCAAAGAAACACCAGGAGAGGGCCAGCCATGGCGTGGACATGGCCATGCCGGCCATGTCGCACCTCGACACCTCCCCCTCTCTTTCCCTCCACGATCGGCCTCACCACCATGTCCAGGAGCAAGCCATGGATCCCAGAAGATCGCCAGTACCCGCCCCTGGTCGCGAGGAGCCGACACGCCCCGGACGACGCGCGCCCACGACGTTCCTGGCGCGCCGCGAGCGGCATGGTGACGTCGCCGTGCACGGACGCGTGCGGCACGGCCACGCGGCGTTCGCCGTACCCCGCCGTACCCCGACCAAGCCCGCGCGCCCTGGTACTTGGCTTGCCACGCGGAGCTCGCCGGACATGCTCGCGTCACGCCTTGGCGACCAAGGACGCCGGCGAGGACGAGCGCGCCCGCCACGGCCGCGCCAGTACGAGCAAGAACCCGACAGCCCTACGCGTCCCCTTGCCGCGCCGTTCACGCGCATAGCTTCACCGTGACGTCGTGAACACGACCCCGTCGCCGCCTAGCCCCCTAGACCCCCGGAGCGGCCGCGCCCTTGTCGACCTCGCCGCAGCACCCCGGCCACCATCGCGCCTATAAAAGGAGGCCTCGCCTCGACCATCTCTTCACACCAGCCCACTCCCCTCTCCTTCCTCGACCTCCCCAGCACCTCGCCATGCTCGATTAGCCACTGCCGCCGTCCAATCGACGTCTCACCGCCGCGGAAGCCCTGCAGCAATCGCCGGAGAAGGAGGCCGCCCCTGACGACGCCACTGCTACCAGGAGCTTCGCCGTCGTCCACAACGTCATCACGCACACTGCCTGACCCTAGCTGGAGCCCCGGTGAGCCTCCGACCCCCTACTGCCGCCGCCGCACCGTCGGGTTCTCGTCGGAGACGACGATGAACTTGAGCCGTTGATCGTTGATCTAATCCAACGTCTCTGGTTAGCCCATACCGTTTCGGCGTTTAAACGTCGCTGACGGGTGGAGCCCACTGTCAGGCGGCCCGCGCGTGCACAGATGCGTGGTGGGCTGGCCATGGGCCGTTTTAAATCAATTAGGCCCAACTGAGTTTCCCGCCGGCCTATTTAATTCAAATTCCGTTTAATGAATTTAGTTTGAATTCAATACTGGACCCAACTTTGAAAATGCATAGAATCTGTTTGGCTTGACCAAATTTAACAAATTTTATATATTTAGAAAGCTTAGGAAATTATCTACACAATGCCACTGGTTTGAACCCTAGATCTGTTATAGAATTAAAATGGAAAAATAAACAAGGCAGGGACTTTTCTGCCTTAGAATAATTATTAAAAATCAACCAAAATAGATATTTGAATAATTCCAACTCCTATAGCTCACAATTGACTTACACTAATTGATTATGCAATAAAATGGTGTGGTCACTTTGCATGATCATGCCCTAGTTTAATTAATGGACAATATGGCTAGATTAACTAAGTGATATTGTCCAAAACTATTATGTAAATCTTATGAAGTAAATTACTTCATTTAAATCTTGTCCCAAATGAATTCATGAGATGTTTGCACCCCTGGTCCAAACACTCTTATATGAATATTTGGAGATTTAAAACATATGGGAAATTATAAAATGGTATGAGGTGTGTTACCTCATTTAAATCATTTTCTCAAATAATGATAATGAATGTTTGACTTTGGTCAATATGAATTCATGTATGATTATTTGAGAAGTTAAATCTTAAGAAGAATTCAATGAGAGGAAATTATTTTCTCAAGAACTAAATGGAGATTATTAATTACATATGTAATGAGAGGAAATTACTTTCTTTAATCAAGAAAACCAATGCACCTAATTATTTTATGTGTGTGCTTAGCATAGTTTGTGTGAAGTAACTATGAGCTTAGTATAGTTTTTGAGCTTGTTTAGTGATTATACCTCGTATTCCAATTTAGACGCTAGCACCGGAGATTACCAAGAGGAAGGAGAATTCTACCAAGAAGAGGAAGAAGAAAACCTAGAGAACTACCAAGGCAAGATAATACTCTTGTAAAGTGCAAAGCTCTCCTTGAGCAAGGCACCATGATTCTTACCTTTCTTCATACAAGCCTAGTTTATATTTACACCATACAAGTTTTACTTGTTGTGTTTTCAAAAGATGGATTAAAATTGGTCTAGAGAACAAGATTAGTAGATTAGTAAAGTTAGCCTTCTAGAGAGCAAAGCAATGTAGCACCCCTCATGATTAGTGCTAGTGCTAAAATACTAAAACTTTGACTACTCTAGATGGGAACATATGACTTGATGAAATTGAAACCTTGGAATGGTGAAGCATTCCATTGAAGGTTTTGAAGTTGAATGTGAACAAGAGAAGATAGTGATTTTTGATAAAACCCTGATATTGGTTTGAATGCGATACCTTTCCAATTTCAAGTACCCCCACAATACCTGATTATGGGTAGGGCTTAACTGGAAGTTTATACATCTTAGTATGGGTTCCCTCTGAACACACATCATAGGGGTTATGCTGAGGCTGCCTCCGTTGTTGAGAAAGATGTGAATTGAGGTGAATTGTACGGCCAAGCCCTGTGCAGTTCCCAGGTTAACGGTTGGTTTTCACTGGGAGGCCAAGCTCATGGGGAGAGGTGCTCATACTAAGAGGTGTAAGTGAAAGGTTAGGGTTGATGATCCGCGTACTGTGTTACGGTGACTCGGAGTTATTCCGACGGATGAAATCAAATGTTGTGGCACAAGTGTGCAACCTCTGCAGAGTGTAAATCTATTCGAATAGCCGTGTCCACGGTTACGGACGATTGGAAGGGCCATACAATTTCCCGTGTCAGTCTTCTTAAAACTGTAGTGAGTATGCATTGTGACTTGGTGACTTGTTAGAATGGTAACCCTTGTGTGGGAATGACACTAATGTTCCCACTTGACTAGTTAGTACATGATCCGCTACTTATGAACTAAAATATGGCTTATGCAAGTTAAGATAGAGTTTAACTCCAAGAGCTAGCATCTTACATTGGTATTAGTTTGCAAGTACTTGAAGTACTTACGGCTTTGTCCCTGGCTATTCAAATGGCCAGAGTACGATGATGAACAGAACTATCGCGAGGATGACCAGCAGGACGCCTATGACAACTAGGAGCTTTCTGACGTCAAGCGTTGGCCTGTGGACTACAGAGTCCCTTTATCGTTACGCTTCCGCTTTGAACTTGTGTTTGTTCGTTGATCGATAGATCAACTATTCGTGTAATATGGATCATGTGATTCAAGTTGTAAGACTTTATGAGTTGTAATAAATGATGACTGTGATACTTAGCTATTATATCTCGCAACAACAATATTCCTGGGATTGCGATGAATGATATAATAGGCATCCGGACTTAAAAATCCGGGTGTTGACAAGTTGGTATCAGAGCCATTGTTTGACCTTAGAAAACCTTAGTTAGAATGGGCGTTCATAAAAACTTAACTTTGAAATCAAAATGAAGCAAATATTTGTGAAAACTTACCATACTCTTGTCTTTGAGGCTTTTTCCAAAACTTGGTGAAATCATGCTCTTTCTTGTTTAAATATACTTAAAAGTTTGCCACACTTAATCACTCACTAATTTACTCCTCCATTTCACTTTCAGATGGAGCCGAATGAACCCCTCAACACCAAGTTCTACCAGCTTGGGAATGGTGGAGACTTGATCTTTGAGCACGACCTCAACGCGCTCTCTGACTTCCTTGGACGTCCTCACCCGGAGTTCCACGGGATCCAGGTGAACGACCAAGTCGGAGGCGAGTTGCAGTGGATCATCACCGCCGACCTAAGGGGCAAGCTGGAGCCTCCCACCTCGGAGAGGATCCTCTTCTCCTTCCGCGAGAGCAACTGGCTCGATGGTCTTGCACGTGGCCTTCAGGAGGCACTTGCACGCCTCTGTGGACAGAACGTGGTGCGCATACTTGCGTCCCGCTATGCACACCTCGTGAGGCGTGATGCTATGGGTGTGCCTATGGAGCTGCAGTCGCACCCACAGCTGAGGCACCATGCTGAGCATCTGGACTACATGCTGTACCACACTCAGAAGGAGTTAGACAACTCCCGTGCGTACGCGAACCAGACTCACCTTGCACTGATCACGCATGGTGATGCCATCAAGATGCTGTCCAGGGACCGCAACAAGCTTCGCCTGAAGTGCGCGAAGAAGGATGTCACCATTACGCGCCTCCGCGCACAGATAGCATCACTTGAGGCCACCGTCAAGGCTCAGGAGGAACAGCTGATGGAGATAGAGGAAGACGAGGTCGGTATCGACCTTCAGGGAGGAGACGCCTTCCTGAGTGACGACGACGACTTCGAGGAGGACGAGTTCACTGAGGAGGAGGACTACGCGTTCCTGGAGCCAGGACCTGATGATGTCGTTCCCATCGACATCGAGGATGAGGGTAGCCGCACTTGATCACGTATGTAGGTGTGAGTTGTATCCCGTCCCGTGTATCGTAGCATGAAGGGTTCTTAAAACCCTGGGTATGAGTGTGTTTTCCATCCCTTGTATCGTAGTCTGAGAAATGGTTCTTAAAACCATGGGAAGAATGGTATGTTAGTTTGTAATGTGTTATGTGGAATGAATGAATGTGTGTTTGTCATCAAAAGCATACAATTTCCCGTGTCAGTCTTCTTAAAACTGTAGTGAATATGAATTGTGACTTGGTGACTTGTTAGAATGGCAACCCTTGTGTGGGAATGACACTAATGTTCCCACTTGACTAGTTAGTACATGATCCGCTACTTATGAACTAAAATATGGCTTATGCAAGTTAAGATAGAGTTTAACTCCAAGAGCTAGCATCTTACATTGGTATTAGTTTGCAAGTACTTGAAGTACTTACGGCTTTGTCCCTGGCTATTCAAATGGCCAGAGTACGATGATGAACAGAACTATCGCGAGGATGACCAGCAGGACGCCTATGACAACTAGGAGCTTCGACGTCAAGCGTTGGCCTGTGGACTACAGAGTCCCTTTATCTTTACGCTTCCGCTTTGAACTTGTGTTTGTTCGTTGATCGATAGATCAACTATTCGTGTAATATGGATCATGTGATTCAAGTTGTAAGACTTTATGAGTTGTAATAAATGATGACTGTGATACTTAGCTATTATATCTCGCAACAACAATATTCCTGGGATTGCGATGAATGATATAATAGGCATCCGGACTTAAAAATCCGGGTGTTGACAGTTGGTACACCAGTATCCCGAGATCATGTCCGGGGCGTGATTTTGAAGTAGGTTTTTGCGGATTGCCACTAGAGCAGTTAACTAGTACCGATCCGTGGATGAACTAGCCCCAATTACCGTTATCCCTGTACAAAATAGTGTTTGCATATTGAAAGATTATGTGATGAGTAAAATTGGAGATTTTCCCTGATTCTTCGATTCAAGAAAAATCTCGGGGCTACGACATAGGCATCCCAAATGGGCCTGCCAAAGATGCTACCCGGGGTTTAATCAAAGCCCAAGACTCGAAGAATAAGAAGACTTGGAAGCCCATTTAGTGTTAAGGAAAGATAGTTTGTATTAGGAAAGATAGAGATTTGTAATCTTACGGGTTGGGTACGAAACCCTCCCGAACTCTGTAACTTGTGTACTACGAAACCCTCGGCTCCGCCTCCTATAAGGGGAGTCGAGGGACAAAAAGGATCGAATCTATTGTCAACATAACCCTAGTTTTCATAGTAGTCGAGTACTTTTTGAACCTTCGAGATCTACTTGCCCTCTACTTGTAGCAAAACCCTAGCCTACAATCTGTAGGCATTGACAAGTTAATCCTTTGTCAGCGCCGGCGGGCTGTCCTACGGAGGGGCACCGTGGCGGGCATGGAGTGTTGTTTTGCAGGCGGAGAAGAACGGGCAAAGAGATTTGAGGGCAAGCTTTGCGGACACGGAAGTCAAAGATGTTGGAACTAATATGCTGTGTTTCAGGTGGCGTTCTAATCGTGTGAGAATCAGGCGCGCAGCATAAGTAGGATCAGCATGCTAGTTTATAGGCAGATTTCAGTTGTGCCGTCTAGTTTGTTGAGTGCGTGTGTGTGTGGCATATCTTGTAATTTCTTAGACGTGTGACGCCACCGGTCATTCGCAAGTTTCACTTTAATAGTAAAGATCAATTGTTCACTCCGTCAGTTAAAAAAACATTGTTCACTCTGTCTTTGAATATAAGTGTGTTTTATTTTGCATTGTCTTTGATGCATGCTTTTGATCAATGTCTTACTTATTTTGCTCCATTCATTCTAAAATATAAGTGTGTTTTATTTTGCATTGTCTTCGATGCAAGCTTTTGATCACTATCCTAATTTTGAACCATGGACCTTGATAGGTCCAGCATCTTTTCCTTCACGGCTCCTAGATCAATATATTTCTTGATATTCCTTATCTATCAATTGCTCCCTCCCTCCTAAATTATAAGTGTGTTTTATTTTGCATTGTCTTCGATGCAAGCTTTTGATCATGATACATACCAAATCATATAGGTTAAGCAATGTATAAACAATATATTTATATTTTTATTGTGAAATTATTCCATTTAATATATGTTTATACTAATTTTATGAAAATCAACTGCATGATATGTATGCATCTTTTTACTATTTCCTATTTTTAAATGAAAAAGATTGCGTGGCCCGGTACACAAATCTATTTGACGATAAAATATAAAGGGACACCCCCCTCCCAAATGCAAAACAAGGAAGCACAGTTCATGTCCTACGGACAAAACAAAACCTACAGCAAAGGCACCAGGGGAAAAGTTCGTCATACAACACATATGGGAGAGCCAAACACGTTTTTATGAGAAGTGACAGACACTCAAATATAGATATATGTCTTCAGGTTAAACATTATAATCACATAGTCACCCTCATGTTCACAATCCCAAACCTGTCGTCACCAAAAATCTCATGTGCCACCTTGGGTTGTTTGCCATCATACTATCCCCTGCTAAAGAACCTTTCACATCGTGCCTTTATGCAATTTTCCAAGTATTCAAGAAATGACATGAAAGAAAAAACGACATTAGTAGGATCCTTAGGACACATTTCAAGCTAGATATTGACAACTTTATTTAAGAAAATCTGTTCAACAACCAATTTTTGATGAACCAGATCAACAAAGTTAGATGGTTATTGAAAAAATTTGGAGATTTCTCGGTAAACTATTTGGATATTAAAGTTAACACTCCTAAGGGTCCTACTAATGTTGTCCTTCTTGCATGTCATTTTTTCAATACTTGGAAAATTACATAAAGGCGCGATGTGAAGTTGTTTAATTTGTTGACAACTTTATTCAAGAAACTATGTTCAAGTTTAACATGTGATGGCAACTTTAATACTTGACACATTTAAAGTTGGTTATTGCCAACTTTACTAAAGAAACTTGGTTCATCTTTTTCCACACCCATGTTAGATACATTTAACTTAACTTGTAGGATAAATAATTTAATTTAGCTTTGGTTCACAAAAAAACATTTTTTGCAGATTAATGACGAAAATTAAAATTTATCGGTATCTTCAATACTTTCAATGGATACTCACAAAAATAATGCAATGTAATTATATGTTTTTTTTGGTGAAGATGTTTAATTAGACCTCACAAAGCACATTATATTGGGCAACCCACTTTGAGACTAAAAACTTAACTACACCAAATCAAATATGTATTTGCCCTTTGTTTGCCATAGATCAATATTCAATCTCGCATCCCTCTTCTATTTGACCCTCTTACATAAGTATATACTACCTATCCTCATATTACCGATATGCATAAATCAAGGTTTAAGACCTAGTTTTTTAAGGTAGCGGCAGGGTCTCTATAAAGCTATTAAAATCAATCCTAGCTATAACGAAGCTACCTCCAATAGCATTTTTTACATCAATATAGAAGTTAATGAATATACATATAAGGCAAGTGTCACAAGAAAATTACAGTCTAAAAATTAACACATACTCGTTAAAACCACAATAGAAATTATGGAATGGAGGGAGTACATTTTAAATGAATAGGTTCTTTTTAGTAATAAATATGGATGTTGATGTATTAAAAAGAGAGAGGTTAAGTCTCCTGATATTGTTTTACTATAATTGATACATTTTTCCTTCTAGATAAATTGTATTTTTAAATCAATATAGTTGTTCATGGTAAACATTTTACCCATATATGGAGTAATGAAATTATTGCTTCATACAAGTAAAGTATGGAAAATTTCAGGGCTATTTCAAGCTGTAGCACTAGTCACAAGTATAGCTGTAACAACATTGGCCAGCTGCTTAAAATTTTGGGTGAAATAAAAGGCTATATGGCACATATAGCTATCCTGTTAAAACACCAACATCAACATCAACATCAACTAAAAAACGTGTTAGGAAGGAACCGCACGTTTTGACCCGTCACTAATGGTGCAAGGTATCCACTTGGCCGCTTGTTTGTCGTCCAGGATGGCTGATCTATTGGATGTGACATATTTACACGAAGAGCCTTGTTTTTTCAATATCACCCCTCATTTCACCTCAGAGAGGTTTCATAAACATGTTCTTATTGAGGATTCACACTTGTTTAATACTAAACTAGCAACAATTTTTTTGTTAAAACCTGTTTTTCATCGAGGCTTTTGAACATGTTTCACGGGCTCACTAAAAAGTGAAACATATTTATAATAATATAAAATTTATAACAAAGCATCCTAATAGATGGAGAAAAGGTTAATTTTGACAATTTTTAAGGTTTTTCTGTGATTTTCTCACTGGACCGATCGACACAAGAAACGAAATATCATCATTAGTTGTTATCATTCACATATAGCTATTTTCTGTTAGAAAAGGTATTCACGTATGTGCCTACTGTAGTGACTGTGCTGGGTCTTCTTTCCTAAATTATTATTCTATCAGAACATGTAACAATGTACTCCAAACATTAGTCTAGTACCTTTGTTGATTCCGCTCTCAAACATTAGTTAACTCAAGATGTAAGCAGTATTCATGATGTGACTCACGATAGGTGTTTGTCGGCCAACTTTGTTGGGCTAATCGAGCCATCCTTCTAGAGAAACTTCTTAGTCGAGGCGTTCCATCTAGAAGAAAACGAAGGCTAAGTCCAACGCTAAACTAATACAGTACAAGTCAAATCTGGTGTTTGATGCAAATTTCTGTTCAGCCAAAGTTGGTTTTGGGGCTAGATAAAATTCGACTGGATGGCAATTCAAATGCGAAAATAACAACAGAAAACGAGCGTACTGATATTAAGCCGGAATATTTCTGTTGCAGATTTGAGCTTAATTAGCCCTTTATCGAGCTGAATATTATTCACTGTTCTTCTTTTAGCCATTCCATTTGCTTGAATACATCCTACTGAAAATTTGAGCCGTACAACATCTTGTAATATGTACGCGGGACGACATATTTCATATGTGTACGTTCTGCGGAAAGTTGGGACTGAGAATGTACAGTCTCGAAGAATACTTCCAGAAACCGTCATGAAAAGAAAATTGACCCAGTCGCGTTGTCTTGTTCTGTATCTTTCTCCTTTTGTCTTGCCGCTTTTCAGCATGCATAGTCACTCGCTAGATTTATCAGACCATCTAGAATCCTTCAGGGGCACGTGTCCGTTGGTATTCGGTGACCCTTGTTCTTTTACAGTGTTGTTTTGAAGTTATTAAATCAGACTATACATATGCTTTGCCAAACTATCAATGAACAACGCTTACACTTTTAGGGAGTACTTTCGTAAAACCACATTTCTTTAATTCATGTCATTTTTATTGCTTAAAACCCGTCATATTTAGATCATGAATAGAATTGATAAACCATGGCCCATCCATCAGCAAAGATCAAACACTAGAGAAATTAATTTTGGAAAATTGTGGCTTCTTAGCGCAAAAGAAAGCAACCCATGTGCAATAAGAACGACAACCCACGGGGTGGATGGGCACACCCTAGCTAACTAGAAACCATGCCTCGGCGCAAGCTCACCACTCGGGCTAGGACCAGCAAGATGGCACACGAAGATGTTCTAAGGTGTGTTATTTTGTACTTCTAGAGTCGAGTAAACATGGATAGTGTATCTATATGGCCTAAAATATCGAAAAAGATCGCAATCAGGTTGATAATAATCTATTGGGATTATTTCGTTGGTCCAAAACAAGAGATCTCTTTAAAATGTTTTAAATAGATGTTGTTCTCTCTTTAATCAGGAATTGCTATATAAAAAAGGTGAAATTTGATAAAGAAAACGGAATGCTCAAACCGAAACGACAAAGTTGCCCAATGACTGTACTTCGCCTAGAATATGGCAGGATTTGTGTAATTACTGGGAGTATCAACTCGTTCCTTATTGACCTACTGCTCGACAAAGTTGCCCAATGACTGTACTTCGCCTACGTATAATTAAAGTATGGTGTGCTGATTTATGAGCAAATAGCCCAGAGAAAAGGTATAAAGGAACACATCCTGTATGCACACCCTCTTTCCCCAAACACCTTTGAGACCTTCGCACAGCTACTATATACTCGGGCAAGGAAAGCATACACACACGCCATCTCATATAAGTTGTTTTGAAGTTTTGAAATGAATGTTGTTGATAATAACCGGGTGCCATTACTTTGTCGGCCCGAAACAAGCAATTCATATAAGTTGTTTTAAAGTTTTGAAATGAATGTTGTTCTTTCTTTCAGAAATTGCTATATGAAAAGGAGTGGAGTTTGGAAAAGGCAACGAGATGCTTAAACTGGAACTAATAAAAGAAAACAAATTTTCAATTGCATAACTTAAGAGCATCTCCAGTCGCGTCACGCGTCACAAGCGCCGGACAAAAAATGCTTTCCAGCCGCGTCCCCAAAGCCATTTTTGTCCGCGCGCCCCGATCGGTGTCCGCGCCCGAGCCCGTCCCTGTCCCACAGGGCGCTCGGGCACGCCGGACACAACGCGAAGCGAGCGGCAGACCCGACCGTGGCACCGATTAATTGCTCTAACCGTCGCCTACCTCGCGACGGAAGTTATTCGCGCGCAGTGACACACGGCGGCATCTTTGCCTTAATGGCGATGGAGGGGCAGGCGAGACGTCTCGTCGGTGCTGCGCAGCCTCCACGCGTCGCCGGCGTTCGCACGCCACCGCCCGTTCCCGCGCGATCTTCCCGCCTCTTCTCGCCTGTTCCCGCGCTTTCTACCCGACGCCGGCGTCTATAAAAGGTCTCCCGGCTCAATGGTAGCCACCACACCCCGCCGGCAACAAACACAGCCCTCGTCGCTCCACCGCCGTCTCCTCCACCACCAGTGGCAATGGCGAACCGCCCCGGCGCTGGCCACTTCCCTCCACCGCCGTCTCCTCCACTTCAAGTCCCGGAATCGCAGGTCCACACCGACCCTGCGACCCGGGAGCGCGGCGCGGCGTGCACACCGTCAGCAGCGGCGGGAGGCACTCGACCAGCGGCGTAGGCGGCGGATCTAGCGGCGTTTCTGCACCCCGCTGCTGATGAGGCCGCGGCGGCAGTAGCGTGGCAGGAGCAGCAGGGCGACACCGTTGCGGCGTTCGACGCCTCGACGAGAGAAGAGGCACGACGGTGCCGGTACCGGGAGGAGATGGAGCAGCGGTGGGCTGAAGAGCGCCAGCGCGATGAGCGGGATGCGCTGTACCGTGAACGGCGGGAGGCGATCGAGCGCCGGCGGCAGGAGTCGATCGAGCTCCAGCGGCAGCAGGCGGCGGAGGAGCGTCGCAGCGGGAGTCGGCGCTGGCGGCGATCTGGGGGAGGCGGGCGGACCAGTTGGCGGCGGAGGCCGACATTTTGGCGGCGGCGATGATGGAGGCGCCAACAGATGTGGAGGAGGAGGCGGCCGACGCGGAGGAGACCGAGGTGGAGGACGACGACGACACGAGTTCGAGTGGTCCGACGACGACGGGCCACACCCGGACGAAACGGCCGATCAACGCGCGCTCGTCGAGTCGTTCGAGTCGGAGAAGAAGCTCCAGGACGACGCCCATGCCCGCGAAGAGGCGCAGATTCGTCGCGCCGTCGAGCTCTCCCTCCAGGCGGTGCAGCAGGGGAGGGCCGACGTCGACGCGGTGCTGGAGCAGCGGCGTCTGGCCACCGCCCTACGCACGGAGAGGCGGCGCGCGCAGCAAGAGCTGCGGCGGAGGGCAGGCGACGCCGGGGCGGGGCCGTCGAACGCACCGCCGGGCGGTCAGTAGGCTAGGTTTAGATGAAAGCTAGCCGTTTTCATTCAAACTTTGTAATATATAATCAAAATTGAATGAAAACCTTTATTTTCGTGCACCAATATTTATTTGGGGCGGCGTGTTTGGGGCAGCGGTGGGGAGCGACGTCCCCCAAACGCAGCACGAACAAAACACGTCCCCCAAACACTCGATCCGTGCGGTATGGGGGACGGTTTGAAAACTTGGAGAATGCTCTAAGCTTCTAGAATATGGCAGGGTTTTGTGTAACTACCAAAAGTATCAACTCAATCCTCATTGACCCTGCTCGACAAAATGGCCCATTGACTGCACTTGGCAACGTCGAAATTAAAGTATGGTGTGATGATTTATGAGCAAATAGCCCAGAGAAAAGGTATAAAGGAACACATGTTGTATGCACACCCTCTTTCACTAGACACCCACGCTTGAGACCTTCGCACTGCTGATATATACTCTCGGGCAAGGAAAGCACATACACACGACATCTCACTCCAGAATAAAGAAAAAGAAATGGAGACCGCCTCGCGGCGCCGCTCGACTTCTTCTCTCTCGCCAGCGCCTGCGGCTGGCATCTCCACCGCCGCACAGGAGCACCCATACTGCCCGTGCTCTCCCGACGCCGACGACTTCGAGTTCACACCCCTCCTCCCCGGCGCCGGCGGGGCGCCTCGGTCTCCGAGTGCCCAGGAACCGCCAGCGGCGGCGCCACCGCCCAGAAGCTGCAGTCCTCACTCAGCCGCGCTCCAGCGCGCACCACGCCGCGCAGCGCAAGCGGCGGCCGCAAGACGCGGAGGTGCGGTGGCACGAGATGGCGTTCGGGTCGGTGCGCGTGCCGGCGGCCATGGACATGGGCGAGATCAGGAGGCGGCTGCAGGCGCCGCGGACACCGAACCGGAGGCCGCCGCGGCGTGGGCGCCGTGGAGGCTGATACGGTCGCTCAGCTGCAAGGGCGTCGAGGCCGTCGCCGTGGCGGCAGCGTCGGCGCCGGTGAGACTTGCGTAGGTAGGTGAAAGGAGACGCCGGCCGGCTGGTGAGCTGTGCTGTGCATGGTGGCGTCACGGGAGTGGCGCAGCAGGTTGGTGGAAGTTGAAGAGCGCACGGGAGGAACCGGCCGGCCGGTGACCATAAATGTTTCTCTAGAAGAATATATTTTGTGTTTCTTCAGAGGATTAGTCTGTATAGTACTAGTATTAGTAGTACTATGTTTGTTGTTGGATGAATTATACTTACATGTCCATTGTTAGAAGTAAATGTAACTATACAAATAAACATTACATCTACCGAAAAAAGGTCCCCTAATATATAGGTAGATGATTTCTAGATTTGGCTATTCATGTTTTAAAATGATGAAGTGGAATTTATTAACCAAAATAATACGTCCAATCATGGCTCCAAGCTCTGGATGCCGCAACGGTACACTTAACCGACAATGTATCATCGTACCAATGGTGACCACGGCGGTAAGAGAGGGAAGGAACACGTGTGGGAGAGGGTGCCACTTGGATCGCCCCATGGCGTGTGATTTGTGCCATAGTAACGATAATTGCATCATGAATATAATGTCCATATTTACTAATATAACATGTACTTTCGAATGGGTCCAAGAAAATAATATCTTTGATTTCATGGTGGAGATTATGATGAAAGTATTTTGGATGCCTTTCATTGAGCAAGCTTATTCTCATTTTAAGACTAAAAATATTGGTCGTATGCATTGTTTTGTGGCAAAGGCCGGGCTGCCCTTTTCAAAGAAATAATCACAAATAACCTTGAAAATACTATATATCTTTTTTTTGGCGGGAAGTGAAAATACTACTATATATCATTAGATTGTTGGTATTTTTTACTTTATTGCAAAATTTGGTTGCAAACTTGCGGCCATGTAAAAACCAAAAGGATCTGCATAGTCGAACAGAAGGACAACAAAATATGTTTGTTATATCAAAGCAACATTATGACAGCGTCAAAATCTTGCATATTCCGACTCTTAGAAAACAAATGGCAAGCTAACGTGTGTACCGTGTAATATTTTTTTCGTGGACACGCCGCTCTGAAATTTCACTAGCTAGAGCCTAGAGCTGCTGCGTCATCCCACCGGCAAACTTCGTAGCTACCCCGAGGGACGGCACTAACGGTAGTTCCTGCTATGATTATTCACGCTAGGGTTGTTAATCATGAGATCGGGCTATACCGCAGGATTTGTATTTGTCGACGCGTGCTTCCGTGCGTCTCGAGGAAAAGATGATAAAGCCACGAGTGACCCCAAACACCGTGTAACTTTCTAGTCTTCTAAACAAGTTCCCTACGATCGAATAGAAGTAAAAAAACACAGCGGCTTTCAAACGAATTGCTAGCGGTCCTAGTTACTGTGGTGGAGCTATATCAAAACAGTGTTAAATGTAGATGGGCTGCAGCCTAGTAACGCAGCCCATGTAGTTTACAATTCATGAAATCTCAAGGCTCATCACGTTAGCAGCTTGGGACAGCCTTGTTGGATAAAGTTTAGTCCCACATTGCTAGTTGGGAGTGAGTTGGAGTGCTGTATAAGGGTTGTTGTTCTAGTCCTTCCAAGTGAGTGAGAATAGAAGGAGCCCTCGCGCACTCCTCCTCCTCCGCCCGCCCGCCTCGTCACGCACGCACGTCGCGTTTCGTGACTCGAGTTCGAGTTCGAGACACACTCAAGGAAGCCTAAATTTTTGCTTGGTGCACCAACTGAGTTGGGTACGTGTCGGCCTCATGTGCATGCTCGCCGCGGATCCCTGGAGTCCTACGCGCTCTGTAACTCTCTAGTTCGTCTCTCTCACGAAGTTCCTTTTGCTGCGCTACTCTCTAGTTTTCCCCATCCCGGCGACTGCGTGCACAGCCGTCCGGGAGAGCAGGCCTCCGAAACCCCGTCCGTTGAGATCCTGCACCGGGAGACGGGCGATAAGGTTTTTGGGGAGCGTCTCGGCGCGACTGCTCGCTACTGTTCGTGCTCTTCTTCGACGGATCGGCTGCTTCATCGACAGATCCGACTACACCATGGGCGACATCAACAATACCCATGGTGGTGGTGGTGCTGCTGCTGGTGCGACCTTCCCTGTCGCGATGGACGTGCTTTTCCTCTCCTATTTGCACTGCTACTTGTTCCATCTTCAGATCTGATGCATGTGATTAGTCTGATGTGTGTGGTTAAGTATGTCTGTGCATCTGTCATGTTGTTTTCGGTAATTAATCTCACACGGAAATTGCCTAATAATCCAACAATCCAAAAACCTTATATGCATAGGCAATTTTCACCGTCTGGTTTTGCTGCTGCGCTTAAACCGAGCCCGTTTACGGGTTCTCATTTCAAGAGATGGCAGAATAAGACCCTCTTGTGGCTCACTTCTATGGGTGTGCACCGAGTTGCGGAAGGTATTCCCAGAGGTCCGCTTACTCCTGAAGAGGATAAAGCGTTCGGGGATGCCACCGTAATCTTTGTGGGTGCCGTCCTAAGTGTGCTTGGAGACAAGTTGGTTGATGCTTATCTGCACATCCGAAATGGGAAGGAACTGTGGGATGCACTAGACGCTAAGTTTGGTGTTGCCGATGCCGGAGGTGAACTGTACGCCATGGAGCAGTTCAATGACTACAGAATGGTTGAGAACCGATCTGTAGTAGAGCAGGCTCATGAGATACAGATCATGGCAAAGGAACTTGAGCTCCCAGTAAGGCAGCCCATGTAGTCTACAATTCCTGAAATCTCAAGGCCCATCACGTTGGCAGCTTGGGACAGCCTTGGGGGACAAAGTTTAGTCCCACATTGCTAGTTGGGAGTGAGTTGGAGTGGTATATAAGGGCTGCTGTTCTAGTCCTTCCAAGTGAGTGAGAATAGAAGGAGCCCTCGCGCACTCCTCCTCCTCCGCCCGCCCCGCCTCGCCTCGTCTCGTCACGCACGTCGCGTTTCGTGACTCGAGTTCGAGTTCGAGACACACTCAAGGAAGCCTAAATTTTTGCTTGGTGCACCAACTGAGTTGGGTACGTGTCGACCTGCATGTGCATGCTCGCCGCGTGTCCCTGGCTTCCTACGCGTGTCAACGCGGTCGGTTCTCCTCCCAGGCTATACCAGGAGACGGATCAAATCTGAAGTCTCTTACGCTCAAAAGCTCTCAGAACTCTCTAGTTCGTCTCTCTCACGAAGTTCCTTTTGCTGCGCTACTCTCTAGTCTTCCCCATCCCGGCGACTGCGTGCACAGCCGTCGGGAGAGCAGGCCTCCGAAACCCCGTCTGTTGAGATCCTGCACCGGGAGACGGGCGATAAGGTTTTTGGGGAGCGTCTCGGCGCGACTGCTCGCTGCTGTTCGTGCTCTTCTTCGACGGTTCGGCTGCTTCATCGACAGATCCGACTACACCATGGGCGACATCAACAATACCCATGGTGGTGGTGCTGCTGCTGGTGCGACCTTCCCGGTCGCGATGTACGTGCTTTTCCACTCCTACCTTGCACTTGTACTTGTTCCATCTTCAGATCTGATGCATGTGCTTAGTCTGATGTGTGTGGTTAAGTATGCCTGTGCATCTGTCATGTTGCTTTCGGTAATTAATCTCACACGGAAATTGCCTAATAATCCAACAATCCAAAAACCTTATATGCATAGGCAATTTTCACCGTCTGGTTTTGCTGCTGCGCTTAAACCGAGCCCGTTTACGGGTTCTCATTTCAAGAGATGACAGAATAAGACCCTCTTGTGGCTCACTTCTATGGGTGTGCACTGAGTTGCGGAAGGTATTCCCAGAGGTCCGCTTACTCCTGAAGAGGATAAAGCGTTCGGGGATGCCACCGTAATCTTTGTGGGTGCCATCCTAAGTGTGCTTGGAGACAAGTTGGTTGATGCTTATCTGCACATCCGAAATGGGAAGGAACTGTGGGATGCACTAGACGCTAAGTTTGGTGCTGCCGATGCCGGAGGTGAACTGTACGCCATGGAGCAGTTCAATGACTACAGAATGGTTGAGAACCGATCTGTAGTAGAACAGGCTCATGAGATACAATGTAGATGGGCTGCAGCCCAGTAAGGCAGCCCATGTAGTCTATAATTCCTGAAATCTCAAGGCCCATCATGTTGGCAGCTTGGGACAGCCTTGGGGGACAAAGTTTAGTCCCACATTGCTAGTTGGGAGTGAGTTGGAGTGGTATATAAGGGCTGCTGTTCTAGTCCTTCCAAGTGAGTGAGAATAGAAGGAGCCCTCGCGCACTCCTCCTCCTCCGCCCGCCCCGCCTCGCCTCGTCACGCACGCACGTCGCGTTTCGTGACTCGAGTTCGAGTTCGAGACACACTCAAGGAAGCCTAATTTTTTGCTTGGTGCACCAACTGAGTTGGGTACGTGTCGACCTGCATGTGCATGCTCGCCGCGTGTCCCTGGCTTCCTACGCGTGTCAACGCGGTCGGCTCTCCTCCCAGGCTATACCAAGAGATGGATCAGATCTGGAGTCTCTTACGCTCAAAAGCTCTCAGAACTCTCTAGTTCGTCTCTCTCACGAAGTTCCTTTTGCTGCGCTACTCTCTAGTTTTTCCCATCCCGGCGACTGCGTGCATAGCCGTCCGGGAGAGCAGGCCTCCGAAACCCCGTCCGTTGAGATCCTGCACCGGGAGACGGGCGATAAGGTTTTTGGGGAGCGTCTCGGCGCGACTGCTCGCTGCTGTTCGTGCTCTTCTTCGATGGTTCGGCTGCTTCATCGACAGATCCGACTACACCATGGGCGACATCAACAATACCCATGGTGGTGGTGGTGCTGCTGCTGGTGCGACCTTCCCGGTCGCGATGTACGTGCTTTTCCTCTCCTACCTTGCACTGCTACTTGTTTCATGTTCAGATCTGATGCATGTGCTTAGTCTGATGTGTGTGGTTAAGTATGCTTGTGCATCTGTCATGTTGTTTTCGGTAATTAATCTCACACGGAAATTGCCTAATAATCCAACAATCCAAAAACCTTATATGCATAGGCAATTTTCACCGTCTGGTTTTGCTGCTGCGCTTAAACCGAGCCCGTTTACGGGTTCTCATTTCAAGAGATGGCAGAATAAGACCCTCTTGTGGCTCACTTCTATGGGTGTGCACCGAGTTGCGGAAGGTATTCCCAGAGGTCCGCTTACTCCTGAAGAGGATAAAGCGTTCGGGGATGCCACCGTAATCTTTGTGGGTGCCATCCTAAGTGTGCTTGGAGACAAGTTGGTTGATGCTTATCTGCACATCCGAAATGGGAAGGAACTGTGGGATGCACTAGACGCTAAGTTTGGTGCTGCCGATGCCGGAGGTGAACTGTACGCCATGGAGCAGTTCAATGACTACAGAATGGTTGAGAACCGATCTGTAGTAGAACAGGCTCATGAGATACAGATCATGGCAAAGGAACTTGAGCTCCTCAAGTGTGTGC
Source organism: Lolium multiflorum (assembly GCA_030979885.1). Lineage (NCBI taxonomy): Eukaryota > Viridiplantae > Streptophyta > Magnoliopsida > Poales > Poaceae > Lolium > Lolium multiflorum. The sequence continues at coordinate 176,757,070 of CM061753.1, read as the reverse complement.
TACCGGACAAGTTTGTCGCGGGATGCATTGTCGCTAAGCTTCCCCCTTCATGGAGGAACTTTGCCACTTCTCTGAAACATCAGAGGCATGAGTTTTCTGTTGAGAATATCATGGGCTCTCTAGATGTTGAGGAGAAGGCGAGGGCAAAAGACAAACACACTGGAGGAACCGAGGGACGTTCTGCTGCCAATATGGTACAGAAAAATGCCCACAAGTCCAAGGGAAAGAACAAGGGAGTCTCCCAGACTACCAACTTCAAGAAGAAGGGGAAAACGGAGAAGAAAGATCCTTGTTGGGTGTGTGGCGAGACGGGCCATTGGGCTAATCGTTGTCCACAACGCAAAGGAAAGAAAGGTCAGGCTGGACAGAACTCAAATTCTGTCAACATGGTCATTGGCAACACCGGTGAAGGAACTACAGGGTATGGTAATATATTACCTACTGTTCTTTCGGTGTTTCAGCCCACAGAATGGTGGGTTGATACAGGTGCCAATGTTCATGTGTGTGCTGACATCTCCATGTTTACCTCTTATCAGGCCCGAGGTTCCTCAGTAATGATGGGGAATGGGTTACATGCTACTGTTCGTGGTGTTGGCACGGTAGATCTGAAGTTTACTTCGGGAAAGATCGTGCAACTGAAGAACGTGATGCATGTCCCTTCTATCAAGAAGAATCTCGTTAGTGGCTCCCGTCTTATGAAAGATGGGTTTAAGTTGGTGTTTGAGTCCAATAAAGTTGTATTGTCTAAGTATGGAACTTTTGTTGGAAAGGGCTATGAATGTGAGGGAATGTTTCGCTTCTCTCTAGAAGACTTCTGTGATAATGTTGTGAACCATGTAAGCACTAGTGTTAATGAGACTAATGTTTGGCATTCACGACTTTGTCATGTTAATTTCGGTTGTATGTCGCGGCTTGCTGATATGAGTTTAATTCCGAAATTCACCTTTGTCAAAGGCTCTAAGTGCCATGCTTGTGTGCAAGCAAAACAGCCCCGCAAGCCTCACAAGCCTGCGAAGGAAAGAAACTTGGCACCACTAGAGCTCATACATTCAGATCTATGTGAGATGAATGGTGAGTTGACAAGAGGTGGAAAGAAATATTTTATGACTTTGATTGATGATTCCACTAGGTACTGTTATGTGTATCTCCTGAAAACTAAAGATGAGGCTCTTGATTTCTTTAAAATCTATAAGGCTGAAGTTGAGAACCAACTTGAAAGAAAGATAAAAAGGGTTCGGTCCGATCGTGGTGGAGAGTACTTTTCTAACGAGTTCAATTTATTCTGTGCGGAACATGGTATAATCCATGAGAGGACGCCTCCCAATTCCCCACAATCCAATGGGATTGCGGAAAGGAAAAACCGTACTCTAACAGATTTGGTTAACGCCATGTTAGATGTTTCGGGTTTATCCAAGGAATGGTGGGGGGAGGCTATATTGACTTCATGTCATGTCCTAAACCGTGTTCCAACCAAGAATAAAGAGATTACCCCTTATGAGGAATGGGAAAAGAAAAGGCCATCACTCTCCTACCTACGAACTTGGGGCTGTTTGGCTAAAGTGAATTTGCCAATCACCAAAAAGCGAAAGCTTGGACCAAAAACCGTGGACTGTGTCTTTCTTGGCTATGCTTCCCATAGCATTGCTTATAGATTTCTTGTGGTGAAATCTGGAGTGGACGACATGAATGTTGGCACCATCTTTGAATCAAGAGATGCTACATTCTTTGAGGATATATTTCCTATGAGAGATATGCATGGCATGTCTAGTTGGGAATCTGATCCAATACATGAAACTCCTATGGAGTCTGATGAGGAATCTGATGATGAGAGTTCAGATTCTGATAAGGATGACAATGAAGCTCCAACGAGGAGTAAGAGACAAAGGACTGCAAAGTCTTTTGGTAATGATTTCATTGTGTATCTTGTGGATGATACTCCCACTACCATTTCAGAAGCTCTCGCATCTCCTGATGCAGACTACTGGAAGGAAGCGGTTCAAAGCGAGATGGATTCCATCTTGGCTAATGGAACGTGGGAGTTAACTGAGCGTCCTTATGGGTGCAAACATGTAGGATGTAAATGGGTATTTAAGAAGAAGCTTCGAGCTGATGGTACTATTGAGAAGTACAAAGCTCGGCTTGTAGCCAAAGGCTATACCCAAAAGGAAGGCGAAGATTTCTTCGATACCTACTCACATGTGGCGAGATTGACCACAATTCGAGTACTACTGATGGGGTTCGTTGCATAGAAAAAAAAAATTTTCCTACCGCAAAGCGAATAAAACCAACAGATCTAATCTATGGAACACCCAAGATCCAATCTACTAGATCTAAGCAACGAGGTGGAGATGAGACTAACCCTCGAAGATTCCAAAGCCTACGAGATTAATCTCGTTGTTGGTGTAGACGATCGTCCCCGGTGCTGCAATCCGGCAGCACTTCCGTACTCGGTCGCGCGTACGGTGTCGATGAAGCTCCTTCCTCTCCCGTTCCAGCGGGCAGCGGAGGTGTGGTAGATCTTCTCCAACGTCCAGCAGCACGACGGCGTGGTGGTGGTGGTGGAGGAAGAAAACTGCAGGGCTTCGCCTAAGCCCGGACAGCGTATGGTGGAGGGAGAGGCGGCCAGAGGAGGAGGCAATGGGGGGATGGTGTGGCCGGCCACCCCCTCCCCTCTTTATATAGGGGGCTGGCCGGCCAAGGTGGCCCCCTTCCCATCTAGGGGGGGGCGGCGGCCAAGGGGGGAGAGGGGCTTTCCCCTCCCCCAAGTTGATCCCCCCAGGAAACCCTAGGGGGTATGGCCGGCCTGGGCCTTGGGGCCAAGTGCCCCTGGCCCATTAGGCCAGGGAGCATCCCCTCGGCCCACGGTGGGCCTCCCGGGTCGTGGGCCCCATGGTGGAACCTTCCGGAACCTTCTAGAACCTTCCAGTCAACACCGGAACAATCCCGAACATTTCCGAAAACCCAGAAATCAACTTCCCTTATATGAATCTTATTCTCCGGACTCTTCCGGACCTCCTCGTGACATCCTGGATCACATCCGAGACTCCGAACAAACTTCGTCTCCATACCATATTCAAATCTACTTATGCGACATCGAACCTTAAGCGCGTCACCCTACGGTTCGCGAACTATGCAGACATGGTCGAGACTCCTCTCCGAGCAATAACCAATAGCGGGATCTGGAGATCCATAATGGCTCCCACATATTCAACGATGACTTAGTGATCGATTGAACCATTTACATACGATGCCAATTCCCTTTGTCTCGCGATATTTTACTTGTCCGAGGTTTGATCATCGGTATCTCCATACCTTGTTCAACCTCGTTACCGACAAGTACTCTTTACTCGTACCGTGGTATGTGATCTCTTATGAACTATTCATATGCTTGCAAGATAATTAGATGACATTCCACCGAGAGGGCCCAGAGTATATCTATCCGTCATCAGGATGGACAAATCCCACTGTTGATCCATATGCCTCAACTCACACTTTCCAAATACTTAATCCCACCTTTATTGTCACCCATTTACGCAATGACGTTTGATGTAATCAAAGTACCCTTTTAGTGTAAGTGATTTACATGATCTCATGGTCGAAGGATTAAGACAACTATGTATTGAAAGCTTATAGCAAATGAACTTAATGACTTGATCTTATGCTACGCTCATTTGGGTGTGTGTCCATTATATCATTCAATTAATGACATAACCTTGTTATTAATAACATCCAATGTTCATGATCACGAAACCATGATCATCTATTAATCAACAAGCTAGTTATACAAGAGGCTTACTAGGGACTCCTTGTTGTTTACATAACACACATGTATCAATGTTTCAGTTAATACAATTATAGCATGGTATATAAACATTTATCATAAACACAAAGATATTATAATAACCACTTTATTATTGCCTCTTGGGCATATCTCCAACAGTCTCCCACTTGCACTAGAGTCAATAATCTAGATTACATTGTAAGGTACCTAACACCCATGGCATTCTGGTGTTGGTCATGCTTTGCCCTTGGGAGAGCTTTAGTCAACGGATCTGCAACATTCAGATCCGTGTGTACTTTGCAAATCTCTACTTCACCATCTTCGATGTACTCGCGAATCGAATGAAAACGCAGCTTGATATGCTTCAGCTTCTTGTGTGACCTTGGTTCCTTTGCATTGGTGATGGCACCCGTGTTGTCACAATAAATGACTAGCGGGTCCAATGCACTAGGAACCACACCAAGCTCAACAATGAACCTCTTCATCCATACCGCTTCCGATGAAGCCTCTGAAGCCGCTATATATTCAGATTCTGTTGAAGATTTCGCCACCGTGCATTGCTTGGAACTGCTCCAGCTTACTGCCGCACCATTCAATATAAACACGTACCCAGACTGAGACTTAGAGTCATCAGTGTTCCAACTTGCATCGGTGTAACTGGTTACAACGAGCTCTTGGTCACCGCCATAACAAAGAAACATATCCTTAGTCCTTTTCAAGTACTTCAGGATATTCTTGACCGCTGTCCAGTGTTCCATCCCTGGATCACTTTGATATCTATCTGCTGGTGAAACTAATAGCATGTGCGATATCCGGTCTAGTACATAGCATGGCGTACATGATAGAGCCTACTGCCGAAGCATAGGGGATTTTGCTCATCCTCTCTCTTTCATCTGCCGTAGCCGGACCTTGAGTCTTACTCAAGACCTTACCTGGCAACATAGGCAAGAACCCTTTCTTACTTTCATCCATTCTAAACTTCTTTAGAATCTTGTCCAGATATGTACTTTGTGAAAGGCCTATTAGGCGTCTTGATCTATCTCTATAAATCTTGATGCCTAAAATGTATGCTGCTTCACCAAGGTCTTTCATTGAAAAAGACTTATTCAAATAACCTTTAATGCTGCTTAAAAGTTCTATATCATTCCCAATCAATAATATGTCATCTACATATAATATCAGGAACGCTACAGAGCTCCCACTCACTTTCTTGTAAATACAGGCCTCACCATGAGTCCGTATAAAACCAAAATCTTTGATCACTCTATCAAAGCGTAGGTTCCAACTCCGGGATGCTTGCTTCAGTCCATAAATGGAACGCTGAAGTTTGCATACCTTGTCAGCATTTTTAGGATCGACAAAACCTTTGGGTTGTACCATATACAACTCTTCCTCAATGTCACCATTAAGGAACGCCGTTTTGACATCCATCTGCCAAATCTCATAATCGAAAAATGCAGCTATTGCTAACAAAATCCTCACAGACTTTAGCTTCGCTACAGGTGAGAAAGTCTCATCGTAGTCAACTCCTTGAATTTGTCGGAAACCCTTTGCGACAAGTCGAGCTTTATAGACAGTAATATTACCATCAGCATCTGTTTTTCTCTTGAAGATCCATTTATTCTCGACAGCCTTGCGGCTATCAGGTAAGTCTACCAAAGTCCATACTTTGTTATCATACATGGATCCCATTTCGGATTTCATGGCTTCTTGCCATTTGTTGGAATCTGGGCTCATCATTGCTTCTTCATACGTCGCAGGGTCCTCATCATTGTTGTCCACAATCATGACATTTAGACAGGGATCATACCAATCAGGAGTGGTACGTTCCCTCGTCGATCTGCGAGGTTCAGTAGCTTCCTCGTTCGAAGTTTCATGATCATCATCATTTGCTTCCTCTCCTATCGGTGTAGGCTGCACAGGAACTTCTTCCGGCACTGCGCTACTCTGATCTATGAGAGAAGGTTCATCAACCTCGTCGAGTTCTACTTTTCTTCCAGTCACTTCTTTAGTGAGAAACTCCTTCTCAAGAAAGGATCCGTTCTTGGCAACAAAGATTTTGCCTTCGGATCTGTGATAGAAAGTATACCCAATTGTTTCCTTAGGGTATCCTATGAAGACGCATTTCTCCGCTTTGGGTTCTAGCTTGTCAGGTTGTAACTTCTTTACATAAGCATCGCAACCCCAAACTTTAAGGAACGACAGCTTAGGTTTCTTCCCAAACCATAATTCATACGGTGTCGTTTCAACGGATTTAGATGGTGCCCTATTTAAAGTGAATGCGGCTGTCTCTAAAGCATAGCCCCAAAATGATAATGGCAAATCGGTAAGAGACATCATAGAACGAACCATATCTAAGAGAGTTTGATTACGACGTTCGGACACACCATTACGCTGTGGTGTTCCCGGCGGTGTCAACTGTGAAAGTATTCCGCATTTCTTTAAATGCATGCCAAACTCATAACTCAGATATTCGCCTCCGCGATCAGAACGCAGAAACTTAATCTTCTTGTTACGTTGATTTTCTACTTCACTTTGGAATTCCTTGAACTTCTCAAAAGTCTCGGACTTGTGTTTCATAAAGTAAATATACCCATATCTACTCAGATCATCCGTGAAGGTTAGAACATAACGATAACCACCGCGCGATGCTACACTCATTGGTCCGCACACATCGGTATGTATGATTTCCAATAAGTCTGTAGCTCGCTCCATTGTGCCAGAAAATGGAGTCTTAGTCATTTTTCCCATTAGACATGCTTCGCATCTGTCAAGTGACTCAAAGTCAAGTGACTCAAGAAGTCCATCGGAATGGAGTTTCTTCATGCGTTTCACTCCAATGTGACCAAGACGACAGTGCCACATATAAGTAGAATTATCATTCAATTTAATTCGCTTAGCATCAATGTTATGAACATGTGTATCACTACTATCGAGATTTAACAAGAATAAACCATTCATCTCAGGTGCATGGCCATAAAAGACATTACTCATATAAATCGAACAACCATTATTCTCAGACTTAAACGAATAACCGTCTTGCATCAAACAAGATCCAGATATAATGTTCATGCTCAACGCAGGTACCAAATAACAATTATTAAGGTTTAAAACTAATCCCGAAGGTAGATGTAGGGGAGCGTGCCGACGGCGATCACATCGACCTTGGATCCATTTCCAACGCGCATCGTCACCTCGTCCCTTGCCAGGCTTCGTTTATTCCGCAGTTCCTGTTTCGAGTTACAAATGTGAGCAACCGAACCAGTATCAAATACCCAGGCACTACTACGAGAACCAGTAAGATAGACATCTATAACATGTATATCAAATATACCTTTCTTCTTGGAATGGCCGCTCTTCAGATCGGCCAAGTATTTGGTGCAGTTCCGCTTCCAGTGCCCCTTCCCCTGGCAGTAGTAGCACACAGTCTCAGGCTTGGGACCAGCCTTAGGCTTCTCAGGAGGCGCTGCAACTTTCTTGCCGCCCTTCTTGAAGTTGCCCTTGTTAGGCTTGCCCTGCTTCTTGAAACTGGTGGTCTTGTTGACCATCAACACTTGGTTCTCCTTCTTAATTTCTACTTCAGCAGACTTCAGCATGGAGAAGAGTTCAGGTAACTCTTTGTTCATGTTCTGCATGTTGTAGTTCATCACGAAGTTCTTGTAACTTGGTGGCAGTGATTGGAGGACACGATGAATACCCAGCTTGTTAGGGATCACAATCCCCAAGTCACTGAGCTTCTTCGCATGTCCGGACATGGCGAACATGTGCTCACTAACGGAGCTGCCCTCTTCCATCATGCAGTTAAAGAACTGTTTCGAGGCCTCATAGCTCTCCACGGCTGCATGAGTCTCAAAGATAAGTTTGAGCTCACGCATCATCTCACATGGGTCGTGGTGCTCAAAACGCTTTTGGAGCTCTGCCTCTAAACTGCACAAGATGGCACACTGAATTTCGGAGTACCGAGTTACCCGAGTCTCATAAACATTCTTTATGTCCTCGGACACTGCAGGAGGTGGTGGGGGACCTAGCGGTGCTTCGAGCACATATTGCATGCTCACGCCAGTGAGGAAAATCCTCACATGACGGGACCAGTCAGTGAAGTTGCTACCATTGCCCTTAAGCTTTTCTTTCTCTAGGAACTGGTTAAAATTGATGGAGGGGGCGCCATGATCTACAACATATTTGCAAAGAGTTTAGACTAAGTTTATGATAAAATGAGTTCAGTTTTAATTCTTAAATTAACTAGGTGAACTCCCACTCAAAACAACATCCCTCGCATTGTCTTAGTGATTACACGAACCAAATCCACTACACCAAGTCCGATCTTCACGAGAAAAGATGTAGTTTCAAAGGCGAACACTCAAAGTGTTCATCATATCATTCATATGACTCATGCTCTACCTTTCGGTATCCCGTGTTCCGAGACCATGTCTGTACATGCTAGGCTCGTCAAGGCAACCTTAGTATCCGCGTGTGCAAATCTGGCTTGCACCCGTTGTATGCACATGTAGAGTCTATCACACCCGATCATCACGAGATGCTTCGAAACGACAAGTCTTAGCAACGGTGCATACTAAGGATGAACACTTTATTATCTTGATATTTAGTGAGAGGGATCATCTTATAATGCTACCGTCGCGATCTAAGCAAAATAAGATGCATAAAAGGATTAACATCACATGCAATTCATAATGTGTGATATGATATGGCCTTTCTTCTTGTGCCTTTGATCTCCATCTCCAAAGCACGGACATGATCTCCATCATCACCAGCATGGCGTCAAGGTCAGTGGCGCCGCTTCATGGTTGTCCATCACTTATAGCTACTATAACAACTACTTGGAATAAAGCTATTACATGATGAATAGACACGCAGGTCTTTAACAAAAATTAAAGACAACCATTAGGCTCCTGCCGGTTGCCATAATACATCAATGAACATCTCATACATCGAATATAATCATCATCACATTATGGCCATATCACATCACCAAACCCTGCAAAAACAAGTTAGACGCCTCTAATTTGGTTTGCATCTTTTACGTGGTTTAGGGTTTTCGAGTAAGATCCAATCTACCTACAAACATGAACCACAACGGTGATACTAGTGTTGACAATAGAAGTGCAAATTACAATATTCACTATGGTGGGAGAGACAGACACCCGCAAAGCCACTTATGCCATACAAGTTGCATGTCAAGCGTGGAGCAAGTCTCATGAGACGCGGTCATGTAAAGTTAGCCCGGGCCGCTTCATCCCACCATCCCGCAAGAAGCAAAGTACACAAACTAAAGCAACAAAAGCATCACCGCCCACAAAACATTGTGTTCTACTCGTGCAACAGATCTATGCATAGACGTGGCTCTGATACCACTGATGGGGTTCGTTGCATAGAAAACAAAAATTTTCCTACCGCAAAGCGAATAAAACCAACAGATCTAATCTATGGAACACCCAAGATCCAATCTACTAGATCTAAGCAACGAGGTGGAGATGAGACTAACCCTCGAAGATTCCAAAGCCTACGAGATTAATCTCGTTGTTGGTGTAGACGATCGTCCCCGGTGCTGCAATCCGGCAGCACTTCCGTACTCGGTCGCGCGTACGGTGTCGATGAAGCTCCTTCCTCTCCCGTTCCAGCGGGCAGCGGAGGTGTGGTAGATCTCCTCCAACGTCCAGCAGCACGACGGCGTGGTGGTGGTGGTGGAGGAAGAAAACTGCAGGGCTTCGCCTAAGCCCGGACAGCGTATGGTGGAGGGAGAGGCGGCCAGAGGAGGAGGCAATGGGGGGATGGTGTGGCCGGCCACCCCCTCCCCTCTTTATATAGGGGGCTGGCCGGCCAAGGTGGCCCCCCTTCCCATCTAGGGTTGGGGGGGCGGCGGCCAAGGGGGGAGAGGGGCTTTCCCCTCCCCCAAGTTGATCCCCCCAGGAAACCCTAGGGGGTATGGCCGGCCTGGGCCTTGGGGCCAAGTGCCCCTGGCCCATTAGGCCAGGGAGCATCCCCTCGGCCCACGGTGGGCCTCCCGGGTCGTGGGCCCCATGGTGGAACCTTCCGGAACCTTCTAGAACCTTCCAGTCAACACCGGAACAATCCCGAACATTTCCGAAAACCCAGAAATCAACTTCCCTTATATGAATCTTATTCTCCGGACTCTTCCGGACCTCCTCGTGACATCCTGGATCACATCCGAGACTCCGAACAAACTTCGTCTCCATACCATATTCAAATCTACTTATGCGACATCGAACCTTAAGCGCGTCACCCTACGGTTCGCGAACTATGCAGACATGGTCGAGACTCCTCTCCGAGCAATAACCAATAGCGGGATCTGGAGATCCATAATGGCTCCCACATATTCAACGATGACTTAGTGATCGATTGAACCATTTACATACGATGCCGATTCCCTTTGTCTCGCGATATTTTACTTGTCCGAGGTTTGATCATCGGTATCTCCATACCTTGTTCAACCTCGTTACCGACAAGTACTCTTTACTCGTACCGTGGTATGTGATCTCTTATGAACTATTCATATGCTTGCAAGCTAATTAGATGACATTCCACCGAGAGGGCCCAGAGTATATCTATCCGTCATCGGGATGGACAAATCCCACTGTTGATCCATATGCCTCAACTCACACTTTCCAAATACTTAATCCCACCTTTATTGTCACCCATTTACGCAATGACGTTTGATGTAATCAAAGTACCCTTTCGGTGTAAGTGATTTACATGATCTCATGGTCGAAGGATTAAGACAACTATGTATTGAAAGCTTATAGCAAATGAACTTAATGACTTGATCTTATGCTACGCTCATTTGGGTGTGTGTCCATTATATCATTCAACTAATGACATAACCTTGTTATTAATAACATCCAATGTTCATGATCACGAAACCATGATCATCTATTAATCAACAAGCTAGTTATACAAGAGGCTTACTAGGGACTCCTTGTTGTTTACATAACACACATGTATCAATGTTTCGGTTAATACAATTATAGCATGGTATATAAACATTTATCATAAACACAAAGATATTATAATAACCACTTTATTATTGCCTCTTGGGCATATCTCCAACAACTACTGTCATTGGCTGCCTCACACGGTCTTCTTATTCATCAAATGGACGTTAAGACGGCTTTCCTAAATGGAGGGTTAGATGAGGAAATTTACATGGAACAGCCTGATGGTTTCGTACTACAAGGTCAAGAAAGAAAGGTGTGTAAATTAAAGAAATCTTTGTATGGTCTCAAACAAGCACCCAAACAATGGCATGAGAAGTTCGAAAGAACTTTAACATCTGTGGGCTTTGTTGTTAATGAAGCCGACAAATGTGTGTACTACCGCCATGGTGGGGGTGAGGGAGTTGTCCTATGTTTGTATGTGGATGACATACTAATTTTTGGGACAAGTCTCAAAGTGATTGAGGAGGTAAAAACCTTCTTATCTCAGTGTTTCGAGATGAAAGATCTTGGAGAAGCTGATGTTATATTGAACATCAAGTTATTGAGAGATGAGAATAATGGGATTACACTTGTGCAATCTCATTATGTTGAGAAGGTGTTGAGCAGATTTGGCTATGCTGATTGCAAATCTTCTCTCACACCTTATGATCCTAGTGTCTTGCTTCGAAAGAATGAAAAGGCAACTAGAGATCAGTTGAGATACTCTCAAATCATTGGTTCACTCATGTATTTAGCTTGCGCTACGAGGCCTGATATCTCGTTTGCTGTATGCAAACTTAGCCGGTTTGTGGCCAACCCGGGAGATGATCATTGGCATGCTCTTGAGAGAGTGATGCACTATCTAAAGGGAACCATGAGTTATGGAATTCATTATACCGGGTATCCAAGAGGACTTGAAGGGTATAGTGATTCCAATTGGATTTCAGATGCTAAGATGAAGGCCACAAGTGGATATGTTTTCACTCTTGGTGGTGGCGCTGTTTCCTGGAAGTCTTGCAAGCAGACCATCTTAACGAGGTCAACTATGGAAGCAGAACTCACATCATTAGATACAGCTACTGTCGAAGCGGAATGGCTTCGTGAGCTCTTGATGGACTTGCCTATGGTTGAAAAACCAATACCGGCTATCCTCATGAACTGTGATAATCAAACTATGATTATCAAAGTGAAAAGTTCTAAGGATAATATGAAAAGTTCCAAACATATCAAGAGGAGATTGAAGTCTGTCAGAAAACTGAAGAACTCCGGAGTGATAGCATTGGATTATGTCCAAAGTGCTAAGAATCTGGCAGATCCTTTCACAAAAGGACTATCAAGAAACATGATAGACCTTGCATCAAGGGAGATGGGTTTGAGACAAGGGATTAACTTGTCAATGCCTACAGATTGTAGACTAGGGTTTTGCTAGAAGTAGAGGGCAAGTAGATCTCGAAGGTTTCAGCCGAAAAGTACTCGCTGATTGTAAAAACTAGGGTTCTGTTGACAATAGATTCGATCCTTTCTTTGTCCCTCGACTCCCCCTTATATAGGAGGTGGAGCCGAGGGTTTTCGTAATACACAAGTTACAGAGTCCGAGAGGGTTTCGTACCCGTCCCGTAAGATTACAAGTCTCTATATTTCTAATACAATCTATCTTTCCTTAACACTAATTGGGCTTCCGAATCTTCTTATCCTTCGAGTCCTGGGCCTTCAGTAAACCCCGGGTACTATCTTCGGCAGGCCCATTGGGGATGCCTATGTCAGTAGCCCCCGAGATTTTACTTGAATTGAAGAATCGGGAAAAATCTCCAACTTTAATCATTCAATAATCTTGCCGAATTTATTGCATAACTTTTAGATATGCGAATACTATATTGTACAGGGATAATGGTAGTTGGGGCTAGTTCATCTGACGGATCAGGTACTAGTTAACTGCTCTAGTGGCAATCCGCAAAAACCTACTTCAAGATCACGTCCCCGGACATGATCTCGGGATACTGGTGTAAACTTCGACAGGTGCCGCTTAAGGTCTTACCATTCTGTCGAGTCCCAGTCATATTTTATCGGGTACCTAACGCGTCCGTTAGGATTTTTCTTCGCATCTGTTGAAACGGAAAAAAGTAGCAAACCACCGTCAGAGACGGTGCCACGCCGCTCAGAACGGATCTGGGGTCTTACCTTCGCAAAGTTTTGCGGCATTCAGAGATTATTCGCGACTTTTAGCGCTCCGAGAATATATTGTCGAGTGCTTTTCGGCTGTTGGAATAGCACATTTTATTGAGTCATATTTGATGACTTATTTTGCCTTCCCGATGGGAGTATATGTAGAGTTATCTGTATAACTCGAAATATACTCACTTCTTTTTCTTTCTTTATATTTTTGCATAATTTCATCGGGCACGCGAACAGCGTTCCCGATGGGAGTAGCCCCCAAGGCTACAGCCAAGGACTTGTGCTTGGTTGTAGGCTCCACAGATTAATATCTTTTGCCGCTATATTGTTAATCCTTGTCGAGCTTTTCATATCTATCGTTGCGCGACCAGCGCTCCCGATGGGAGTAGCCCCGAGGCTATGAACAAATGCTTGCATTTGGTCATAGGCTCTCGCCATTTCTATTTTGTCATACTCAGATTTTTCTATCTTTCCAAAGTAGCCCCCGAGCATTTGGGCAAAAACTTGTATTTGATCAAAAGCTCTCTAGTTAATCAATAATCTTCCGTTGTCAATAATTGTACCAAGCTTCGTAGTCGAGTTTTTCCTTTTGCCAAGGTGACATCATTGCTGACGATAGCCATGATTACTGTATTGTGAACGTGCAAAAAATGCTTCTCTCTCTGTCTCGTGGGTCCAAATTTCCTATCCAGTGGACACATCGTACAAGTGGGGGACACACGTCCTCCGTTTTTTCCGGCGCACGCACTGTATCGCCTGTCCCTTCATTTCTCAGTAAAAATTCATTTTTACCCTTTGTACACGTGTTCGCCATCTACCTCATAATTTTTTCATCTAACGGTTGCGTCGACTCGCTGCACCGCTACATAAGGTCATCTTCTTCCTCCTTCAGCACTTTCGCTTGCGCCGCACCTCTGTTCTTCCTCTGCAAAAATTCTCCACTGCGCCCAGAGCTCTTTGTGCTCCTTCGCTCTTGCGCTCTTTCTCCACGCTTGT